>CAHIKZ030000672.1:185000-782950 GCA_903632075.3 Acanthosepion pharaonis | reverse complement strand
TATATATAAGTGATTTAGATAAAAAGTAAATAAAATGAGAAGGATTGGGATTATCTCAAATGGTTAATGCATTGGTCTAGTGAAAATGATTGCTTAATACCTAGTATCATGATGGTAGTACTAAATACTTACCAAGAAGGAAATCTAACTTTAAAATCAAATATGATATCCAAACTAAGGAACTCACAAATGACAATAAAAATTTTTTTTTTTTAAAGTTTTGCATATATATCCAAGAAGAGCATCCATATTAAGACAACCTAAAATGGACAAAGATTTGAGATATAAAAAAAGTCATTAAAATGCTTCAGTAGTAACAATCAATAAGTAGCCTTGACAAATCATTGCCACTCTTTCATTCATCAGTTCTCCCATCCATTCATACATTCAATATACAAAGTCGTATAAAAAAACTAGAGTATCTTGCTGAAGACAAGTATGCTCTTAAGTCAATCAGTCTATGTGACAAGGCAACTCTGCTTTCTTTTTGCCTAAAGCCCATTTGGGTTATACTGCAGGCTGCTACTACTACTACTACTACAGAGTAAAATGCAGTTAATCTATAGACCTGATAAGGACAAAAATATATTGCATCATGCATGATGATCAGATTATCAACTGAAAACAAACAAAATCATAAGACATTATACGTATGAGAATAAAATAGCTGATCATTAGGCTTATATAATTTAGTATGGATTACATTTTTTCTCTCTCTACGGTTAAGATAGAAACTATTTGAAAGGGCAGAGTTAAAACTATGCAGTTATTTCAGTTGAAGTTTTACTGATATAGAGTTAAGTAGCCAAACAAGAGAAGCAACAACATCGAGGCAAACAGTTGAAAAGTGAAATTTGATCCAATAAATCAATATCAAGGAAAATAGCAAGTATAAGTAAGAACAACACAAACATCCAATGAGGGAACAAGAACGTGAGCAGCAGCAGCAGCAGGTGGTGATAGTAGAAACAGGAGGAAAGAGAATGAAGAAGCCACTGATACAGAGTAAAAGAGAGAAAAGAATAAAAAGAAAATGAAAAAGAAAATTGGATTGTAATTATAGAATCAGGAAGAGGAAAGAAGGAGCAAAAAATATTCCTCTTCTCTCTAATTTCATTCTTATTTTTATTTTCTTTATTCTTTTCTTCTTTTATCTTGTTTCCTTGTTTTCTATTTCTTTCCTTTCTGCAATTTCCTTCATTAAAAACGAAATATGATCACCTAATAAACAACAAACTCTTTCCTTTTCTTTGTTATCTTCTGAAAATGAAAGATGATTGCCAATAAACATGAAAATCCTTCCAATCATATTTGCCACACTCCAGAGGAAAACCTTCTGCAGCAGCAGAGACATTTTCTGACCCAAACATTTTACTTAACCAGTTCACCTGAAAAGTGACTGGATAAAAAAAAAAAAGCAGAAAATGAAATAATGACAGAAGAAAGAAATATGGCTCTTTATTTTCAACAACAAGGTTCTAGAAAAACAAAAGAATCAAATCTAATCCATTTAAATGGAAGTTCATGAAGTCAGTGCCATTTTTATGGTAAGGGGGTATAAATCACTATAGAAGATAATTAATGTGTGGGTGAATACATAGCTTACTTTATATATATATATATATATATATATATATATATATATATATATATATGTGTGTGTGTGTGTGTGTGTGTGTGAATGAAAATGTGAGTGATAGATATTAAGTTACAATATACAATTGTATATTTTCATATAAATATTGCATTGTATGTTTTTATATATATATATATATATATATATATATATATATATATATATATAATGCATTAGTGCACCACACACAAGTACTAATATATATGCATTACAGATATACGTATATACTTTTGGTAATTGAAAGATTTTCACAATAGAAAAATTATTTCTTTTCAAAATACAAATTGAGCATCAATTTTTGTTTACGAGTGTTTATTTTATTATGATGCATTTGTTTTGATATGGACAGTTTTATTTCAAATGAAATATTGTAATGCTTATTGAATAGAGATAATGGCTAGTTTTCTGGCAGATGGAAGAGACAGATTTAAGTCAAAGAAAAACTAAAACACAAGATTCATATTTAAATATTCTTAATGAAATGTTATTAAAACATAAAAAAAGGACAGAGCAGACACTTCCGACTGTTGTTCTGCTAACTGATTAGTGCTACAATCTCAATTGAACCTAAGAAAGAAACACAAAAATGCAATTGTTTTTTTTTTCCTGGAAGTCATGGTTTCAAAGTCTTGCCAAATTAATAATTTTGCCAAATCAAGAAAGGTCAAGTAAATTTTATTTCAATAATTGTTCTGGTCCTCACTCAATTATTCAGAGTATTTTTATTACTTTGCTTAGTTTGCCCAGTGATCATTTGCTTCTTGGAATTACTGTCTTGGTAGAGTTTCAACATTTTGTTCTTTTACTTTTTCATAACAGTTACCAAATTAATATCCTACATGAAAAAGATTCTAGGTCTAGAGAGACAATAATTTAGATTTTAAAACAGTTCAGCATTTTTTGGGATAAAATATGACAATCTTAAACTTTTTTTAATCTACCCAAAGGAACATTCTAAACTTAAAAGAGCAGAGTATCAACTCCAAAGACATAAAAATAAAGTTCAAAGTTCTAGTATTTCAAGCTTAAAAATCATTAATTTACAAATTGACATAAATATGCATAAAAATGCATGTTTTGTTGTGTTCAAGTTTATTCAAGATTTGCCTAATTTTTTTTTTTTAAATAAGTGCTAAATCATTCCTAAATTTAAATGATTTTTTTTACTTAAATTACCAACATTGAATAAAATGTTTAAAATCTCAAATACTTAGTCATTGAACAATTGACTTCCAGATGTCCAATCTAATATTCTAGCAATAAACTATCCTCTAGAAAAATAAGGAGCTGCTGATATCTTTATATACTATAGTTAAATATTTAAGTATTTGACTAATACAACAACAATATTTTTGTTTTAGTTTTAAAACAATGTTTTATCTGTGAGCTGGTGAGCCTAAATTACATAGTTATACATTTCAATGTATATCATGTAAAGAAGGCAGCCAAAATGTCAAATATGACAAAGATGAGGACAATAGCCCGAATAATGTAAATAGTTACAATACCTCTTCTCAGAAATATAGACAGATATATCTCAAACTTGCACAAAAATATGATCAGAGTTTTTGTAAATGCAAATAGATTTACTTTCAAACATTTTATACTTATATGCAAATCAGTACGTTATAAAATATCAATAAAATTCAATTGCATCAAATGACTGATCATGAAACTGTTTTAAATTGACTTATAAAAAAATATTAACAAGTTGGTCATAAAACAAAAATAGATATAATAAATTATGCTGTGAACTGATAGAACTTTGACTTAAATAGATTTCATTTTAAGATTTCTGAATTCCAAAAGACAAAGATTGGCAATAAATTGATAGCTGATGAATTTTAGAGTTTAGATAATCCAAAATAATAAAAATACTCACAAGAAAATCTAAATACTAAAATATAAAAAAACAAACAAAAAGTAGAGTTGCTTTTAGCTACAAATTGTAGTCCTTAGTTAAGGCACTCATCAAAAGGTATCAACATCTTATTTTATTATATATGTCAACATATAAGTTAATCTGATTTAAAAGTTGATTTCAAGGATACATGGCACAGTGGATAAAGGTGTTAGATAGATTCAGTGACAGGACCCAAAGAGTGTGAGTTCAATACCTGGTTAATGCAGCGGAGAATTTGGAGAGGGGAATTAACAGGAGATAACTAATAACTGATATCAATTAGACATGGCACATGGAACTAGAACAGTCTACCCCAACGAGCGAAATAAAGCATTCAGTTTGACATTCCAACCAGCTGAAGAAGGCCAGAGCATACAACGGCCGAAAGGGTGTGATAAATATGGCAACAAAGATGAGGATGATAGTCCGAACAATGTAAATAGTGTACATAATGCCTCATCTCGGAAATATAGATATTGATTTCAAATATTCTCATTTGACAGTCAATAGGTGGGTGTGTGTACATTAGCCAGCAAAGACTAAAGAGAATTGTTAACGGTAAGGTTATAATACCAACTTGTTACTATTTAAATATTTTCAAGAGATTTCTATATAAGAATAACTTTAATTACAGTAATAATTATATCTTCTTAGACAGAAACTGCTGGATGTCAAAGGTGCATTAATTGTTCAGGTTTGATTCTACCTTGATTGTTTCAAAGACAAAGCCAAAAATTTGTACAATTCAGACTACACATCTATATTATTATCTTTATTATCATGGATATAACATTTTCAATTATTGGTTAGAATTTTATTTATGGCAATAATGTATTAGATTCATCATGTCATTTTTGCATAGCTGGTGCCTGTTGGTATTTCATTTTGAGGAACTGTAGGTGGTATACAATAATCCTTAAATTTTAGGCATAACTAATTAAACAAGGCTTATTTTTACTTAAAAATATTGTCATGGCATCAAACATAAAATTGTTTAGAAGTAGCATATAAAACTTAGAATTATCATATTGTAGCATGAACGCAGAAATTAGCAACCAGAGTTATGTCCTTTGATATGGGACATTTTCCTGAACGAGTGCTCAACATGAAGTGCAGACACTGTACACACATTTGAACATGTGAACTTGGGATAAACAACTGTCAAACGAATCTACTTGTCTTTCATACCGAAAGACCCCACACAGAAATATTACACATAAATTGCAGAACTTCCCTCTGAGTATAATAGAATTAATAGGCTCTTATAGATTCATAGGTCTATCAGTATTGTCACTTCCTTCTTTTGGTATGTGCTATAACATTTGTGTGTGTGTCTGATTTTACACTTGGCTTATTAGTCAACAATTATTTTTTGGAGGTTTTTTTTATGCTTTTAAAATAAACTTAAACAATGATAAATATATCTTGCCTTTTTTTTCATTTTATGACATTTTAAAGCTAAGACATAGCTGTATATTTTGACATATTTATGTAATGAAGAAAGCAGATATTGATAGAATATAACAATTGGAGCCTGCTGCATATTATTATAAATCAACTGAAAAACACAAAGGATTCATTATTATATTTTAAATAGACACAGTAGAGTAATGGATAGTGGCTTGGATTGAGAAATTGGAGAGCCGAGTTTAAATTCCAGTCAGATCCATTACACTCACTCACATACTAATACTCTTGGGAAAGGTATGAATCCTCTTCTTTTCCCCCCAGCTATGGGTAAATAGCAGGACAAACCAGGTTCTATAGCTTTTGATGGCAACTAGTCTACCACAGAAAAAAATGACAACCTACTGCGAGAAAAAATCTGCTTCGTATCCTGCATGACACATGACTGACTAAAATAGATTTATAAATGACATGAATCAAAAAATGTCTGTAAATCCCAAACAAATCTTAGCCAAAACGATATAAAGAAATTGACAAAAAAGAACGGAATAGTAACAAGCACAAATGATCAACACTGACCAGGTGAAAGGTCTATCAATACAGGGGAGATAATCCTTATTCATCACTTCAAATGGCATGTTATTTGAGGTGTTTCCTCAAATGGTTTTGGTTGTTTTTGTTTAGCAGCATATCAACCTCTGTGGCTTATTTAATGCCGAAATGTAAATATTTATGGCTTCAACTACAGATATTTTGTACATAATTTTATACTTTCATGGGAAACATACGATTTTTGATATATAGTTCAGAGAAGATAAAATATATGGCTGGTAATTTTACTATAAAAACGTATTTTCATATTTTAGTGCTGTATTGATTATCATTTTGCTATAAAAATATATTACTACTGGTTATTTTGCTATAAATATATTGCTGGTATTTTTACCATAATTTATTTTTATACTTTTTTAGTGAACCACCAAACAAAAATAAAAACACTATTTTCCCATAGCTGGGACCCTAATAGGTGCTACCATCTCAGGTCAGAATGAACCTGGGAACAACAACAATTAAGACAATTTGAAAACAAATGACAGACCAGTGGTTCCCAAACTTTTTTCTCTTGGCCACATTTTTGGAATTAAAGGGAGATAACCACGTTTTAAAGTCAGAACATTATCATTGATAACTCTCTCCTCCAAATTGTGGAGCCTAGTTATTACATTCTTAATACTTGATATAATGCAAAAATATCACAATGATAAAATCAGTCAATAATTATTTATAACAATTTACACTGGGACTCATGCATGGAATTACAAATAATCCATAATATTTTAAATCATATTTACTGGCATATGATTTTTTAAACTGTTTCTAAATCTTTGTTTTTCAATCATTCTGCCTCACTTGCTATCCTCTTCCACCACACATGAGGTGCACCACACCATTTGGGAAGCATTGAATTAAGAGGTGGTTCCACACTCATCAAAACCTCCAATCTCTCAATCAGAAGACTTACTGCCAGATGTAGTTTACTGTTGTTTTCCTCAAATGTAGAGAACTAAAACTTACTTTTCAAAAACAATGATCTTTCATAAAATTTGTAAAATCCTGATGAAAACCATCAGGATTTTACAAAGTGTTTCAGCAAATGTTATTCAGTTAAGACATAGCCAGTAACAGACTTTGATCTTTATGACCCATCTACTTTGTATTTACTTTGGAAATAAAACTTGACAGTCATCTATAATCCAAAAATTAATTCATATCAATATCCATAAATTTGCACATACTTTTGACAGGTCACAAAATTACACCAGATATTATCTATCAAAGATTTTTTCTGAACATTACTGAAATTGAGTGAACCCAGATGTACCACTTGTCTTTCAGTTATATGTAATATGGTCAAGAATGGATAACTGAATTGAAAATGGAGAAAAAAAAAACGAATTATCAACTTTTTTTTTTTTTTAGTTTAATACTATCCAGAGAAAAATGAATGCATTTCACTGAGATATCTATCATTAAATTTTTATAACAAAAACCACTTTATTAAAAACTGAGGTTTACTAAGGGAAAAAAAGAAAAGAAAGAAGTAACCTGCCTTTTACAAGTGGAGAAAGAAAAAGTATTCAAATCTTAAGATGCCAACTATACAAGTTTGACAAGCCAACAGTTCAGCACTTGACATCCAAGGCTTTTATTTACCATTAATAAAAACTAAGGAGTGCTATAAAAGAACAACATCCAATGACCAAATAAATGCTGCAGAAATCTTTACCAGTTTTGCTGTGCAAATCCAAGCATGAAGTATGACATCTATAATCCAGCAATGTCTGACTTGATACCATAAAGAAGGTTGAATAATATGAACAAGATGGTTTAACTCTTGGTGATTAACTGGTCGAATCAGATTTGGAAAGCCAGTTCTGTAGATTGTTCATTAGTAGAAAGATTGACAAGGTTTATTGTGCTGACTTAAAGGATGAGGCATCAAAAAGGTCAAATCTGAGGTGCAGTAAAAAAAAAAAAAAGAGAGAGAGAGAGATAAGAGGTGGGATGAAAGTTATGATGATAGTAAAGAAAATGAAAAACAGATAAGAATTCAGTAATATTCCTGTAGATAAATTCTGAGAATAACTGGTTTTAATTGATCTTTATTCAAAAGATGATGAGGAGAAATTAAAAAAAAAAAAAACTATTTGTTTAAATTCAAGTGAAAAAGGATAAAATATTATCACAAAATAGGATTTGGCTTCAATATTACAATTTCATACTGAGTACAAATATTAGTTAATTATGCTTGTATAGACATTAAATCAATAACTAATCATGATGTCCAACAAGTTTCTGATATCATTTTTACAAGATCTGATATAGAAAAAATAACATATTGTAGAAAATTTCAACAATAGCATAACAAAGAATTTTACCTTGGGCAGTTATCTCTCGTTCTTGCAGTGCCATGTTATTTTAGTGACTGTCTGGCTGATTAATTGCATAGATTCAAATGAACCAAAATCAACTTTGAAATTATGCAGCAGATACATCCTCAACTACTTACAAATTATATTCTTATGATATTGTGAAAGTTTGAATATATGTGAAATTGATACCTATTCTGGGAAATTAAAAACAATTTATACTTAAAATGTCTGAAACTTTGGGAACTTTCTTCTAAGAGATTACAGGTAGCAGATTTATGATGATTACTTAAAACATTTACATCTTTTAATACAGGTCAAAGTGAACCCAAAGTTATAGGGATTACTTTGGTACAGGCACAATATCAGTTTTCTGACACGTGTCATTCTAAGAAAGAATGGAAAAAAACTTCCTAGATAAATGAGTTTGACAGATGAACAAAATCAAATAATTATTCTATTATCACTTTAATAATGCTCAATATCTTTATAGACTTACAGCCATATCACATTGAAACACTGGTTTTTGTATGATCACCAAAGTTAAGCAACATAGAGTCTTGTCAGTACCTAGATGGGTAACCACTTGAAAATACCAGGTGCTGTAGGCTTGGATGAGCAGGTGGTGTAATGGATAACAACTTGGAGTTGGAAATTGGACAGAGCCAAGTTCCAATTCCAATCAGGTTTGTTATATTCACTTATGCAATACCCTTGGGGAAAGGTATGAAGCCACCTCTTCTCCCCACAGCTATTGGTTAACTAGTAGGCCTTGTATCAGTAAATCATCATTATCCAAAAAAAGTCTTAGAATCTATAAATATTTTCTAGCTTGAAATAACCTACAAAAGGTTGATAAATCCTAAAAAAACAAATCACTCATATATATATCTTTCTAATGTCAATATAAAAATATCATTTAATGAATCTATACATTACATATCCCAGAATTTATACATCACATATGATATCACAGAAACGATAGTCTAGATTCTTAAGGAGTTCCCACTTCTCATGGATCGATATCAACTGGTCTTTATACTTAACAGCATCACTAACATTGGCATCATTTTCAGAAGTTGCATTAAATGTAATCAAAATAAGTTACAAGTCTTACAAGATCATCAGAAATATTAGTGCTGGTTATATAAATTAATTTAATGGTCAGGAAAATTTCAAGCAACTGCTTCTAATTTTATTCAGACAAAAAGGTGATGAATCATTTGCTGATTACAATATCAATGTTGGACATAGATTTCAAAGAATCTATAATGTGTGGAGAAGTATTTATTGATTATAATTGGGTAGAGAGTGGGAGTCAATTTATAACTCAATGGAATGTTTCGCCTACGATATCAACAAATTAAAATGTTTTATAAGTTACAGGCAATGTTACTCTCATAAACATTAAAAAAAAAATAAAAAAAAAAAAGTTAATCTTTCAGAAAATAAAGATTCTTTTTCTTTCACTTTGTGTGTATTTCTAAAATTCCATTCCATTCATTTATTATTTCTGTCTTGGAAGCCATTTTCAATCTGGATCCAACTGAGCAGGAATCGCAAATTCTTTGCCAATTTCTTTGGCTTTGTACATTTACACAGAGCAACAGGAAATTCGTGTAGATGCCAACTCTTTCAGGAAAAGTTAAATATGAAAAAAAAATATCCAAATGAAAATAAACATTAGGAATAATAATCTTTCTGCTGCAAATATTTTCTTTTTCTCATCCATAACCACACTGTATCATCTTACACCAATATGATTTCTATATCTGTATTCATTGCTATTCTCAATTCTTTCTACACTTCTTATTTTTTGATGGCTGCAATTACAGCTGCACTTAGCTTTCTACTAATTTTATCATCAGTTCTTTATTTTGACAAACTTGGAATAATGTTCTCAAGTTTGTCTACATCATTAGTGGAAAGAATGATAAAAGGTACTAGACTTGAGAAACCTATTTTTCTTATAAGATTTTATAAATTTTAACCAAAAGCAGTACTGGTTGCTCAGTCAATGAATGCCAAATGTTTGCTTGCAAGGAAATGGTTAATATTACCATTATTCCTTTTAAACAAAAACTTAAACATACAGGAAATGAAGTTTCACACAAGCTTAACATTTTTTTGGTGGGGAAAGGATCCAATCTAGACTTCCTTTACTTTTTAAAAATTAGTTTCCTGGATAAGATTTTAAAAAGATACATTAGTTTAAAACATAGTTCATGACTTGTAATTTAGTCTTAAATATAAAAAACGAATTTCAAATCAAATAAAAAAAGAGGATTCATTTATCATTCTATTGAGGACAGTAAAATCTCAGCTATAAATGGGGGAAAAAAATATTGTTCACTCTTGTATTTCCTTCCCAAATACACGTTAAATTGCTAGCAATATAATTATTATTTGACATTACAATCCTTACTGCCACTGCTATTACTACCATTATGCTGCTTATTAAAGCATGCAATATTGACTTGAAGTGGACACATATTTTATTTTATTACATGCAACTACAACAGAGCAGAAAACAAAATTGGAAAAGCTTGCATCTTTCAACTTATCAGAACTAATCATTCTACCTATTGGCATGTAACACAAAGAGAATGATGCCAAAAGTTATTTTGGAACATAATATACCAGACATGCATACATACATATACACATATGCATGCATGTTTACTTAGGTTTCTCATTACAAATGAGGTTGGAAAATAAACAGTGCATTAATAATAAAAATACACAGAAAAAGCATTTTATTTTGACATTGCACATAAAGATTGGTTTTCAATGAGTAAGCAAACTTTTTCAGATATTTAGAATAATACATCAAATATAAAGGATGTAATAATTTTTAAATTTAGTCTTTATTGTAACATTTACACTTAATTATGAAATTAAACTGAATACAATAAAAGATAGCAGTTACTGATGATCAAAGTGAGTAAATAAATATATTTTAGATTCTAGTTCATAATAATAATTTATATTATCAGTTGACTTTATAAGCACAAAAAACAAAAACAAACAAACAATGGCCTTCATAAAAACTAGCAGTTGACTAATAAGCAAAGTATAAAATCAGGGATATATGGTTGAGACACAAAATAATTTCATAGCACATAAGGGTGTAAGTGACAATACCAGTACACCTAACATTCAGGGTGCAATGGATAAATTATTGTCTAAATTACGCAAAAATGAAAACAACACTGACATCTCATTTTAACAGATATATTTACCAAAATAACATAAAAATATCTTGAAATACTAAAGAGTAATTTTATTTAGTAAAATTATCATTTGCTTCAACCATGGCTTCAAGTCTACTTTGGAATATCATGCAACTCTTCTGGATGGTCTCCTTGTTTAAGTTGGTGAATGCTGCCATAATCTTTGCCTTCAGTTCATCTTTGGTGTTACAAGGTGTTTTGTTGGTCTTTCACTCAATTGCACCCCACGCATAATAATCAAGGAGGGTTGCAGTCTGGGGAGTTAGGTGGCCAGATGTAAAGGGTTATGTAATCACAGAAATTGTCTGACAACCATGACTGGGTTCTTTTGTTTGTATGGCATGGTGCTGAGTCCTGTTGCTAGACATAGGGCCTTCCAGCAGCCACCCTCTTGAACCTGGGAAGCACTACCACCTCAAGGCACTTGATGTAGGCTTCCATGTTGAGTCTGAAGCCCTGTAAGAAAATGAATGGAGGCATAACATTGCCACCACTAGTGATCACTCCAAATACCTTTGTAATCACCATTAGACTCATCCATCTCTTTCCAAATCCTCTGCACTCTCCTCAGATTGACACCTAAATACTCTGAAATGTTTCTATTAGAGTTTCCGGCATGAATGCCAATACAGTACAGCATGCCATTTCCAAATTTTTGGCTGAGTGAATTGCATCATAGTGCTCTTTTTCTCACAGATAGTACCCAGTGACCCCTACTATATTGTGTAATTGACAAAATTAAAAACAAACAATGTGCATGAGTGAAATTGAAAAAAAAATAAAATGGTGACAATTTACCAATCATAGCCTGTAGAAGAGCCTACTAATTCTACTATACTCATAGGCATGTTCTACAATATTTTATATATATATTATATACATACATAGACACACTAATTCTTACCATGTTTTATGTCTGATGCCATGACAATATTTTTAAGTAAAAATAAGTCTAGCCTAATTAGTTATGCCTAAAATTCAAAGATTATCATAAGCCACCTATGGTTCCTCAAACTGAAATGCCAACAGAGAACAGTTATCAAAGATCATCTGATACATTATTGCCATAAATAAAATTCTAACCAATAATTGAAAATGTTATGTTCATGATAATAAAGATAATATAGAGAGAAAGTCTGAATTGTACAAATTCAAGCAATCAAGATAGAACCAAGCCTGAACAATTAATGCCAAGATAATGACCTTTGACATCTGGCAGTTTCTGTCCAAGAAGATACAATTATTAGTGTAATCAAAATTATTCTGATATAGAAATCTTTTGAAAATCTTCAATTGTCCTTACTTTCCAACTGCTGACAAACACATGCAATGTTGAGAGTGGTCTTTGCCCATTATTGGGAATGTTGACTTATCTGATGAATAATTAACATAATGAACACTTCAAGAATTTACCAGTTGTTGCCAGTTGACCTTTCTGTTTGTGTATAAAGGAATGATATCAATCAAAGACTGAGTCAGGAAATCTTACCAAGTTGACCTCTTTACAAAGAATCTGGATTATAGCAGAGACATTGCTCTTGAAATTTTATTAACTCATAGATAATAATTATGTTGAGTAACAATGCAATAAAACTTAGACTTGCATTGTGAATCTGTTGTTGGAGTCAAAAGGCAAAAGAAAAAAAATAAATATGAGAGATAAAAGCTGGAAGTAGAATAGAAGAAAAAAATTAACTATATAATTCAATTTAATAAAGTACTGAGGGTTTTATGAAGCAATAAAATCTTTAATAAATATACATGTATATTTATAACAGAAAATAGCAATGCATGGGTCATGGTCATCTCAAACATAGTTACAAATATATAACAATGTTCTATCTTTATTTTTAATTTTAGAATTACCTTCATTTATTTTATTGCTCATTTATTTCAAAAGCAGCAAAAGAGTAAATCAGAAATACTAGTCAACATTCAAAGTTCATAAAGTTGGTGGAAATTCCTAAGAAAATAAATGCATCACTTATACAAAATTTAATATTGTTTCTAACTCAGAGAAAAAAGATTAAAATTTTAGGCTCAAATCTATACTAACCATTTAACAATACAAATTAAGGCTCGAAATTGAAGTAATAATTTCAACTAGAGAGCATTTCTAATTTAAGTTCTAATCAAATTGTGCTTGTGGCTTATCTCATGATCAATTCTGAGAACTCATTTAACCTCTAATATTGAGAGTTTAAGTTTAAACCTAGAAATGGCTAAGTCTTGTTTATATTACAACAATTATTCTAATGAGCTCCTTAGTACCTCAACCACATGAAATTAAGCATACTGGCAACTAGGTCTCTTTATTTAATTTAACTGTAATGTCAATTGCCATCTTCTGTCTTCCTGAATCCTGATCTTTTATTGTTCTTTCTCCTCACTAAAATCTCATTCTTTTTTACCCTCAGTAACTCCTGACATCTAAATGGCATTATTACCTTACTTGGGGTGAAATGATTGAAGAAAAAAAAAATTAATACATTTATTAGACCAAGATATCATGGACCAATGAGAATGATTTTCTGATAATTTATTCATAAAATGAATAAGAATCATTTTTATGACCGGAATCAGGACACTTGCACAATGTATTTATATTTGATAGATAATTTTTTTTTTTAAATGCCATATCTCTTCATGACATAAGGTGATTATTATGAATTTTATTTCTTTTAGACTGACTGCCACCCAAATTTAAATATTTCAGTCTACTCTACTATTTAACCCATGGCTGGGAGAAGAGATTGATTTGTGTCTTTTCCAAGCATATTAGTACAAAATAAATGTAATAGACTAGGCTGAAATTTGAACTTGCTTTGCTGATTTCACTTTCTGCACCAATAACAAGTATGCTACCAGCCTGATAGGGGAATACAGATTTTATAAAGCCTCATCAAAATTAGAAGCAGAAAAAAAAAAAAACACAGGTATAGCACTTTATATTACTTCCTCCTATAAAAAGTCAATAATTAAATACAATTTTATGTTCTGCTTGCCTTCCAAAGTCACTACTCAAGTAGAGGCAGATCAGAAAATTACACTAAATTAGCCATTCTCATCCAAGAACGCACTCTACCTGTCAGAAATGTCTATTTGTTCTTTGTAGCTGCTCAGATCTTTGGTTGATTTGATTTGACAGAAACTCATCTGAGTATATTCAAGAACAGGAAATTCATTTTCTTCTATACTTCCTACTCCCCATACTTTTTTTATATAAACTATTTTCCTTCTCCCCTCCTTTTTCTCTCATATGCACTTAATTACAAGGTTAGTCATGCAACGCTCAATTAAAATCCTACCCACTTCCCTTCATTAAAATTTCACATTCCAACAACAACTGAGTTTGCTCGATTGTTTCTAATTCTGCTTTTCTTTCCAAGCTGGATTACGTATTAGAAAAATCAGGTGGCATATGAATTATAATTACTGGTAAAAGATAATTCAAGAGAAAAATTTAAGTCAGGCAGGTTATGTGTCCTTAACTGTTGATATCAACAAGTTGGTAGAAAAACTGGTTATGACATGTTTAAACTAGTAAAAGAAAACACTGCTGTACCAATGTAATTTTAATATCTGTTGAACTAATTTATCTCTGGCAGAAGACTATCCATTGAACAGATACTAGCACTCATTACCAATGACTTGTAAGACAAACATACTATCTAAGTTAATAGAATAAAAAAAAAAGTTTGAAAACTTATTTTATGTACCCATGCCATTGATTACCCAGGGTACAAAAACATAAATCTGTCAATCTTATCTAATTCTAAAATGAAATCACTGCACTAAATCCACTAATTTAATTTGTTTTTTTTTAATTTTACCCCAAGCAAGGCAATAATGCCACTAAGATAGCAGGGGTTACTGAGACTAAAAGAAAATGAGATGACTTTAGCAAGGAGAAAGAATTTTAGTGAGGAAAACAGAAGATGACAATTGATGTTGCAGTTAAATTTTTGAAGATTGTAGATAGCAAGAAACAGGAAGAGGGTTCCACTGGCGAGAAGTATGAGAAAAAATAACTATTAAAATAGAATTTACAGTTATATCTGTTTCAACCATAAAATGATGGGACCTAGTTGCCAATTGTATTTGATGGAATGGTACAGATAAAACAATTTGGAAAATGTCTATTTTGACATGTTTTTGTCAGCATCATCCGAAAAAGTAACAACAAAAATCCCATAAATACCCCAAACATTCTCTATAAGAAGGAATCTATCAATCAGGTGGTCAAGTCATGAATATGGATGCTCATACATACAAGAAAAACTAGAATCACTGTTATAGGGGTGTTTATGAAAAATAACTGAAGAACATGAAATCAATAAGACAAACATTCAATCAAGAAACTAATAAAAAAGTGAAAATAAAACATGGTCATGATTAATAGAATACCATCCAAAGATACCTAGATTCTATGACTTACCAAAAATGGAGAACATTCAATAAATTGAGAAACATCTATAGAAAATAAAGTCATGTCTAGCTTAAATATTAAATCCATATAGATTAACATAGCAGTTGACAAATGTTTAAATTTTCTAAAGAAACCTCACAAAATCAAAAATAAACTTTTCTCTAATGATCAACAAATTCATAAAAATTTATCTACTTTGTACAAAGCAGTCTTTTTTTCACATTTAATAAGCTATTACAAACAAGAAATCGAGCTCCTACCTGGATGTTTTCTTATCAGCACAGTTTTAGCCTGACCCTTAAATTTCTTGGAATCTAGCCTATTTCAAAATATCTTACCCAAAAATGCTGAATACTTTCATTATATAGATGATAGCTTACAAATATATCCACCCAATACTAAATGACTAATACTAATAATGAATAGGTCTCATAAACAAAATCAAAGCTACAATTGAATTCACCTATTAAAAAAAAAAAAAAAAAAAAAAAATAACTGATAATTGATATTCAGTTAATTTGAACTGATAATGGTAAAAAATTAAAAGTCTATCATATCAACAAATAAAAATGGCAGCATAAATTTTTGTTCAGATCACAAAATAAAATCTAGAATAAACTATAGGATTTTATTTAGGAGCCCTTAGAATTTGCGACCCTGAATACCTAATTAATGAACAAAAATATATTGAAAATGTTTTCCCCCCATTCTCATAGTTAATTCACATATAATGCAAAAAGAAAAGCACACAAAATCCACAAAACCATAAAAGAAAAATTATAAATACTCACACAAAAACTAGGCACATTACAATTATCGACAAACTAATGAACTTGAAAGAAATTAATCTAAAACAATCTATAAGTTATCAAAAACATTAAAAAAAAAATGCAGTTAAAAATCTAATCAAAAGAGTTACTTTTATATCAGAAGCAAATGTATACCAAATAGAATGTAGATATGCACCTAATTACATATGCAAAACATTGCAAAATTTAAAGAAAAGAATATACAAACATAAAAAGGATTTAAAATTAAACCACATAAGATGCACTTTTGTATCACTGAAATCTTTGTGATCATAATTTTGAACTGAAAATGTGTTTTAATAAAGCAAATATGATTTATTTAGACAAAGATGCATTGAGAGAACCATGATTCCCTATGATTAATATAAGACTGGGCTATTTCAGTTTATCCCATTTTTACTAAATTCTATTGAAAAAATATGGGATGTGTAACATTAAAAAAAAAAAAAAAAAAAAAAAATTAAATAAAAATAAAGACACAGTTGAAATAAATTAAAATCTGATCTCTATAATGATAACAGTTCAAGTAAAAATCAAATGTTCATATGCTTAAAAAGAATCCCGTATTATCGTCTCATGAATGTAGATTTTGTTCATGTGAAATAAAATTATTTTTTTTGATAATACTGGTTTATGGGCAAAATATACTCAAGCAGAAATTGGAAGAATAATTAAGAATGAGTCAGCAATAAAACTAATGAGAATGGTGGGCATGTTTTTTTAGCAAGCAAACTTTCAATGCATGAATTTGTCTTTGAAAGGAAAACTTCTAGTCTGAGGCTATGTGGAGACAAGATCTCTCTATTTGTTTTTCATGTTGCATATTGTCAAAAACTCTGCTTCAACTAAATACGTGGTGGAAAATAGGAACAAAATGTTTGGGGCTTTTTGCAAAAATTTTGTGTATAGATTGTATTTTGCATTAGATGAACACAATTATCTTCAGTCTTTCTTACAAACAGCACAAAGATTTTGGCATTGAAATTTTCTTTTATACAGTTTTCTTTTCTTTTCTTTTCCACTAGGCACTGATAATGTGCAGAAAATTCCATGCTATACCTAAAATGCCTTCATTACTGAACTGAAAAAACATTTTTACCTCAGTCTGGGTAATTTCCCACAGTTTGAGAACAGCTGATCAAGGTACTCAGAGATAAAAATATCAGGTTATAAAAAAGAAAAACTATAACTTCAAACGGTAGGTAGAATTCTTTAACAGCAAACAATGATAAATGATTTCTATAATTTGTTCAATAGTGGTATATATATGCATAAAAAAGAAGAAATAATGAAAATAGTGAAAAATGTTTTTAAAAGCTCATAAACTATTGAAAATATCCAAATAATCAAGAAAAAGAAATGGTTTAATGTTTTTATTCAAGACAATAGGTTTGTCATCTAGACTTAAGAAATTGTGTTTATAAATCAATAACATTAAGATTTTATCAATTACATTCCAGAATGAGATCTTAATTTGTATATGCTCAGGTCAGCTGTTTAGATGTCCTACATCAAAATAGCAAAAAGGATTTTATTCAGTTTTGTCAGTTAGCAAATTAAAATTCTATTTTCTTTGTTAAAACATTGATTTTGTTTAAATTTCTCTAGCCTTTCCAAATTTTGTACACTTCCACTGCTGTCAAAAGAAAAAATAATATTCTAAAGATTCTATGCTATTTATTTATTATTTGTAGTAGTAGTAACAACCACCACCACCAATAATAATATTAATAACAGCAGTAATTCAACCAGTAAATGAATTAATAAACCAGTGTACTCTAAGAATGATTTAAAATAAGATTTAACCAATCCATATAAATTATTTTTCTCTTCACCTGATTATTTCAGGTTCAGTTAAAAAACTAAACTCCTTTTATTGGGTGTTTCTGACATTTAGAGAGAACGGAATTGAAGATTTACAAATTTTAAGACAAACTGATTTCTATAAAGTTAAATGGTCTGACTTTAGTATTCAGTTTTACCTTTATTCTGTATTCATTATTAAAAAGTGTAGATAAGCTTTTTCCACTATTTAATGTTGAGAGTACAACTTGTGGCTTTGTAACAAACTTGTCAAAAAAAAAAAAAAAAAAAAAAAAAAAAGGAAAATATTACATATTCTGCATGTAAAAACAACCATTTTCAAAACATTACCTATTCTGTCTGTAAAAAGTAATCTAATGTGTTTTTTAAATATTCATATCTTTTCTCTATGAAGAGAAATGCATTTAAATTGTAGTTGAAATTTGCCTATCTCCCAAAACAGAGATTTATAAATTATTCTCTGTATTAGTCTTTCGAGCTTTCATTTTTAATTCATAACAAAAGAAAAAAAAAAAAAAAAATCATAAAACATTATCTGTTCTTTTTCCCTCCTCATTGCCCCCAGCCAATTGTTGCTTTTCTCTATCAAAAGATGAAAATTGGAATACAGAAAAATCTTTAGTTGTACATTTTACATCATCTACAATTACAAATAATGAAGTGAGGGAGAGCTTTTTTTCTTAAGAAAGAGATTTTAATTAGAAACTAAAGAACATTATGAATGAATGAATGAATGAATAGAAGGTTTTCCCTTTGTATAACAAAGCAGAAACTGTAACAGCAGATAAACATCAGTCAATTGTAATGGATCTGTAACCAGCCATATTATAAATATGATTGGATCGAGAGAGCAGCAAGCAAATATTTTAATCTTTGTACACTATCTTGATCAATCTAAACTCTAAAATATATAATATACGATATTAATGCTAATATGTGAAAATGAAGAAATATGACAACATTATAATATCATGAACATAAAACTGCTGTCTACAATTAATAACTAATAAAATACAAATACTTAGGAGTTATCCAGTGAATGATTTTCCTACTTCAGATTAGAATTAATTAAGTCTCCAAGTCTCTCAAGTAAAACAAAAATTATGTTATTTATGCTATTTACATTCTTCAGACTGTGGTCCTCATCTTTATTATCATATTACCAACATTTTGGCCATTGTACACTCCGGCCTTCTTCAGGTGATATACGAACCATTTGGAATTTGAACCATGACACATGGATAAAAACTTAGAGAGTTGAGTTACTAAATGGAATTAACTGAAACCGAGATATTCAGAAAAGGCATGGCATGTGAACTAGAACAATCTACATCGGTGGATGAAATAAAGGGTTTGATTTGAAATTCCAACATATATCACTTAAAGAAGGCCGGAGTGCACAACGCCCAAAATGTGAATATAACAATAAAGATGAGGACAACACTCCAAAAAGTGTAAAAAGTTACAATATCTCATCTCAGAAATATAGACAAAAATTATGTCAATAGAATTACAATAGAATTTGGCTGCCAAAATGATAGTTAAATATTTTGATGCTTTCTTGTGTAAAGACAATGAACTTTTTTCTTACTGAAAGGCTAGATAGATTGTTGTCATGTGCATTGCCATGTTCTCTGTTGAATAAATTCTAAGTAATGAATTCAGGATAGTCAACACAGAAATATATCCAACTTCAAATAACTAGATTATAGATAAAGTTCCTGTGACCTGAAATCAGCCCTTATACAAGTTCAGCTGCTAGGGAATGGAAGCATCGGTCTAATACGTTCAACAGTTTTCAAGCTACTAAGCACCATTCTCCTGATGAACTGAATTAACTACATTGCTCCTTTTAGTTATATTTCTGATTGTAAAACTTACGATAATGCTGAAAAATGCAGTACATGCAAGGCATTTCATAGCCATCCATTTGGTAAAAGTCTGCAGACACTAAAGCATCTGAGTAGCGATTGTAATTATAGGGCTGTCAGTAATGCAAAGTGTAAAGAGGAGATTATATCTAATGCTTTTACAAGTGATCTAATATCCATCAGAGTTACTTGAGAATAAAACACTTCATTTTACAATTGTCTTTGATCATGCAAGAGCTCTGAAACAGGTTCAAAAGAGTTCAAAATCATGCTCTCTATTACAATTTTTAGTGCAACAACAGCAGCTCCTTCCAGTGATAACATTTACAAGTAGTAATATTGGCTACTGTCTCTAAGGAACAGAAATGTTTCTTCTATAGGAATAAGAGATCTTTACCAAAACTGTACGGCATGAAAAGATTCATGAAATCATTGTGGCAAAAAGGCCTATTTTACAAAGGTGTGATGTTTAGCAGACCTAAAGATCTGCTGCACTTCATCTACTGTGATAATAGATACTTCAGAAACTTTCTTACTGTTACAACTGAGATTAAATTAAATGGAAGAATGTCATAGCATACTTGTGGACACAGGTAGTAATGTTGGTCAGTTTGACAATTTGTTTCAGTATCGGTTTCTGTTTTTTTTCCCTTGATACTGCAGTTTTCGATTCGGTTTTTCGGTTTTTAATTTAGCATTTTCATTTTCTAAGAAAGCCATTCATTTTCTTGTGTAATGATGGCATTTCCAGTCAATATCTGATTTCGTTTGACATTGATAAATTTGCAACTCACAAACTCTCATATATTTCTGGTCCAATCTTAAAATATTCATATGACTGGAAAGAAAATAAAATAATCTTTCTAAATATGTAATTTGTATGTGCTTTTATTCATTGAATTATATTTTTACAGTGAGTTAAAACGGTATTTTGCTTCGAACAGCTGAAAATGCAAAATATGTTGTTTTTTTAAACTAAATTTTACACATTACTTTGTTTTGCAAAATCAATGTGACCAATCTTTATCAATATTCTTGAAATTGTACACTCAATCTTCTAATTTAGAAGACACCTTAAGCAGGAAGATGTTTATTTCTTCTCTGACCTGTGAAAGCGATGCCTTCCAAAAATTATAAAGTAAGCAGCAAAAAAAAAAAAAAAAAAAAAATTAACTAATAGTATGTGTTGTAAAAGAACTTTCAAATTATTGAAACTACTGTCTTGTCGCATAAAATAAATGCCCCATGTACTTTTCAACTTTCAAGTGTTGTTTTTTAAAACGTCTGTCATTGTAGAAGTCTGTTAACTGGTGCATAAAGGATCAATATTTGGTTTTAAAAGGTGATAAAAATTTATAGACATGCATTAAAGACCACTGGAATTGAAAACCTGAAAACCATGAATTAGTGTAGATAATAAAGTAGGAATTGTTCACCTAAAGTCAGTTTTTAAGCTTTAAAAGGTAATTTAGTCATAGAATTCATGACCTGGATTAAAGTTTATTAAACTTTCGAATAAATTGTCACCTATAAATAACTACCATATTTATTAAATTGGTAAAATATGAAGGAAATCGTTGCATAAAATATCTATATTTGTGTCTTTGGACAACACATTTTTTGAGAGAGAAAATCAAATGGTATAGCTCTCCAGAAATTAGTTTATGATGTGGCTTTTAAAAAGCCAAAAAATGAAACCCCTCATGTTTAAAATTATTAAAACACAGCAATTCTTTTCTGGTATGAAAGTCAACTGTTATTGGAGTTTTACAAATAAATTTCTTCTAAACAAGGAAAAATCAATGAGTTATTTTTCCCCCTAAATAAATATGTTTTTGTCTAGTGAATACTACACCTAAAATTAAATAATAAAGATAATTAAGAGCTTTTAATTTCATTTTTATAATGTATATATTTCCAAATCTGCAAGTAGCACCTGTTCTTTACACATTTTAAAATTGAAATTAAAAACTATTTTATAATCATTTTAATAACTAATCTTAAGTGTATTCATAAACCATAAAGATATTTGTAAAAATAAAATGAATTAATTTTCCTTGTTTAGAAGAATTTTATAGGCAGAACACCCACTGAACACTAGTGGCTAAAAAAGAATAATTTTTACTTTGGGTTTAAAACAAAATGACTTGCAGTTTTGAAAATATACACATTTTAAAACTGAAATTAAAAATTAAACAGATTGAAAGATCAGAAGGTGACGCACAAGGTCCATCACCCACCAGTGAAAGCAGTAATCAACATCAGCCAATATCAGCTGAGTGCCTCTAAGGAGTCAGTATTAAATAAGGGTCTCAACTTTGCCACAACCATCAGGCAAGTGCCATACTTGGACATCATTGCCAGAGTCAAGGTGGTAGCCTTGAACTTCCCTCAGGTTCAGGCGGATGAACTAAGATGGAAGGCGAGACAGACCTTGGAGAAGGCCAAAACGCCCAGGTCAAACATCACGAAACTGGAGAGGTTGGCAATCAGATCCCTACAGAGGAACGAAAACATCATCATACTACTGGCTGACAAAGGCAATGCAACTGTAGTGATGGACAAATCAGATTATACAAGAAAGCTGGAAGACCTCATTAGCAATGGTAGCTACAGCAAAGTAAAAAAAAGATCCTACAATGAAAACAGAACACAAACTGTCACAGATACTAATCAAGAACAAGGATCACTTTGCACCCAAGATGTATAGGCAGTTGTCGCAACGTTACACCAAGCTACCTCACATATATACGGTCTCCATAAGATTCACAAAGACGGTATTCTGCTCAGGTCGATTGTTAGTTGCCAAGGCTCTGTGAGCCACCCTCTGAGTAGCTTCCTTGTAGATATAATTGACCCATTGATCAGAAAGTTTCCTTCATATGTCCGAAATTCTGCCCACATCCTATCCAACCAGATGGCGAGCTTGGATGTGGTGAGTTTGTTCACCAAGGTACCCATGGAGGAGGCACTCTCAGTAGTCAGATTGGCTTCTATGGGATCACACATATATCAACAGGATGAGGGCTTAGCAATGGGCTCGCCATTATCACCTGCAATGGTGAATATATGCATGGAATACTTTGAGGAAATGGCATTAGAATATGTATCTCTAGAATCAACTCTATGGTTAAGGTACATAGATGACACCTTCATACTCTGCCCACACCAGGAAGATGTTCAGGTTCTAATGGACCATGTGAACTCAATAAGACCTTTGATACAGTTCACGATGGAGAAAGAGAGCAACAACACACGCCCATTCCTGAATGTTCTAATATCTCAAACATGGGTTCAAGACATCCGTATACCGTAAACCGACATTCACTTGGCAGTGCCACAATTTCAACTCTCACCATCCATACAGCATAAAGAAAGGGATCGCCCGCTGCTTACTACAACACCAATTAAAAGTCATAAGTGGCAACCCAGAGACATTAGATAAAGAATTGGTCAGTATAAGTAGTGCCTTACAACTATATGGCAGCAGCCCCAAAAACTGGGATAGATGGGTACAAGAAGAGGACAACACTCAGAAAACAGTCTGCCTGCCTTATGAGAAGGGGTTATCGGAGAAAATACAAAGGATCTGTGGTCCATATAACATCAGGACAACCTTCAAAAGTCATTAGACACTTCCCGAGTAAGACCCTTCCCCCCATAGAGGAGAACATGACTAAAGACTGTGAGTACACTATCCCATGCAGCTGCGGAAAGAAATATAAAGGGGAGACAAGCTGCCCACTTAAGGTAAGGTTTCAAGAACACCAGAAAGCTGTAACATGAGGGGAAGTGGAAAAATCAGGCATGGCTGACCACATATGGAGAGAAAAGGGAGATCACCACCCTCTGTGGGATCAGGTTGAAATCATAGACAAAGAACATCATTGGAAAATTCGTAAACTTAAGGAATCAGCACATATGCTAAGCCACAAAAATCTCCTGAGCTGACCAAGCATAGAAATTAATACAATATGGGAACCAGTAACAAAAAAGCAACAACAACAAAAATTGCAATATGAGCACTGGTAAAAAAGGGTTGCTGAAGACATTTGGTTTATAATACCCAGAAATTCATACACAGATGTCCTCAAAGACACATGGCACAGCATTAGCATGGCATTAGTTAGATCCAATGACAGGACCCAAAGAGTGTGAGTTCTATACCTGGTTAAGGCGGTGGAGAATTTGGAGAGGGGAATTAACATTAGATAACTGATAACCGACATCCATTAGATGTGGAACTAGAACAGTCAACCCCAGTGAGCGAAATAAAGGGTTCAGTTCGACATTCCAAGAGCGTACAACAGCTGAAACATTGTGATAGATATGGTGACAAAGATGAGGACAATAGTCCGAATAATGTGAAATTAAAACTTACTTTATCTTTTTAATATCTAATTTTAGGTGTATTTTCTAGATAGAAACATAATTTTATTTGTAGAAAACAAACAATTTTACACTAGAGACTCACATATCTGGAAATATACACCTTTTAAAAGTTAAATTAAGAACTATTTTAATTATTCTTAATATCTAATTTAGGTGTATTCCCTACACAAAAAACAAATTTATTTATTAAAAAAGATCTTCATTCATTTTTCTTGTTTACAACAACTTATTTTTGATTGACGTACACTGGCTTACTAGTAAACAATTACAAAAAATCCGACTTCATAACATTAAGACAAAACTAGCAACTATTTTTTTATTTTTACTTGCTATTTTGTTAAATTAATTTTATCACAAAAAGATTTTTGAAAACAAATAGATTTTCATTTTTTCAGACATCATATATTTCCTTTTTTTTCTATTTGAAAACATTGATTTCCAGGTGTCATATCTGTCGTATTTCCTTTTTTTTTCTTCTTCATTTCTTTTGTAAACAAATAGATTTAACATTTATTTCCTAAAACTAGTCAATTAAATGTTTTTTTTTAAATATTTTTGTTCAATCTTTTTCTCTTACAATTGTATAAATCTTGATAAAATTTAATTTTATTAACATCCAAAAGACTTTTTCAATAGTCTTTCTTTGGATATGGTCACTCAGTAGTGATATAACACTTAAAAACCGAATGATTTCGGTTTCTGAAAAAATTTCAATGCAGTTTCACAGTGTGAAGATGAAACTGAAAAAAAAAGTCTGTTTTTCGGTCCGCCCATCTCTAACAGGTGGTAATGAGAGCGATCTATGTCAATTCCTTGTTTAGAGGCTACATTATACACATACAGTGTATCACAAAAGTGAGTACACCTATCACATTTCTTCAAATATTTAAGTATATCTCTTCATGGGACAACACTGACAAAATGACACTTTGACACAATGAAAAGTAGCCTGTCTGCAGCATATATAACAGAGGTAATTTATTTTTCCCTCAAAATAACTCAAAATATAGCCATTAAAAGCTAAATCCCTGGCAACAAAAGTGAGTACACCCCTTAGGAAAAGTTGTCAATATTAACATACAACATTTCAATTGTCAATATTTTGTGTGGCCACCATCCTTATTCAAAACAGCCTTTACTCTCCTGGGCAAGGAGTTTACCAGAGCTTCACAGGTAGTCACTGGAATGCTCTTCGACTCCTCAATGACGATGTCGCGGAGCTGGCGGATATTTGAGACACTGCACAACTCCACCTTCTGCTTGAGGATGGCCCAAAGATGTTCTATTGGGTTCAAGTCTGGAGACATGCTTGGCCAGTCCATCACCTTTACCCTCAGCCTCTTCAGTAAAGCAGTGGTTGTCTTGGATGTGTGTTTGGGGTCATTGTCATGCTGGAACACTGCTCTGCGACCCAGTTTCTGGAGGGAGGGGGTCATGTTGTGCTGCAGTATTTCACAGTACATGTTGGAGTTCATGTTTCCCTCAATGAAATGTAACTCTCCAATACCTGCAGCACTCATGCAGCCCCAGACCATGACATTCCCACCACCATGCTTGACTGTAGGCATGACACACTTATCTTTGTACTCCTCACCTGGTCGCCGCCACACATGCTTAAGGCCATCAGAACCAAACAAATTAAATTTCGTCTCATCAGACCATAGGACATGGTTTCAGTAATCTATGGGCTTTGTTGACATGTCTTCAGCAAACTGTTTGTGGGCTTTCTTGTGTATTGCCTTCAGAAGAGGCTTCTTCCTGGGGTGACAGCCATTCACACCAATTTGATGTAGTGTGCAGCGTATGGTCTGAACACTAACAGGCTGAATCCCAATCTCTTTAATCTCTGCAGCAATGCTAACAGCACTCCTACGCCGATCTTTCAAAGAAAGCATTTGGATGTGACGCTCAGCATGTGCGCTCAGCTTCTTTGGACGACCTACCCGAGGCTTGTTCTGAGTGGACCCTGCTCTTTTAAAATGCTGGATGATCTTAGCCACTGTGCTGCAACTCAGTTTCAGGGTGTTGGCAATCTTCTTGTAGCCTTGGCCATCTTTATGTAGTGCAACAATACGTTTTTTAAGATCCTCAGAGAGTTCTTTGCCATGTGGTGCCATGTTGGAACTTTCAGTGACCGGTAAGAGAGAGTGTTAGAGCTGCACTACAAATTTGAATACACCTGCTCCCCATGAACACATGGGCATAGTTACACTAATGCGTCACATGACATTTTGGAGGGAAAATGAAAAGCAGTACTCAATTTAGGGGTGTAGTTTCTTAGGGGTGTACTCACTTTTTAGGAGTGTAGTTTCTTAGGAGTGTACTCACTTTTTAGGAGTGTAGTTTCTTAGGGGTGTACTCACTTTTGTTGCCAAGGATTTAGCTTTTAATGGCTATATTTTGAGTTATTTTGAGGGGAAAAGAAATTAACTGTTATATATGCTGCAGACAGACTACTTTTCATTGTGTCAAAAGGTAATTTTTTCAGTGCTGTCCCATGAAGAGATATACTTCAATATTTGAAGAAATGTGATGGTGTACTCACTTTTGTGATACACTGTATATCTAAATTCTAATACAATATCTATGGTGTCAACTTTATTGAATTTTAACACTTTTTAGCTATTGTTTGGTGAATGTAAAGCTGAAGTGATCTGTAGCAAAAAAGCTAAACTTTTTTTTTTTTTTTTCCTTGCAAACAATGCCCACAATCAGCTTCCTCTCAAACACTCTACTGTCCATGACATGTGTAGCCTGTTCAACACAACAGTAAACCATTCTGCTTGTTGCCTCATTCTTCCCGTTTTTATGTATCATGTACAGTCAAAATTTACATATGCACAAAGATAATCTTGCAAGAGAGTATCTGACTCTGGGATCTGTTTTAAATATGTAACCCGCAAAGCTGCCATTTCTTTCTTCTTTGGACAGTTTGCATGTGAGGCACATTTGATTCTTTCTTTGAGCTGGAGATAAGTTATTTTATTCTAGTGTTGCAAAAAATGCATGCAACCCTAGGCCTCTTTGCCCTCTATGGTAGTTCACTACAGAGTCCCAATACCAGAATCTGAGGCTGTCTGTGCTATGTGCTAATGTCAACTTGGGACAGGACTTTAGGGTACATTAGAAAATTCTGTGGAAATTTTGGTGGAGGGAAACCTCTGCTATTTGTGGATTAGCTACCTTTTCTGTTTTGGGACAGAGAGCTATACAACACCAGCTTTTTCTCAGTCGAGAAAAGTACTCTATGTGTTGAAAAACCAAACAAAATGAACACACTTTAACTTCTTACTAACCTTTCTATCAATTTGTTGATTGCAGCCCAGTGGCTACTAAGCTACAGAAATACAGTTCTCCAGATAAACACTTTCCTGCAAATGAAGTGAAGAATCAACTTATAGAAGAGATAATCAAGTCAAACACTTTCCTTGATGAGCTCAAGTTATGATCATTAATAAGTGACAAGAATGGTAGTCGATTACTCTCAGAGTGTAAACCATTTGTCTCTGTTAAATGCTTACCTCCTATTAAAGATTGATAAACTGGCAGATAATGTGGCACAATATAGATTCTTTAATACAAATGACTTGAAATTTGCCTCCTATCATCAAGTCCTTATATCTGAAGACAAGTTTTATCCTGCTTTTGAGATCTGTGATCAGCTATACCAATTCTGCTGGATTCTATTTGGAGTAGCCAATGGTGTAGTCTACTTTGAGCACTTGATAGAAGTAATTGTTGGCAATTCGTTTTCTGATATGTTTACTTATTTGGATAACATAACTTAAATAAATGGAAAAGTAAGAACACATCAGCTACAGGAGATTTACCAAAGCTGCCAAGATGTTTAACTTATCTGAAAATCATGATAAGTGAATATTCTCTGCAACTTCCATTGTCCTCTTGGGTTATGCTATTTGTGAATATAAAATTAAATTTGATTCTGAATGACTTTGGCCACGAAAAGGGCTTCCTCAGGATATGAATTCACCACTTCATGCTAGAGGCATGTTCTTATTCCCAATGAATTGCCAATTACTCTGAGAAGATTGCTTCTCTCCTACATTCCCACTTCCCTAAATGGATGAAGAGGCATTCAAATATTTGAAAGCTGAAATAGAATACACCACAGCATGTTATATTGATAAAACAAGTCCCTTTGTTATAAAGACAGATGCATTTGATCATGCTATCATTGCAACCTTAAATCAAACTGATAAATCAGTGGCTTTCTTTTCAAGGACATTAAATGCTAGTGAACAAAGTCAATTGGCAATAAAAAAAAAAGCAGGCATATGCTTACGGCTGGATTAAAGCCTTAAGAGGCCTCTGGGCTAATAGAATTTGGGGGTCTCCTTCATTAAAATCTCCTTCAGTGTATTGAAAATCAATCTTCTCTGTTCTTATATCTTTATTTTCTTTTAGTTTTATTAGTAGCCTGAGATTAGAAGTCCCTTATGAGGGGGGGGGCATCTAGTCTTGGGGTACCTGGCACTGTGGTATAGTAGAAGCCCTGTGTGAGTTGAGACAATAACTGGATACCACTTTATTCTTCTTATTCACTAGCATTTATATTTGATTCTAAGCAGGTAATACAATTAAGGATAAAATTTAGAGATGAGAAATCAAGCTTGCTTTCTAGCTTTGCTATAAATTATCTGGTAAGTTCCCCATGATATGGAAAACAGAAAAAAACAAAACATAGAAATAAAGTAGAAAACAGAAAATCATGGAAAACAGGATTTTTGCTACTAAAAATGAAAAATGGTAAAACATAAAATTCCTGAGGTGGAACTTGACAGAATCATTATTTTGCATAAACTTGCAATACAATGAAGTTAGTCACTAAGCACAAGCACTACAACCAATACTGCTGCAATATGTCATTCTATAAATAACATGAGATATTTTCCAGTATATACAACATAGCCCACAGATTGGATACACAATTACTATGTCACCAAATTTACAAACCAATGTTTTAATCCAGTAAGGTTCAGTTCAAAATTCCATGAAAATTACCAGGGTTAACAGACACCTGAAGAAGGCCAGAGCACAATGGTTGAAACATTGTGATAACAACAAACATAAGGAAAACAGTGTGAAAGTAAATAATGATAACTTCTCATGCCAGAAATTCAAACAGAAAGTACTTTGTTAAGGATGTAAAAAGAGTTTTAGCCTTGTATTCCATTTGTGTTGAATATTATAGTTTATTTCATCTGATTAAGGCAACTGTACCATTTGAGATTAGATGTTGAGTTTAAAGTCCATTTACAATCAAAATTGACTGACTGATACTTATTATACTAGATGAGTTCTTGCTTTCTTTTCACTTGTCTAAATATGATGTCTCAGTGATCGAATACTTCAGCTAATTTGCTATCTTTGGCATGCCTGCATTTATATATAAAGACAAATCTACCTGATTCATGTCATCAGATATGAGAACATTTTACATAACCATGGAATTTATAAGCCACAATGAAAGCAGTATAATAGAATTATACTGCAGGTAGTAATCCTTGTACAACATTGTTTGAGAATGTGTAGGCTGGCCCAAAATGGCAAACTACTAGTCAGAACTGACAACTCAAACTAAAAAGGAGTGGTTTGAACACAATGAGCATGAAATTCTGATAGTGAAATATGATCATTGTTTAAGTTTTGATACAAGACCAAAAACAAGCAAAGATAGTGCTGATTCCAATCTAAGTTGGAATGACTCCAAAACACTTGCCTCTCCATAATTTATAGGCAGAAGCACACAAATGCATGCTGGGATTTTTTCTTATCCAATAAAATAGGCCGATTTTTGGTTTCATCTGACTGAGTCCCAGTCTGTTTTGTCTTGAAGTCAGAACACTACGTTTGCTTGTCTGAACTTGCTTTTGTGTGCCAACTCCAATTCTTAGTTTGTGAACTTTTTGCTATATTACAGTTGCTTCACCTTATTGCATATATCATTTGCTTGCTTTATATTATTTTTTTTTTTTGCTCTGCTCTTTTCTTTTTCTTGCAAACTTGGACAGTTCTGTTACTTATTTTGCCACAGACAGTATGGCTACAAGGATAGAAGGGTCAAGCCATCTTGCCACACCCAGATTCCTTAGTGAAATAAACCAGCATGTGGTGATGAGTAGTTGGTCAACTGATTGACATCTTCCTTCTCTATATCTCACTTTCTAACAAAATATAAAAAAAAAACAAGAACCAAAACAAAAAATGCTGCTGCTACTAGTACTACCACTACTACTGTCACATGGAATAAAATGAGTAAATGAAAATCAGCCATTGTTGAGTCAGTCTGTGATGCAGCGTTGGAATTTGAAGAATTAAAGCCAGAGAGGACATGAAACACAACATGCCTAGAACTCATTGTGAACATCTACAAAATGTATTGCATGCAATATGGAGTCTGCTGTTTAGTAGCACTGAGTAAATTCTACATGAAGGATTATGTAATTTCCAATACCATTCAACAGGTGGATGCTCTTTTCCAACATGGATGTTATACCTGGTGGTGTTTTTTCGTGGTATTAGGTCAGATAAAATATGGCCCAGTTATTGAAGAAGTGAAAGTCCTTCAAGAAGATACACTTTTTTTTTTTTTTTTTTTTTTTAAAGGACTATTCATCTTCATAATGACAAAGAAACAACAGTATTCCTCTGGGATTCAACCTCAGTATGTTATTTAGGAAATAGTTTGCCTGAGATTCAAGACCCAGTCCAAATGCCTAACAATATGATTAGGATTCTAACCAAAGCACAGTACAGACTTAAGCTGAATCTATTACTCCTGTGGTGAGTCATTGATTATTTATATGAATGATATTCATTGTCCTCATAACTAGGCTCCATTACTCTGACATGAACATATATGCAAGCCACTAATCTTACAATTTTACCAATGTATTGCTGTACTGGGCTTATTCTTTGGCAGATTCTAAGCTAAGGTTTTGTGCTCTTTGTTATTTCATGCTAATAATTTTACTTCACAAGGTAGAGTACAACAATTTTGTTTACTATTAGTAGTACATTCTTCCATATTGTTACAACATTTTTGGTTATTCAGTGAAGAGTTACTAGCCTCATAGCTGTCATTACACACAGACACACATTCACAGAGAGGCTTTCTCATGTTGGTGGACTGAAAGATTATATCAATTTCTGTTATGTTCTTTACTGAATAAATTTGGGTTCTACTTCAAACAATATAAAGTCAGGTAAATGAAAGAAATAAAGTCTGAATTTAAAACACAAATTTAAGTGTAGTACTGGATTGGCAGATAGGTATTTCAATGGTAAAATGATGAGACCCAAATAAGTTCTACATCAATAGTTTCTTTTCTTGCTTACGAAATTCTTCCCGTTTTTTTACTTTCCTGTCAACTACAACTTCAAAAATTTAAATGCAATATCAATCATCATCGTGTTTCACTGAATCCTGTTTTTTAATACTCTCTCTCAACATTTTCTTAATTTTTTCACTTTCAGTAACCTCTTGCATCTTAAAAAATAAAAAAAGTTCTAGCCTACTTACATAAATTCTTTTTTAGGTTAAAATCACCTCAAAAATCATTGTGTGGTGAAATGTAAATTAGATTGTATATAAGTGAGATGGTTTCTACATTCAGGAGCGAGTTAATCTTCCTTGACTATACAGCGTACTTGTGAGAACTTTGCACAACACAACAACACATCATTGACGTTAAGATATCTAACCTTATTAGGGGATCCTGAGCTTGTTGAGATGTTTTGTGACATTGGCTAGAGTCAAGAAATTGAGTGACAGCAAATATAGAGGAGGAGTAAATGAAGCAACTGATTTATTTCTAGCATCAGTAGGTTGTGAAGCTGTAAAAAAGATCTCTATTATGGTCTATCCAAAGATGTTAGAAGACTTGACATTTAAAGAAAATGCCGACATCGTACAAGCAAATGCATGTCCAAAAAAACTGGTTATAGCCAAGAGGACAAAGTCCTTTGAAATAAGGCGAAACCCAAATGAAACCATTAGACATATGTTCATAGGCTAAAAGAAGCATTGAGGTATTGTGAATTCAAAAAGTTGGTACAGAACTGATGTCTATAAAATAGAAATTAATACAGTTATGGCTAATTGAAGGACTATATGATGTCTCAAGTAAACACAAAATTTTGAAACAGCTTCAAGTCCAGAACATAAATATTGAAAGGAGTTTTAATTTTTATAGCAGCTAGAGTTAATACATAGATTTAATACCTCTAAGACTAACATGGGGGACATACTGTGCTACAGAGTGTTAACGTAAATGTCATTTTTACAACAAAGAACAGGAGATGAAAAAGTATAAATGCCCAGCTTTTAGAAAGATGTGTTTTAAGCGTAAGAAGAAAAATAAATTTCCAGTCAGTATGCAAATATAAAAAACCAGTAGAAGTGGAGAAATACAGAAATTTATAAAGTAAAAGCATCAGATAAGAGTAGAGAAAGGGTAAAAATAAGTGGAATAATTGTACTAATGCAAGTAGATACAGATAGTGACGTAATGTTATTACCCAAGAATTTTGGGGAAAAAATGAGAAGACCAAAATTAAGGAAGACCAATCTACAATTGAAACAATTTGACAGGTCAGTCAATCAAACACTGGATGCTTTGAGGAGGTGTTCGAGACTAAGACTCAATTTGAGGTAATACAAATCATAGTTGTGGAATGCATAAAAAATCATGGTCTCCTGGGGGGGGGGTGACATTAAGAATAGATACCTCAAAGTTAGTTAATTGCCTGAAATTAGAAGAACCTGAGATTGGACTTTTAAGAATTTACGAGGTGAATCTTCGGCTCAAAGAGAATAGCCAACTGGTATATTTTCAGTCTCAAAGTTCTGGTTTACCTTCTGTATGTAGTTATGGTGAAACTTAATAAAATGATTAAACAAGGAATATTGGAGAAATTCACCCAGGGAGGTAGCAATTGAGCTTCTCCAATCATGAACATACACAAAACCAATCGAGATTTAAGAATTTGTGGTAACTACAAAGTTGGTGTAAAATCACCAGATGTTCGGATTCCTTATCATTTCCAAACATTGAAACAGCCAGTCACAACTTTGCTGGTCTGAAATTTTTTGCCAAGATTGATCTGAAATCTATATGATCAGATTAAAATTGACAACCATTTTCAAGAAGTCACCATGATAAAAACTCCTATAGGTCTTCTAAGATGGACTCATCTGTCCTTTGGAATTAAAACACCCAGTCACATATGCCAAAAGGCTGTTGAGAAAGTTTGGAAGCAGTAAAAACATCATTGTCTATCAGGATGACATAGGTATTGGTGCTCATACTGACAAGGATCTAAGGAATAAAACAAAGAGGTTCTGAGCAGACTGAGTAATGCAGAGATGACAATTAATCGAGATAAGTAAATTGCAAGAAAATTTCATACTTAATATATCAAATATCTAAAGATGGGATCTCACCAGATGACAGACTTATTAGCAAAATAACAGAAATAAGTACACCAAAAAATAAGAAAGAGTATGAATCTTTCTTAGGTTTGACTAACTTTTATAATAAATATATACCTCGATATAGCAACATGATTTAACCTTTTGCAAACTTAAGAATAATGAACTTCAGTGGGGTGAAAGACAGGAGGTGGCCTTCAAAAAGCTAAAGGAAGCACTTAGAAACAAGCCAGTAGTTAAAGTATTTGACCCAACAAAAGAACTCACACTAACTACTGATGTTAGCAACAATCTTATCACAAGAGGGACATCCTATTATGTATTTGTCCAGAAAGTTGATGGCAGCAGAGACAAATTATTCTAACATTGAAAAAGAAGTACTAGCAATTGTCTGGAGTACTGAAAGGGCACACAATTTGTTATTGGGTAAGAAATTTCTACTGAAGTCAGACCACAAACCCTTACAGTTCATTTTCAACCTGAGGAAAGAGTTGCCTAAAGTCACGTCGTCCAAAATTTTGAGGTGGGTGATTAAGATTAAGGCATTCAATTTCGACATTATGTATAGTAAAGGAAATGCTATTCCAGACATAGACACACTGTCGAGATTAAATTTTAATATCCAGAATGTTGAAACAAAGGACAGTTGTGAGGACAGAATTTCACACCGAGTAGAAACAGATCATTTATCTTTCAGGTGGCTCAAGTTTGAAACTGAAAAGGATCCTATATTAAAAAGAGTACTGAATAGAATATGGAATAATGTATAGAGCAATTACTCTATGAAGGAAACAAGGCACAGATTAACAATTGGAAGAGGAGTCATATGTAATGGAGATCTTATTGTACCACCAAAATCATTAAGATGTTATTAAAGCAGTACATGATGACATATATGGTGGTGTACTGAACACAAAACTAGGACTGAAACTCCAAGACTGGTGACCAGGGTATACGTGAGACAGAGGATTATGTTAGAAAATGCCCTAAGTGTGCAAAGATAAAGAACTTTAGGCAAACCAAGATTCATTCATGGCCAAAAGAGGAGGAGCCATGAATAAGGGTACACATGGATCATGAAGACATTAAAGATGTAGGTCTTTTCCTCAGACTAGTAGACTCATATTCAGGTTGGCCCGAAGTGGTTAAAATTTTGGACAGAAAAGCAAGTAGTGTAAAACAGGTGCTAAGAGTAGTATTTTTGAGGAACATAGTATCTAAGACATTGGTGTCGGATAATGCACCAGAGTTTGCTGAAGAAAGCTTGTGCACATGGTTAACATTAATTGGGTGTAGGCCATAGAAAACACCCCCATAACATTCTCAGTCAAATGGAATTGCAGAGAGGATGATCAAGACAATAAAAATTGGATTGAAAGCATTCTCTCCAGGGAATTGTAGCCTAGAAGTTATCTACTAAGATTGCTTTTAAGTTACAGGTCCATAATGCATGTGGGCAGAAAACAAAACCCCTTCGCATTGATGGGAAAGCAAATTAGAGACCCAATAACCATGTCCTTCTCAACAAATGAGAATGTATGGTACAAAAGAAATAAGGATTTGAATCCTGAGAAGGCACAATTTTTAGTGCAAAAAGATTTAATACAGCAATATCAACATTAAAAAAAAAAAAAAAAAAAAATGGACAGAGTATGTTAGCTCATGAAGACCATTTTAGATTGTGAAAAGAGGCAGAAGATATTGAAATAGTGGCAGAGACTGGTGCAGAAGAGAGGGATCAGAATGATCACCAATAATTGGAGAGTGAAGGGGACGAGAGAATGAGCATGTCCAGTGATAATGAGGAACATGAGGAAGTTTTAAATGAAGAAAATCCAGTAAGACTGAAATCCCCTATAAAGAAGAATCTAGGCAATCACCTTGAGACAAGCAGTTCACCTTCTGGAGTAGTTTGTAAAAGTAGCAAATCTACCAAGGGCATAAAGTCTCTAAGGTTTTAGATGTGATGATATGCAAATTAGATTGTATATAAGAGGGAAGGTTTCTACACTTGAGAGTGACTGCACTGCGTACTTGTGAGAACTTTGCACAACACAATACATTGCTTATTTTATACAAACATAATACAACAGTCAACCAAAGAATTTTCCATTATAAATTAAAAAAGAAAACTTATAAAATATTGATTTCTGTCTGATTCTGTTAAAGTAACAGTAAAATTACTCCCCTGATCCCACCGATGCCTAACACCCAATTTGTATCGATTAGTTTCTCTAAACACACAAAATGCTCCCTTGAAGCCTTCTTTCAGTTTTGGTTTTGTTTATTCTGTAATTTGAAGGCCTTACAAAATATCTTGTTCAAACATGGTCTAAAAGGATTTCAAAATAAATCTACTTATAAAACTTTAAGAAACATGTTCCAGCCAATATTGATTTTTAAAATCTTATAACAGAAGTTGTTATAATTGAAAATCTCTAACTTTTGAAGTCAAACTTAACAAAACTTGAAATGAATTTATACAAATTGATAGCAAAACTGAACATGTAATAAAAAACAGGATTAAATCTTTAAAAGAAAAGATTTTTTGTGCAACTGAAATCTTTTTTGCTGCAAGCTATCAAAATTAAAAATCAAAATGAATGAACATCTTGATGGCCAAACTCATTTTTAAACACTGCCACTAGGAGTGTTTACAGATAACAATATAGACTTTAGTAGCATGTTATTGAAATCTATTGCAAATGTAGATACATTTTAGATATACGAAAAATCTTTTTTTTAAATAAAAAGAATAGAAACAATATGGAAAAACATGCTTGTAGGTAAGTTTGATTAAAATAGAAACAATGGTTCATTAATATTTTTATGCTTAATTATATCAGCCTTACAACATTACCTGATAAAACTGATTACCTACAATTATATTCTTACTTTTAATTCCTTTTAATTAGATAATTTTTTCCTGCTGAATTAACTTTTATTTTAACATATGTAAAGAATGAAGAATCTTGCACTAAATGATATTGAAACTTTAAAATAGCTTTGCTTTTTTTATATAGTTTATATATCAAATGGCACACTATTCATTATTTAATGACTTCAATCAATTATTCACTGAGTAAAAAACCTTAAATAGTGGGTTTTGTAAAATAGTTAATATTTTATTTGTAGAATGCTGTTAATAGCAATTATGCAATGTGTGAGAATGACTAATTCATGTGGACAAAAAAAAAAAAAAAAAAAAAAAAAGAAAAGAAAAGAGCAAAGTAAGCCAGGAAAGGAAGGGTGACAGTATACATTGATCATCATTAGGTCATTCAGCATTTAACATGAGACCTGAGAGAATATGAAAAAAAAAAAAAAAAAAAAAAATACTAGCCTCACTCAATGATTACATTGATATTTATATACATCCATTCCTAACACTTTTGTCACCTTACTTACCTGTGAATAGGTAGGGCTATATCTACATTATTAGGTGATGACTTTTATAGTTGGCATTCATAAGAATATGATAGTGGATAGAGACTGGAGGTTAGAAGATAAAAAATTTAATTCACTTCTGAAACTTTTTTAAGTTGAATTAACCTTAAATAATAAAAAAAAAAAACTTGTCAAGAAAGATGAAAAGAAATGTCATTAAATAATTTTACAATTAATCAACATTTTTAAGAGTCATGCAGTTCGTTTCTCTTTGACAATATTTCATTTAAAACTATACATTGAACAAGTTGAGTTTTTTGCCAACTTTATGACTATGGAGACAGAAGACAAAATTCTTGTGGATAAAACAATATTGTAAAATTAACAAAGACTTGATAGTTTTATTGTAGTGAAAGAGATAATCAGGTACCCCGAAAAAAAAGTTTGTGTTTTGTGTGCGATCTGCCAAAATAGCTTGTTGTTGTAAAGAAAACACTGTCAACTGATAGTAGCAACTGCAATAGATTTCTTGTTTCTCAGCCGCACCATCCTTCAGTCATTCTGGATTCTTACATTCGAGCCCAAAGTCAGCAAGATGCTTTCTCACCTGTGCACCGGTCACTGTGGCCATTTCAGATGGTGATCCTTAATGGGAAGAGATACTGCTTAACCCAAATGGGATTCGGACTCAATGTGGCACCGGCCATCATGAAAGCCATCGTGGATGCTGTGCTATCCAAGGATGAGACAATTCATCAAGCGATATCAGCTTACATTGACGACATCTACATCAACGAAACCTTAGCGCCCGCTGCACTGGTGAGAAAGCATCTTGCTGACTTTGGGCTCGAATGTAAGAACCCAGAACGACTGGAGGATGGTGCTTGTGTGCTCAGCTTGCAGGTCTGGGGGGGAGCACAACGTGCTTTACTGGAAACGTGGATGCAAGCTCCCAGACATTCCGAGACACATGACACGACACAGCGTGTTTTCGTTATGTGGAAAGCTGGTGGGACATTTTCCCGTGGGCAGGTGGATCCGTATTGCAACTGCATTTATCAAATGTTGGGTGACTGCTGTCACTTCCGGCTGGGATGACACAACAAATGATGCTCCCCTTAGACACATGATAGCAGAAGTCATTACTAGGGAGCGTCAAGACGACCCCGTACGTGGTAAATGGTGCATTGACAGATGTGAATTTAACGTCTAGGTTGATGCGAGCTCCCTTGCAACAGGAATGTCTCTTGAAGTAGGTGAAACTGTCGTGGAAGATGCGTGTTAGTTGCGTCCCGAGAAGGATACACAACATATCAACCTGTCGGAATTAGACACCGTTATCAGGGGACTAACCGTGGTCCTTCAATGGAATGCAAAGGTGTTGCATTTATTCACGGATTCCACATGCGTGTATAAGTGGATAGCAGACACTCTTACGGGAAAGGCCAGCATACATATAAAGGCTGCGAGCGAGATGCTCATTCGAAGGCGGCTAGACACACTGGAAAAGTTGATAAGTGAATACCACTTATCCGTAGATATACAGCTGTTCAGATCACATCAGAACAAGGCCGATACTTCAACAAGGGTACCCCAAAAATGGCTTGATGCTATTAAGAAAGAGGTAGAGCCGGTCTGTGTAACATCAGCAAACAACCGTAACTCAGATTTACTAAAATCTGTGCATTGCCAAAGCGGACATCCCGGTGTAAAACGGACCCTATATTTCATGAGGCAGATTTATCCCTCCATATCCAAAGCAGTGGTCAGGGAATGCAAGGAGTGTCAGTCCATCGACCCAGCACCTGTGCAATGGCAAAAAGGACAAGTGAGTGTGAGCAAGGTGTGGCACCATGTTGGAATGGACATCACCCATTATAACGGACATCACTATTTAACCCTAATTGACTGTGGCCCAACCTGGTTCACTATTTGGCGACGTCTGCGTCAACAGGATCCCGCAAGTGTCACTGACCACTTGGGGTCATTGTTCTTTGAACGTGGACCTCCGACAGAACCCCTCACTGACAACGACACTGCATTCCGCAGTGGACTATTCAAAGATTTTTTGGATTCGTGGAGAGTACACCTCAGATTTCACTGCGCGTATGTCCCATCAGGAAATGGCATAATTGAGCGATGTCATCGAAGCATTTAAAAAAAAAAAAAAAAAAAAAAAAAAAAAAAAAATCGCTGCTAGGAAGCAGTGTTCCATAATGGAGGCGGTGTATTGGTACAATGTTACTCAGAGAGACAATGTATTGCCCTCAACTGCACCAGCCAATATGATTTATCAGTACAAAGTCCGGCTATGAGGCATTGATGTGACGCGTTCAACTGAACGGATAAAAGAACATACGCCATATGACTTGGGTGATCGCATGTGGGTAAAAGCTCCACATAGCCGGTGTACAACTTAGTACCGGGTGGGGCATGTCACTGGAGTAAGTAACTCGCGCTCTGTGTTGGTTGATGGCATACCAAGACACATAAAGGACTTGCGTCGCTATGTAGGTACAGATACTTCAACAAGTGACACTAGCAGTGAGTGCTCAGAAAGTGAACGAATAATTACTATTGGAGGTAGGGCTAGCACCTATTCAGATGGCGAAGACTGTGCGTGAGGTTGTCAGATCAGAAGAATCCTCAGAACATAACACACAATCTCCTCCAACAGTTGCCCCGCTCCAGAGAAGCTTAAGAATTAAGAGGCCCACCCATGAGTATCACTTATGTGAAAGGGGGAGTGTAGTGAAAGAGCTAATCAGGTACCCCGAAAAAAGTTCGTGTTTTGTGTGCGATCTGCTGAAGAAAAATTACTAAAAAGTAGTCAGCAAAAATCTACATCAATGACTAGAAGCTATGCTAATGTTCTTCCCTCCCCTGAATAGCGTGACCAATCAGAAAATTCTCTCGGTGAACAGAAGTCGTTGTTTTTCACTTATAAAAGGAGATGATTTTTTTGAGCTGTGATCCCATTTGTTGTTGGCAAGAAGTGAAGGTTGGATTTGTGACCCCATTTTGTCATTTCTACGGTGTGTGTTGGACCGTTACATCGGACTATCGTGTGAACTGCAATTTGGCTACAAGTGTTGCGGCTGAGAAACAAGAAATCTATTGCAGTTGCTACTATCAGTTGACAGTCTTTTCTTTACAACAACATTTATATTATTTCATTTTGAAATTGAAAAAATCAAAGAGAATGACATCATTTCCAAGAATGGGGCTTTCTAAGAAAGACACAAACATCTCTCTTAATGGAGTGCTATTGGGCTGGACCACAAGTAGCAAAAATGGGGCAACATTTGAAAGCTGTGAAATTTTGAATTGACTTTCTTCTCATTTTGTAGCCCAACTTATTTTAAAAGAAATTCAATATTTAGTCACTGAGCTTTCAAAAGTAACTCAATTTGATAACACTGGATTAAAGGGGGTTGGGTAAAACTGACCTCACAAATTGATATTGGCAGGCAATAGGCACCTCAAAGTCAAATAGGAGAGAGAAAAAAAGCCCTGTCCCATGTACATGAAATAGAATAGATTTTAGTTCAACAGATGACTTGTTTGAAATGTCTAAAGTGATTCAAAACCAATGAGTAATTATAATTATTGTACAATACATGCTTTAATACATACTTTAAGAAATCTTTTAAAAATAAAAGAAAGAGTAAAAGAAAGATATTAAGCAATTAGATTCATTGAAACTTCAACACTAAGGCTATGATATTGCACAATACATTGTTCAATGCATTTCTATTATTTAGAGCCTACTACTTTTAATATTATAAGAATACAGTCTTAAATTCAATAGAATTAATTTTAAGCTATCAACCAAACACTACAATCAGTTAAAGTAGCCTATACAATATTAATCCTATAAGCTGTTCAGTTCATGTTAATTTAAAACCACCTGAGCAAATTACATAATGCTGCCTTTTCATAACATTAATTGAAATATTTTGTAAAAAAAAAATGGATTTCTTTGATATACTGATTTCTTCTTCCCTACCAAACCAGAATAAGTGATTATATTGTACAATATATGGTGTAGTAACATACTGATTGTATGTGAAACACCCAATTTAATAATTACCTAATGAGAAAGTATTATTGATTTATAAAGAAAGAACTTGATTTTAATATAACAGGCAAATCCAGTGGTTGAACAGCCAAAGATATTGATCAAGAACTGACTGAACTCCTAGTCTGGACATTAATGAATATTTTAAAACTTTGAAAACTACAACTGCCTTATTTATTTAATCTACATGTATAGTGTGAAAGAAAAAGGTCAATTAATTAATATATAATTGTACAAGGGGGTGATGAAATTGTACAAGGAGGTGCAGCTCAGCCAAGAAACCCTTTCAGAAAATAAAAATATCTTATGTTTGGTCAAATTCTTGAAAGTCAGCTGGGCTTAGCTACATCATATATTGCTTGTTCAGACTAATATCCTCTTTGCTTCACATTTCAACAGTATCCCTTCTAATTTTCCTTGGGTGTCCATTGTCTTCTGAAATGTAGTACATTATTCTAGAAAAGCATACATATCTCCTCATATACCTACCATGCTTGAACTTGTATCTGTTCATAGGACAGTTCATATGGATCTTGAGAGCTCCCACTGAGATTCATAATCACTCTTATCTCTTGGTGTATGCTAATGGAATCGTAAGTTAATTGCTTGCTCTATCCAGCTATCTATCAATTAATAACACCCACAAGCTACTTATGTCTATGCTCAATCTGTTGAGCAAATTGTCTGAGCATAGTACATGGCAAGATTCTTTCAACGTTATTTGCCAATGCTTCTCGCCATTTATTATTTTCACCACATTCCATAAAGGCTGGCAGGCTTCCCTCATTTTAATATCGTCAGTCATACCTGATTTGAAAGTGTCTCCACATATTAATAGCTTTTCAATGTTCCTCAAGTTTTAATTCTAGGAGATGCTAGTCTCATCCTTGTGCTCTACCACAACTGCATGGAATAATATATACACAGTGCTTGGTCTGGATTCATTCCAATTATGACAGAGAGAAAGGAACTTTAGTTGATTGATTTATATATATATATATATATATATATATATATATATATATATATATATATATATATATAGTGCAATGGGTAAACTGTCGCCATTTTATATTTTTTAATTTTGTGCATGCATATTGTTTGTTTTTGGTTTTATTGACTGCAGTATAGTAAGGTCACTTGGACACAGTCTGTGAGAAAAAAATCACTATGACCCAATTCACTCCACCATAAATTTGGAAATGGCATGCTGTATTGCTTGGTATTTATGCCAGAAGCTCCAATACAAACATTTCAGAGTGTTTGTGTGTCAATCTGAGGACAGTGAGGAAAGAGTTGGATGAGTAATGATGATTACGAAGGTGTTTGGAGTGATCACTAGTGATGGCGATGTTATGCCTCTATTCATTTTCGCACAGGGCCTCAGATTCACACATTGGCCTATATCAAATGCCTTTAGGAAGTAGTGCTGCCATGGGTCAAGAGAGTAGCTGCTGGAAGACCCTATGTCTGGCAACAGGATTCTGCTCCATGCCACACAAGCAGGAGAACCCAATTATGGCTGTTGTACAATTTCTTCGACCACATAACCCCTTACATCTGGCCACCTTACTCCCCAGACTGCATCCCCCTTGATTATTATGTGTGGAGCGCAGTTGAGTGAGAGACCAACAAAACTTCTTGTAATACCAAAGATGAACAGAAGGCAAGGATTATGGCAGCATTCACCAACTTAAGGAAACCATCCAGAAGAGCTGCAGGAGATTCCAAAGTCGTTTGGAGGCCATGATTGAAGTCAATGTAGATTTTATTGAATAAATTTACTCTTTGATATTTCAAAATATTTTTGTATAATTTTGATAAATATATCTGTTAAAAATTAAATGTCAGTGTTATTTTCATTTTTGTGTAACTTAGTTGAATTATTATTGGTAATAATAATTCTCCCTTATACATTAAATTTTATTGAATCACTATTTTTATGAAGAGTGAAAACTACAGGATTAAAAGTTATAAAAATAAATAAATAAATAAATTGAGGAATATTTCAGAATTTTTGAGATAGGAATTTTAATTATTACACACTTTTGGCTAGTATTCTCACCTTAGTTGTTATACTTGACAACATTTCAGCTACTGTACCCTCCAGCCTTCTTCAGTAGCCTTCAGATAAATATCTTATGGCAATCAAAACTCTGAAAACAAAATAATACTGTTCATCAGCAGGTTTATTGGAAGCCAGGATTTTTTTTTTAACATTTGTGAAGGAATACTGAAAAGTTTTGATCAGATTTGGGAGTGAGGGTTTCAGGCCTAGAATTTTTCAGCACACTCTTATAATATTTATAACATTTATTCAGTTTTAACAATAAACAATAATTCTCCAGGAAGTTGTAAATGGATAGAATGAATAACAAAAATGTTTTATAGAATGTGTATTAATTAATGATTTCAAAAAGGCACAAAACATATTTAGAAAAGTTTGACTATTATTATCAAATCTTAAAGGACTGACATTAGATCCTAAATTTTATAACAAATTTGATATACATTTTTTATTATATGAAAAGTTTTAAAAACAAAAAAGACATTTGACTCTTAACCAAAACTCATTCTATAAGATTAAGAGGTTAAATTTTTTTTAATTCCAAGGAAGGGAGCAGTACAACTTTCCCAAAAAGCACCTAAATGGAAATTGTTCAATAGCTACCATAAGGTAAAAAAAACGTCAAGTACCTATTAAATCCAATATCATGAACAAAAATCATGTTGATAATCACCAAAAGAGTAATGCATTTCAGCCAGTAAAATTCTTAGCTGAAATTTTCAAATAAGTTTTCATCATCATTCAATAACAATTACATTTTGTATTCCTATTATCCTCATCTTTGTTATTTGCTAATGTTTCAGTTTACTTCTTCCATATCCTTTAATGACACATTCAACTGAAGAAAGCTGGAGAATATTGGGGATTGGGGAGAAAGAGGCAAAAACATTATTAAAAAAATATGAACTGAATAAAAACAAAGCCAAATTTAAAAGCACATTTAGAACAATTACATTCCTAAAAGAAAACCAAAAATGTTCAATAATGTAATTTTCCTTTCCTTACACAAATGAAAATCATTTTATGGAGACTCAACATTAAATAGGGATCGACCATTGCAAATTAGTAATTCATGATCAAATTAGCAACATGAGTGACCTCGGAAAAATTCACGTGTAATTATTAAGAGGAAAAGCATAAGTAGTTAGCAATACTTGCAACTCCAGTCAGGCTGGAGAGGAACATTTTGTAATAATTACACAGACAGCTTTGGTTGGGGAACCAGATGCAAATAATACTCAAAGAAAATAATCAGATACATCACTTGAGAACCAAAGGCAAAATTGAGCATTTTTATTCAATATGTCTTCGCCATCTTTTACTGACAAATGAGCTACAAACTGCAACCTGATTATCATTGTTCTATAGGGACTTTTTGATGTTCTCAATTCCTATGTTTGTCCTTCCTTTGAGCAAGTCTATCATATGGGATTATGTTAGTCTGGGTTTATGCTTGTTTACCATTACATAGTGAAAAAAAAGTAACAAATAGAACAGTTTTAAAAAAATTCATTGAATGATAACAAAGCAAGATTTAAATAAAAAGTTTGATGTACTTATATACTACAACCCACAAAGGTTCAAAACTGCAGATCTTATTTTTTCTATTTATTAGAGGAACAAATTTAATCAAGATTGGACAAAGTCAAATTTTATTCTTAGCTAAGTAATTGGAGCAGAAGTAAATACTATTCCAAAGAATACTTTAAAGCAGAAACAAACCAAAATAAGTTCATTGATTTTGTGGATGTTAACAAACTTGTGGTTTAGTTTGCATTTTTTTAGGTGAAGGTGCGTGTTCAATATATAAACAAAGAAGAAGCATACAAAAAAAAAACTTCTGCAATGGATTCCTTTTATATTGAGTGTATTGAAACAAAGTTAAAAAAAAAAAAAGTCTCTTGAGTATGTCAGTTTCCTTTTGGTTCTGTGGTGATTTATGTAAGGATACGAACAGGTAAACATGGTCGAGCTTAAGTCAGCTTCGCACAGAGTTGGGAAGACCAAACTTCTCCTTCATGAGTAAGGCTGCTAAAACACATCTGACGATGCTGGCAAGTGAAAAAAAAGTTCAGTCATCAGTGGACCAGGGAAACTAATATTCCCCAGTGGGAATGGTATTACCGCATGGTTTACATCTTGAAGTCAAAAGAAGAAAGAGGCAGATTCCGTCCTTTCTGGAAGTGGGGTCATAAAATTGTACATATGACCAGAAGCCTTCTCTAGTTTCTTTATAACTCACATCATGAGAGAATTTTTTTTTTTTTTTTTTTAATTTAATTTTCCCCAGAACTTTAATGCATCATTAAATGGAAACATACTCTACAGTTTGTTTCTCTGGAAACTTATTTTAAAATTATTTATTATTGAGATTAGGTAAAAAAAATAAAAATAAAATAAAATAAAATACTTTTCATTACCAGTTATGAAAGAATTAAAACAAACACTATTTCTAGATTGCAATTTGTGAATAAAGATAAAAGGAAAACTTAGCTAACACATTTAATTTTCCGAGGAACTTTATCAAGACAAATGCAAGGGTTTTATTTTGTAACGTATAATTTATATACGAGAGCGAAAATGTTATTGGTTTTACAAAGTTTTTAAGTTTAGGAATGCTCATAAATATTCATCAGGTTAATTGAAAAGTCAGGCAAACTATGGAGGATATGAAGTGATACAATTCAATGTCTAAAAGAAAGTAAGTGATCTTGAAATCTTTTTTTTTATGCAAATTGTTATTTAAATTATTTTAGTTTAATTTGTGTGTTGTATATTTTGAATAACATGAGGTTATAAATTTAACCATTTTCTTTTAATTTTTTTAACATTTTTATAGTCATAGCTTGGGAAAGTAGTAATTCTTTAAGGAATGGAGATATTGAAAAAAAATCTGGGGTGCAAATTTATATTTTGATAAGATTTGATAGTGGAACTCTTGATAATTTTCCTTCTAAATAAGTTACTTTCTCTTTCAAGAAATGTGGCATTCTTTAGAGCAAAGTTGTGGTTGAATTTATTTCTATGTAGAACTAATGCATTTGATAAATTGTCATGTATAAATGTCTTTTATGTCCATAAATACATATTTTTAAATTTCTGCAAATTTCCACAATATATTGTGAGAAACAGTATTGGCTATTTATTTTATATATACCTGCTTCATTATTATTGTTATGGTATTTTTGGTTTATATGCATAATAGTCTGTGGTTGTAATTATTTTGATGTTTAGATTGGATAAATTGTTTTGATACTGGATGTTACAGAATTTGTAGGTAATATTGTGTCCCCATTTTTATCTACTTTATTGTTGTTAATAATGTTATCTTTTTTGCAGTTGTATATTCTGTATGCTTTTCTCTTAGCATTGTGGATAAAATAAGGATATTGGAAGTTTTTGAAAGTGTTTTCTATATATATATTTCTTCTTTGGGTAAGTATTGAGGGCTGCAGATTCTTAGTGCTCTTAAACAGAATCTTATAATTATTCCAAATTTGATCTTGTTACAGTGGTGAGAATAAAACTTGACCAGGTCATTCTTGTTGGTAGCTTTTCTGTAAAGCTCAAAGTAAAGTTCGTTATTATTTCTGTGCAACATGATATCTAGGAAGGTTAAATTGTTGTTAGATTCAAAAGGTAAAGTCTGTTGTGGGTTCAACATTATTTAATTTGTTGACAAGATCAGGTTAATCATGCCTTGTTGATATATTAGTAGAGAATCACCTATGTATCTGAAGTAAGAATTGTGGTAAAATATTTGTGAAAGACCACTTTCCAGAAATTCCAAAAATAGACAAGCCAAAAAGCCACGAAGAGAATACCTCATTGCAATTTGTATAACTTTAAAAATATATTTTTAAAATGTTAACTCACTAAGTCTGATTCTAAATAGATTCAGTTTTTTTAAAGAAACATTGAGATTGTATAAAAGTCTAGGGATTCTGAAACTGATTTCTCTTAATGAGATACTTTCAATGAATAAAACTTTAGAATGAAAAGATTAGACATGTTTTCAAAGTTTTCTTGAACTACAAAACATCTGCACAATAATTCTTTCAGTTTTGCTTTGTTTAACTTGATAATCAACTATAGACTAGTAAAAGCCTACAGTATAATTATATAAAATATTTAGATCTTTACACTGTTTTCTTCCTTTATGGTGTACAATATGCCACAGAGGTTCCAGTTCAACAGGTACTGAAATGGAAGGTTCAGGAATTGATTGGAGATTGGTAGAATCCTCAATGCCATCTTCAACAGTTATGTTTCAATCTCTAGTCACAAAAGAATCTTCCAAAACTATTCATCCAAATTAGCTCCCTTTTAAGAATTTGCATTGAGATCTCAAGTAATGACATTACTAACTGAAACCAAATCAGGCACAGAGACTTGATTCATATTCATCAGCACATCACATACAAGTCGTCTATAGATTTGCTTTTAGTATCTCATGAGTAATGACATGGTATCAGTAGTAGACAAAAGGCAGAGATCTGATTGAATGTAATATAGTAGGCAGTACAGTCTTCTATTGAGATTCTTGAAGATTCCTGGATACCAAAACTAGGCAGCATGTTTCTAGATACCATTATAATGCTTGCACGGCCCATTCCCCTGAGGGACATAAAGCATTGTTCAGCTCATCACCATGCTTACATTAATTGCATACAGATCTTTGAACAAGAATGAAAAGCCCACAATCAGAGTAAGTATGCAAAAATTTAGTGAATATCTGTTTTAGATTTTGGATAACAGGTCAGTGATTCTGTTGGGGCACAGAAATGCTAGAGAAAAGCAAGAATATTCAGATTTTTCTGGAGGTAGAAGGAAGAAACGTTTTAAAAAGACATTCCATTGGCTATGTGGGTTTAACAAGAGAAGTTAATTTCGGTGTATAGAATAAAGGCTTCAGTCATATACATATAGGACATTCTGTGCATATATTTTGATTTCTCCAACAGAATAAGGATGAGTTTCTTACTCTAATGAAATAAACAAATCTTTTTTTATGCTTTGATTGAAGAGAGAAATATTGAATTCAAATGACTTCCTATTATTGATAGTGGCTCCAGGAGTTTTGAAAGCATGTCAGCTAGAATGTTGTTTTCACCTTATGTCATACTCATTGCATTCCAACTCAATCCTCTGTCAATTAATTTTATCATTTTTTTCATTTTTCCCAGTTTTTTTTTTGTTTGTTTTTGAACATATAGTTGACAACCTGCTGATCTGTAACAGTTGTAAAACATTGTTCTGCCAAATAGTGAAACCATTTCTTCCCAACCTCTACAATCTTTCAAACAATAGTACTGAGTATTAATGAAGAGAACTAGAAGTCCTACCAGGATTTATTATTAGTAGGAATAATCTTAACATCATAATGGTATGCAGATGATACCATGTTGATGGCAAAACAAAGAAAGAAAACTGCAAACTCCTAAAGATAATAAAGAAAATCAGGAAGAAAGAATTAGCCATCAACTGTAAGACAAAAGGAACAGGCCAAGATGGGAGCTAAAAACTGGAGATGTTAAAATCAAGTAAGTATAGAAATTTAAATATCTGGGAAATGTTCTGTGAAAATATGACACCAAAATCTGAAGACACAGGGGAAATAGCAAAAGATATCTTCTAAAAACTAAATAAAGTATTAAAAAATGGGCAAAATTTCTTTAGAAACAAAGAAAAGAGTGCTGAACTGCTACATAGTATCAGTCCTCCAATATGGCAATGAATAAGGAAACATTTCCTCACAGATGAAGAGTAGACTTAAAGCAACAGAGATATGGTTCCACAGAAGAACAGAGCATGTGGACAACAAAGAAGTTCTAAAAGAAAAGGAAATAACATACTTAAAATCAGAGACAGCTGAGATACATAATGAGGAAAGAGAGCTTGGAGAATTTGACACTCACAGGACATATTGAAAGCAAGTAAGGCAGAAGGAAACATCAAGTAACCTACTGAAAAAGTTTGTGTAAATGGATAGCAGAACAGAATGGAAAAAATAACAAAAAGGAGCTACAAAGGTTAGGAAGTTGTGAAGAGCTATGCTTACCTATGTCATGAAGGGAAATGGCACATAAAAGAAAAAGAAAAGTGCTTGGAATGAGCACAATTGGACAACCAACTTGCTTCTGCATAGCTGCAATAGCCATGTTAGAGGCATCAGTCTACCACCAAAGGAATAGTCTCATCAACTGTTTTTACAACAACCTTTTAAATCTCTTCTTTGAAGTCATTGAAGGCCTTCACAGCTTCAGGATTGAGAGGAAATGTATTAGCAACAACTACAAAATCTGATCTTGCCAGAGAATCAAGGGAAATCCATTGTGAGTAATACTGTGAGAATATGCCAATAACCTGTCTATAAAGAAAACTTTGCCTTTGGAGACAGCAGTTCCCTCACTGGAATTTTGCAGTATCAAGATTAAATGGAGTATAAGTTATATTATAGCCTAGAAAATCAATACATATGGTTGAGATAAGAGACTTCTCTTCATTGAAAATAAGATTGTACAGTTGGGCTATCTTACAAAACTTTTTCAAGTTCACATGTTCCTGCTGAGTTTCTTGTGTCAATAAGAGCAGTAGCTTTAATTATCACCAAACAACACATATACAATCACCAGCTTCAGTATTCATGAGGAAGTAGAAGTTATGGTAACCAGTGTGGGAAACTGAATGAATGCAAATGTAGATAACAGAGCAGACTCGTAGACTTTGGTAAAATGGCACTTTTTACTACATTTTGATGCACAGCTTCTCTTACTGGGCACAAAAATGCCAGAATCAAAACTGGGTATCATCCACAGACTGAATATGTTCAAACTCAGTAACGGCATTCACAGTCAATGTAACATCAAAATCCCATATTGATCCACATCTGCACTCAGAATTAGAGTTCTATTTTTCAGCAACTCTTGCCTAATAGCATGAGATAGCAAGCTGTTGATAAGCGCATTCCTTATGCAATTATCCCGATTTTATGAAGCACTGACAATCTTAAAATCTACAATCATTACTGAGCAACTGAAGACATTCATTGTGTCTATCTTTCTGTTCACAAGCAGTTAACAAATGTCTTACAAATATTTCATTCTCACATTTGAAAAAAAAAAAAAAAAAAAAAAAAAAAGGGTCTTTAAGAACTGAATCATAAGTTAGTGCATGCTACAGTATATTCATAAATGGTGGATGAAACAAAGTGAATCAATGTATCCAGATTGTCAAGGTTATGAATCTCAATAAACTGCTAAGTAGAATGTCAGCCATTCCATAATCTACTCAGAGTAAGAGAATTTGGAGATACATCTCAAGAACATATCCATCTTCAGGTTATAGACAATTTTTGCTTAGTTCAATATATTGTATGAGAATAAAAAGACAAAATACAAGTTATTTTTGGAATAAGAAAAAAAATTCTCCACAATAATCCTTTCAACTTTGTTTTGTCTGACTTCTAAAGAATGAAAGTCGATGAAGACAGTCAACCATACAATAGTAAAAAGCATAAAGAGTGTGTGTGTGTGTGTGTGTATATATATATATATATATATATATATATATATATATATATATATGAATAAAGACATAAGGAAAACTTAGCTGACTCATTACATCCTCTGAGGGATCAAGGCAAATGTAAGAATTTTATTTTGTGACAAGATCAAAAATGTTATTGGTTTTTTTAAAAAAAAATTTTTTTAATGATATTGGAATGTTCATGAATATTCATCAGGTTAGCAGAAAAGTCAAGTAAGTTCATAGGCATGAGGTGATATTATATAAAATTATATTCATATCACCCCAAAAGAAATAAAAATTTAAATATTATTGTAATAGATCAAATCTTTTTTTTTTTTTTTTTTTTTAATAATAAGTGAAAATATTAATAAATATTTTTGCACAGTCTAAACATGAATACAGTTGAAAACTTTTATGGTAAAAACAAAATGTATAACACTTTACAGTTTTAAAAATACAGAACCATCAAAAGGACAAACAATGATGCTGAATAAAAGTATTTATCTATAAAATGCAAGTTGACATCAGAATTGGAATTTAACAGTAAGCTATACAGTATGAACACCATACATAAAGAAAAATGTTACAGACGCTAATCACATCAAAATATTTATAACATTAATGAGAAAAATAAAACCAATAAAATTGTAAAACATTCTTTCATGTAAACCATTTTTTTTCTTCATGAATTTAATATGAATGAAGTTGGCCAGAAATGATTTTCTGAATGCCAACAAAATGATTTCCTTCTAATAAACACACTTCACAGCTTTAATTTTTTCCAAATAACTTGAAATGTATCATCTTTTTTATAGCTTATCAAATTTTGGCAGGTTATTTAAAGCCAGACAATATTTTTAGATCTTAAGAATTCTAAGCCCGTATCATATTGTGTGTGTGTATATATATATATATATATATATATATATATATATACACACACATATAATTAGTGAAGTTCAATAGCTAAATAAAATTTTTAAAAAACTAATAACATAATTCAATTCCCATTTTATATATTTGTAAACTTTATACAAGGTGCTTATTTTCACTAACCATATCTAAATGTACAGACATTTAGGCAATAAGTGAAAACAGATTCCTTTTTCTGCATACTTTCTATTAGAAATATTTTCTATTTTTATTAGTGTTCTTCCAGAAAATGTTTTCTACAATTTAAAATCAGTTAAAATACATAAAAACTCAATGCTGTCAAGACTTTCTAAAAGTTTCTTTACAATCAAAACATTCATATCTTCTATAGAAAATTAAAAGAATTTTAAAAATACAAGAATGTCGCACATTGTTTGCATTATATTCAAATTGTCAAAATTATATTTGAAGTTAAATATGATATTACAGTCATTTCTATTTTAGGCCTGATGTAAATTTTTAGTTCTAACACTTCAAGCTTCTAGTATTTTTACTAAAACTACTTGTTTGTTTGCAACACAAAAACTAAATGATTTTTTTTTTTTTTTTTTTTTTAAGAACAGAAGTGTGTTTTGGTGTATTGGTCCTGGTAGTGAAGATATAATAATGATCAAGGAAATAATTACTATTGATGTTAAAGACAAATACATTCCCTTTTATTGTTAACAGAAGGAAGCCACTTATCAGCAGGAAGCAGACTTGTTAGTGCATTGAAAGGGTTGAACAAGAGAAGAATTAAAGCAAGTCACCTGTCTGCAAGGAAAAGTGATGAAATGAGCAGAACAATATAAACATTGTGAATGAAGCCATTGTGTGAAATCAGGTTGAATCTATTGGATCAAGAGGCTGGGGAAGGCAAACAGTGGCAAATCCAAAAGGAGTGGCAGCTAAGTCTGTTTAAAGAATAAAGATATTTTTTAAATTTGTTAAAAACAGAGACATTACTACTTTGGTCAGAATCCTGTTTTGAAATTGTTAAATAAAGAATAAAGCTGGAATAAAAGTTTAAATATTCAGTTTTATGTCATTCTTATCAATTTGATTCTACAACTATGAAGTTTAGAATAAGTTGCCTGAAGGCTTGACAGTTCCAAGTATATTTTTAGAGAATTTATAAACTATACAATTACTAACTTCCACATTCACTTGAGTAAGATTGGAGAATGAACCAAGTGAAATGTTAGTAAAAAAAATGAGCATAATATTTTTTTAAAATTACAAGCAAACATATAATACACAGAATACTCTAAAAGTAACGCCTCCTATTTCATTACATTGGTCCAAACCTGAGTGGTGGATGTTAGGGATTGGTTAGTAGAGGTTGAATATCTCCCACCAATAACACATAATTCTTTGGTTGCCTTTTCATACATAGCAGTTGTTAAACAGTCCAGAAAATGGTGTCCAACAAGTGTGTCACTGAATTTCTCCATATTGGAAAAATTGCAACCATGAACATTCAGTAATACTTGCTGAATATTTATAGAAACCAAACAGAGAATGTGGGCACAGCAAGGTAGAGGGTAATAGGTTTCAACAGCCACATGTGTACCAAGTTATGTTCTGGGGGATCCTGAACAGGCTGGCAAAACTGTATAGCCAGGGATAATGACTGTGTGGGAAATATTCTTTTGTCCCTAAATAAATACTCTATTCAACAGCATCTGTTGCAATTATCAAAACAAAAAAAATAAATAAATAAAAAAATAAATAATAAAAAAAAAGAAAAAGAAAAAGAAGAGGCATTACTTTTGGTGAGTTCCTTGTGTGGATTTCAGAAATGACATTCTTAATTCATTTCAAAACATTCCTATAGTATATAAAGAAGAGGAATAGAAAAATCAAAGATGCAAACTTAATATTTTCAAGTTAACTGTTCTGATAAGCTTTCCTCTTTGGAAAGCTTCAAATTACAAATTTAAGCACCATACTAGATTGGCAGCTAGGACTTTTTTTTTACAGTTGAAATGGCTAAATGTTTCTTACTTGTGGAACTCTTCTTCAAAAATTTAAACATAATGTCAATTGCTATCTTCTGTCCTAATTCCTGTGGTTTTATTGTTTTCTCCTTAGTTTTTTTCTTTTTCTTATATTCTTTCACACTCAGCAACTTTTTTATTTGAGTTCTTTTTTTTTTTTTTTTTTTAAATCAATTCACTCCAAGGAAGATGATAATGCCATTAAGATGCAAGGAGCTAATGGGAGTGAAAGAGAAAACTTTAGAAGGACCCAGAAACCCAATCTTGAACCAAGGATAAACCTCTACTCCTGTTTGTAGATCTTTAAAAGTTTCCCTTTATCTTTACTCTAATAAACTTACAGAAAGTTCTCATCTAAATTTAGATTTTTCTTGGAATCTTTTTGACACTTTCAAAACTTTTTTTTTTTTTTATTAAAAAAAATTTTTTTTTAAAATAATGATTTCTATTTTGACAAAAAATAATACTGAATAATCTGAAAACCTAGAAATGTTTTTTATCCAAATATTTGAAAATAATTATCTATACATGACAACTTATCCATTTTATTAACACTTTATATCTTCTGCCAAACAATGAATTGAAATGTTTATCATTAAATCCATTGTCATAAGAAATAACAAATAATCAGTTCAATTTGCATTATATTCTGCATTTTATACTTGAGACTATTTTTTGAATTAAAATTAGAAAAAATATTTTCTACACTTTAAAGCAAAAAAATGAAAAATAAATATAAGAGTGAAAATGCACCTTTTATTTTTTTCAAATTTGAAATATTGTTCTTAATTATATGGTATATATGAACATTCTTATCTAGAGACAAGCACACAAAAAAACCTCATTCTTATACATAAACATGAGAGAGAGAGATGAATATAGGTTGAGGTAAGCAATAATAGACTGCAGAATATTGAGCCTTTCTGCTTCAATCTTTCAAGCCCAACTGCTTTTACCCAACTAAGTAGATGCATACACTTGATTATAAAGAAAAGCTAAGTAATTGTATTCTGCTTTGCTGTTTGTAGAAGATAACAAAAACTGACTTTTGTGAATTACATCAACTGAGAGCATTGATTACTTGCCTTTGGAAGACAACCACCACTAAACAAATCTAATTCCTACAACCTGCCTTGTGTATCTAGATTTAAAATCAGATGATTTCAACATGAAAACAGATTTCAACTGGAAACATTTATAAATCTACCATTTGCATTGAATATTGCTGCCATATCTGTTCTGGTACTCTGGCTATACTTATCAAGATTCTTGACAAAAGATCCAAGCAAGGATCTGTAATGTTATCAGTCTTGACCTGGCATCTTGACTTCAGTCACTTTCTCATTGCCATGATGTGGCTTCCCTCTGTCTTTTTCCCTGTCTTTTTAAAGTTGGAAACTCATCTGTTCCTCAAGGAGAGAACAAATTCACCAGTTCCCTCAACACTTGCATTTTTGGTATACTGCAGGCATCAGGTAATACTGATACTACCCTTTTTTTAATGCAATGGAAAGGTACTCCCGTGTTGAATAGATCTCTGAAGCTGATCCTTATACTTTTTATACCCCTAGTCACTGGCAATGAAACAAATAAAAGGTCAAAAATGCATATTTATTCTTATTCTCAATCTTATCAAGAATGACTGAATAAAAACTAGAAAAATTACAAGAAAAAATAATGCCAGAATTTCAGAAATGAGGAATTATTATTCTTCTATTCTGATTTAGTCAAACTGTTGTCTTCATCTTACTTGTTATAGTCACAACATTTCTACTATTGTATCCTCTGGTTTTCTTTAGGTGATACTCATATTTGTTAACATTCTTGGAATTTCAAACTAAACACTTTATTCAATCCACTGGGATAGACTGTTCTTAATTCATCCTTGTGATACTTGCTTCTGTCTGCTCCACTCAACCAGAGTATTTAAATTTCACTGCCTAACCCAGAGACTGGTCACCAGGTTAACTGCACACAATTAACCAATGCTTATCTCTACTAAGACCAATACTCTTATTCTTTGTTCCATAGGTGTTGGTGAATCCCACTAACTGACTTTCTTTTCATACAGATTAACATTGGAAAATAAATTGACTGAAAGAAGGCATAACATAGAGATTACAATTATGAATTATGATAACATTATGACCAGGAAAGAACAGATATTAGGTTTAAGGCTCCAAAATTCTACCATCTGTCTCACAACACATAAGAAAGCTATTGGTCAAGATAGACATGTGATGACTGCTCATAAACACAGAAGAATCTCCATATTATATGCAAGACACCTCCTTTTCATTTCTCTTTACACTCTGCTCACTGTGTACATATATGATATATTGTTCTCCATATGTGTAAATATGTATATTTAATTTTATGGATGTTTTGGTGGTTTAAAAGTCTCTCTGAGAACAAAGCATGTTTGTCATTCTTTTTCCTTTCAATCATTTTGTGAAGTATATAATAATGCCCATAATGGGGGAAACGTAAATGAGAGAATAAACCTTTTTCCCATAGCTCTCTCCCATTATATAATTAAAGGGTATGTAGGTTACCAAGTGGTTGTAAGTGAAACCCATAGACTGATTCAGTTAAATAAGTACTAGTGACATCACAAATTAAAATGAAAAAAATTCAAACAGGTCAAGTCACCTAGCACAAACAGCAGAATGAGTACAGTTTACTCTACTAAATAAAATTTTATGTTGGAATTACCAAGAACATTATGAAAAGCACCTGAAGAATGCTGAAGAGTAAAATAATTAAAAAGAGAAGACCAGTTCAAATAAATCAGTGTATATAAAAGAGGAAAAAATATCAAAATCTTTCAAATGTGTATTCATATTTAAGATTTTTTTTCGAGAGGTGAGAAGAAAAATAAAATAGAAAAATATTAAAGCTGATATGGCTTCAAATTTATAGGATGAAACATTTCTGCTATAAACAGGATTTTATTTGGATAATAAAAATCTAACAAGTTGGGTTATGACAAACAACTTCTTACCGGAATCAAAGAATACATAAGAGAGAGAAAAAAAGAAAAAGAGTTATGAGAATATAAATAATTAAAATCATTTCTATCCATGATACTTAATTTCAAATTGTTTTTCTTGGATAAAGTGAAAAGCCAATGGATTATTTAATCAGAAAACTGATTTCTTAGTTTATATTTTTCAACAAAAAAAAAAAATAGAACCCAAATAACTCAAGAATTCTAACAAGGCCTACTTTAACAAATAATTTATAGTAATCTCTATGTGCTGTATCCCCTCAGAACGACGGTGATCATGGCTCTCTACAATTTCCTGTCTCTTGTAGCTCTTAACAAACTTTGTCTTTCTGTTATTTCTCTTAAGCTCTGTTCTACCATCCATTTACTGAAGCTCACCAAGTATGTTATGCATTGTTTTCCTATATCCCTCTTGCCCTCTATCTGTCCTGTGAGTATCAGATTTTACAAACCCTTTTTCTTCATTATATAGCTCAAAAACCTCAACTGTCTCTTCCTGATGTTAGTAGCTAGCAGTTTTATACTGCCATAGCATAAAGCTGATAATTATTTCAGGCAGCACTTCAGAAATCTAGTTCATGTCAAATATAGTTGACATAAGACATGTAAGCAGCAGTGAGGTCTCCCTTTCAGTTTGAAATCATTTGATAACTTATCAGACATTGGATAGACATAAAGGAGGGGAAATAAATAAACTAAGTACAAGCAAGTTTAAGTTTCATACTGACTAGAAGGTAATCAAAATTGATACATTTGGATTTATATCATCAATAATAGGTTTGTTTGGGTCTCATACCAACTGAGTCAACCAGCAAGTCTATTTAAGACTTCAATATGAAAATAAGTGTCAGATCAAGAAACAATGAACTACAATAATGACTCCTTAAAGGCAGAACAAAAGCTAGGTTACCAAATTCATACAGATGAGATTATGTACTTGAATTCCTCTTTAATTTGTTACTAAAGAATATACACATTCAATTATAATGACTAATTTAGTATTTGTAAATATATATATATTACTTTGAATGTTATTTTTAGTGGATATTTATAAACAGTATTTTATTTTGTCTACCAGTCTGAACATTTGAGGAATATTATTAAAGAAAATGTGCCCTCTGACAATATTTGAATCTGTGTGCCCCCTTTACAGGAGAAACCATAATCTGATCAGACATGCTTTTGACCACTCAGCAAAATGCTTCATAATCATGCAAGGTCCATCTGCCTTTAAAGCACACTTATTCAGATTTCTTATATAAATATAAAATATCACACATTTAGTGCTGGTGCTAATAAATGTATAATAAGAGAGCTAAAGTTTATATTAATAAATTTAGTCTTTTTTCTATCTGTAACACAACTCATGTTTCATGCGCAATGCAATTTTCTGGTGCTAACATTGCTCAATGTAAAATATAAAAAAATATACAAAACAGAGTTAATATAAGTAAAACGATACTCATATGTTACTGCTTTCCACAATTTAAAGCTTCATGTAGACACTTGGATGTATTCTCACAATCCTCAGATGGTAAGAGTGACGAGATAATCAGTTCCTTATAATAATAAAATAAAGAACTGAGTATCACTCTTACCATCTGAGGATTGTGCATCAACATCTAAGTGCCCACATGAAACTTTAAATCACAGAAAGCAGTAACATGAGTGTATATATATATATATATATATATATATATATATATATATATATTATATATCTCATTGGAATTAAGTTCATCCAGATGTCATCTCTGGAATTGACTTCAGCTTTTGCCAATTCTACTCTTGTTTAAATCAATAAAAATATTTACTTTATTTATTCTAAATATGCAGTATCCATAATTTGGGGTTTCTAAGTTTGAATAAGATGAAGTTTACCTCATTGTAATTCAAGAAGGATTTGGAGCACAGATCAAAGGAAAAATAGTAAACATCGAACACACTTAAACTAGTCAGAATACACTGTACACTAACATGCCAGAAGTCATGGGATAACAGTCTGTAAAAGTAATGGTAGGTGAAGTGATTATCCTTTGATGTCATGCAAATGTCGAGACATATATATCAGTTGTGCTTGGACATTTGGCGAGTCAGTATGGACACCTGCTAGATTGCTTATGGCAAGGTGACATGAATTATCAGAGTTTGAACAGGGCAAGATAGTGAATGGCAGACAAATTAAATATTCAATTTCTGAAATTGTAGGGACATTTGCATGTCTCCTGGGAATATATGATGCAAAGCATTACTATCCACTGTAATAATTTTGGTGAGTTCTTCATAATCATGACCAGAGGTGTCTGGTTAAAATTTGGCTGCAGTAACAGACAAGTGACACTGGCTCAAATCACATTCAATGTAGTGGGTATTAGATGCATATACAGCAATGTTCTTTAGATTCTAAGGGATATAGGAACAAAAGAACTACCAAGATGCTCCTGTTAACACCATAACACAGCACTTCACCTGAATTTGTGATATCTTTAATTGGACTGTAGCAAAATGGCAACATGGTGTATTCTAATGAGTCATGTTTCCAGTTGTTCCAAACTGATGGTAAGGCACAGATGTGGTGCAAACACAATACGGTCATGGACCCCAGATGGCTACAAGGCACCATGCAGGCGAGTTGCATAATGGCATGGAGTGAGTTCACCTGGCAGAAGTTGGGTTTGTTGGTCAGTTTAAGCAGGTCATTGACTGGTGACCATTTCATTATTCTTTTTGGTCATTTGCCCCTGTTTATGAACACCATGTACCCCATCAATGACAGGTTTATTCCACCATCTGGATACTTATGATGACTGATGTGACTAACATATTTACCCAACATGAGCCTAATCAATCATTTATGGAACATGATAGAGTAGTTTATTTGTTTGCTAGATCTTGCATCTACAAATATCAGGGATCTGTGAACAGCTATTGAGATGTTATGGCTGAACGGCTTGTCATGTCTTCAGATTATGAGTAGAATCAATTCTACATAAAGTTGCTGCAATTTGCCAAGGTAAAATGGTCCTACACCATATCAGGCATTTATTCCATGACTTTTGATATGTCTGTATCTATGAAAGAATTTTCAGTTCTGTTTATTTTATTAATTTTAGAACTGAAAAGCTAGAAATCTGACACAGCTGTTCACAGCTCTCAAGTGACATCCAAAAATGACATCAGAATAATGTCATAAAATGAGGAGATTAGTTCAAACATATTTCACAAATTAAAAGGTCAAACTTCTTCCTTTTTTTCTTTTTTTTTACTAGATGATCATGTCTAATGCCTTAAAATGACATTAATTATCATTTAATCTCTCCTTTTCAAATTTACATTTTAATTTTATTTGTAATTCTTAGTATCTTAAGATTTTGGCCAATTTACTCTTCAGCCTTCTACACTGAAATTTTTATTCATTAGTTCCTTAAGATGATCTTTTAGTGGCATAATTTCAATATTAAAGAAATAATTGTGAAGAATGCAACAGTCTTGAAATGTGAGACTATAAAAGGTTAGAGAATTAAATAGTCAAAATGATGTGATACTAAGAACATTTACTAAAATGAAGACATTAATCAAAAAGATTAAAGAAAAAAATTGATTGATGCTTTGAAATTATTTTCTAAGTGATTTAATTTTTTATCATAGAAATGGCAACACAAATAACTGATCAATAAATTATATAATTTGATTGAAACATATAGAGAAACTCCAATAGCCTTGAAGAGTTTTCCAATTGAGGTTATGAATAACAATGTATTTATCCCATTTAGGTAGATTTGTGGTTTACTGAAATGCAAATATACTCAACACAAAATATTAAAACTCTTACTGAATATTTGACAGTTGGATAAATATCTCAACAGAGCAGTACAGTAGTTGCAAAAAAAAAAAAAAAAAAAAAAAAAAAATGATTTCTCATTAAAATCAGGGATTAATTAAAAGTTAAATTTTTAGAGGAGTCAAGAATAAGAATTAAAAATGGTAAACAGAAAGCAAACATCTAACTGAAGAATAATAAACAATAATTTGTACAAATTATAAACTTCTTTATAAAAATTAAAACCAGAAACTTTAGACAATTGAATTAATTCCTTCTCAAATTGCATATTTATCCTTTTTTTCTTTATTATAGACTCATCTGAAGGGAAGAAACACTTTCAAATTCTTTTATTAAAAAAAAAAAAAAAAAAAAAAAAATGCTGCTAGCAATCTGGATGGTTTCACTTGGTTTATTTTGCTACCCCTTCCACTAAGTATGATAGATTAATTTAAAAACTATATACTATAATTGAAAAAAAAAATTATGATGAGGTGCAGTTGAAAAGTTCTCAATCTAACTAAACCCCTTCCCAAAATCTGACCAAATGATCAAAGATGAGAATTTCTTTTTGATGCATTTTTTTAATTAGGACAAGAACTTTTCTGCATATCCTCAAATATACTTTATAAGATTTTATTATCAAGTTTTCATACTACATTCACTAAGCGGTGCTTGAAATATCTCGACCCAACCAAGAGATTTAAAAAAAAAAAAAAAAAAAAAATTCTCATGTTTGTTCATATGGCCAGGTTTTGGGTGAAGCAAGTCAAACTGAGAAACTTTCAACCCCACATATACAGATTTCTTAAAATTAAAATAATTTTTAATCAGTTACAGTTTAACTTTTTTTCTTAATTTACCTGGTAATAGAAATCTTAGAAGTATAAAGCAACATAAATAATATAAACAATATCAAAAGATAATTGCTTTGAACTTAATGTTACAGAAAAGAAAGAAAAAATGACTTTAAAATGTATAATGTTAACAACACAGCCACATCAAATGAAATAATGATTATGAGTTATAAATGATACAAGGAAATTACTCATGACCAATTACTTTGTTTTGTCTTGGCAAATTGATTTGCTATCCAGGTAATTATTTTTCTATACTTTAACAAAGACCTGTTGTAAAATAGACAAAAGATTCAGGAAAAAAAAAATAAAAATAATGAAACATGCACATACATACATACACACACTCTCTCTTTCTCACGCAGAATAGAAAGACACACAAGCATACCATGAAAAGAAAAAAAAAAAAAAAAACTATATTATTAATGAAAAAGGAAAAGTGACATGCTTACCATAAAGAAACTAGAAAACAGCTGTCCATAGAAGGATTGAGAAAAGAGATGTAATATGAGTCAGCTAAAGGCAAACTAAGTAACAACTACGACTAGACAGAGGAAAGGAAAGTACAAAGATGGCATAGAAAGGTAAAAAAAGAACAGATCTCATTTAACAATGGGCAAAAGTTTTAATTGGTCAAAGTTCAGATAATTAATCAGATAACTGTGATGTGCGATTTAATAATTAAGCAGGTGATCAATCAAGAAAAGTTTTATATAGATTTTTGTTTATCTACCATTTTAAATGTGATCTAGATTAGATCTCTCACTCTCGGTGTCATGTCCCTTCAGGAAATGGCCGATCATGGTTCTTCATAGCTTCCCTCCTTTCTCAACAATACTTGCTCTTTTACAACTCATCTGTGTTATTGTGGTACTTGTTTCTCAATCCATTTTTGCTCAAACTTGTCAAGTAGGCTTAGTGTTGCTTCTCTCACCTTCAATGTGTCCAGCAAGTGTTTTAATTCTCCAAGCCTTCTTTCCTCATTACATATTGCAAAAATTTCAGCTGTCTCTCTCTGTTAGTAGCAATTACTTTGTGGTTCCTATTCTTAATACTTCCTCTTTTACTGAATCACTGAGAACATAAATAAACAATTATTGGTGAAATAAAGGCCACCATCTGCTTGATTTTATCTAACTTTTCTTTCAGCAAAATAAAAACTCAGAGTTAAAAAAAAAAAAAAAAAAAAAAAAACTTGTTCACTTTTCCAACAGATATGAGGTTAAATATTGAACAGAAAGCTTTACAATTAACCCCGCTTCATTTTTACTAGTATTTCTTTTATAATTTTAGTTGCTTTTCATTGCAATTACTCAGACCGTCAATCTAGTCATCGCGATTCAACACAAATTGGAATCAAAGAATAAGCAGCAGGTGAGACTTGAAGCTTCTTGATATAAAAAGGATGCAAGTCTTGTCCAGAACTTTTTTCTTTATTTCCAATAGTCTGATTATTTGCAGTGAAATCAACTAAAATTCAAAAATACAATTCAAAAGTTCAAATACTTTATTTGAATAGTTTTATAGCCTCACTGCTTATCACTCTATATAAAAAAAAAATTGAAGCTCAATTAGAAAGCAATTTTTAAGTAACTTGGTCCTAAGCAGTAATTCTTTTATAAATTTGCATAAGGCTAAATTTTGTCACTGTCCCCAACTTACATCAGTAGAACACAACATTCTGTATCATTAATATATAAACAGCCATTTATATAAATTTCTAACATGTTGCATTTACAACATAAGCAGTAACATTTAATTTGCATAGCAATTTTTAAAAGCACATTTTAATAATTATTTCATACATGGCATTTATTTTTAATTCAAATTTTTAAAATTGCTATATGTAAGCAATGTTTCTGCAGATATAGTTTTATTTAAAATGCAAAGAAAATGGAAAGAATTTCTATCTGTCTTGTCAAAATTCAGTCATTAGTTAGAAAAATATCAGTGTTTGGATTTAAAGAAAATGTAAAATAAATATAATTTTGGCTTCGAAAAATAAGTTTTTCTTAGATGTGGACATAAATAATTTTTAAAATATTAAAATTTTTATAGAATTTCATAATTCTAAATCTTGTAATGTTGGTTATGATCTTATATTCTGTACCATTCATAATAACCATTGTTGTCATCTACCATTTCACATTACAAATTAGTCAAGTGGAGGCCAAAAATTTTCATGGAATCATCTAAATATGTCAATCTGTTTTAATTAGACTTTCTTTCAAAACCATAGTGAATTATTTTTATTATTAATAATACAAACATTAAAAAAAATATTCAAATGTTTCTCTCGTGGTCAGCTCTATGCCACTGTCTGGAGTAGAAAATTCAAGTGGACAGCATAATGACAAAACTAACTTCAGAAAAAAAATAAAAAAGATGTCTTGCTGAAAACGTTATACTTCTATAACAGCTGACTTTAGTTTTTTTTTTTCTCTGTTGGTAGGACAGGTATTTGGTTAATGACTTAAACTCAAATATCAATAAAGTCACAAACTGTTAAAGATTTAGCAACTATTTGCTGTGATCTCAACTAATGCACAGCTGCAGTGAGTGAGCTGTTCCCATTCACAGTAAAGGCGACATTAAATGTAGACTTGAAAACAGAACCACTTAACTATATCAAGTTGGATATCAACTGGAATAGAGAATAAACTCAATAAAAAATATACATCAATAAAAAATACAGATGACTTTCAAAATAAATACACTGGCTAAAAATGCACTTTTTCTAAAGAAAATGTCCGATTGCTATTTTGAACCTAGGAGTTATTTTTATAATACAATTTCTTTATTCTGTACATATAAAAATGTTGAATATTATTTCTAAAACAATGAATAAAATCTTTTTATGATGATTTTCAATTTCATATGTAAATTGTTTCAATCCTGTAAAATTTAGCATTTTTAAATCAGTTTCTAACTGAAGTAAAATACATAAAGGAAAAATAAATGAGAGAAAAGAGGAATGGGCAGAGAAGTGGTGGGAGGGAGTAAAAAAAAAAAAAAAAAAAAAAGAGGAAAGGAATTTATTTCAATGTGAATGGAAATGCTTTAGAATTAAATAGATAACAAAAAAGGAGGGGGAACCTAATGAATGGACATCCCCTAGAAATTAGAGAACTGAAAAGAGGTGTTTTCAGCACATCAAATTGCAGTAACGGGAGAGTGATATACTATCTCTCTAACAAAAGTGCTTTTTCCAGAAGCTAACAACATATCTGTGCTGTTTTGGTGATAAACAGCTAGAGACTCCTTTTGGAAATCTTTTGCTCTTGGCAAAAGATAAAAAAACTGTTAGATTTGTATTTGCAAGTGACAGTAACCGATTCCTCTGGCAAAATTAGTAACTTCAATGTACCAATCTGTTGTTTTTTTTTGTTTGTTTTTTTCTTCTCATGGTCCTCAGAAGTATAGCCTTATTTCTTAAGTGTTTTGGTAGATATTAAAAATAATAAATTTCTGTATCATATACATTTATGATTAATCAACTTCAATAAAGAAAGAATGTATAAAAGAGAAAATATTCAAAACGTATATAACTGTTCATGTAGAAAATTGGAAATTTCAATTTTGTTCTCATTTAAATATAGACAATGAGTTCAAGTGAAAATATTTCTATATTCAGTTTTTTTAAATAAATCAATTCAACTTTAGCTAAGAAAATTGGTTAGAAAGCTGTTATTGAAATTAATTACCTTTATGCAATTAGCTTTTTATACCTAGCAAAAATGGTAATCTATTTAAAGCATCTTATATTTTTTTTTTTTTTTTTGAATAGTTCTATATTTTCTTCCTTCTGGGATATTTAGAAGATTTTTATATATTTCTATTTTGGATAATTTGTTCATCAAATGAGAGAGGGTAAGAAAAAGCTTGTAAATAATAAAAACAAAAGAAAAAAGATGTTTTTATGTTAGCCAGGAACAGACATCAACTTACAAATGACTGTATCTAGGCAACCGTTGCTATGGCAGAGAGGGTCAGGATACAAATCCATGTTGGAAGTGTACCTGAAGGCATAAAGTCAGTTGCAACTGGAAGAAGTATGTTGATCATTTTCTAAAAAGGGTCTGACCATTTTCTATACTTGATTGATTATTATTCATCCAGAATGTAAGAAACATGACAAAAAGAATTAATCAGACACTCCAGCTTAGAATAGGAAATTAGAACCAGTTGACCTTCAAAAGCAAAAATATGTAACTTTACAAAAAAAAAATAAATAATTAGATAAAAACATATCTAAATTACATTGTTTTTTTTAGCCACCTCCTATGTCTTTACAAACATGTGCAAAAAAAAAAAAAAAAGTACTAAAACTAAATTACTGACTGATGCTTATAAAATTAATATCTCTTTTTAGTAAAATCCAATTAAGCTTTTCAATAGATATATATATTTTATCTAACATTTTTAGAGACACAAAATTTAAAAATGATATCAAAACACTTTCTCGACAATGTAAATATATTTTACTGAAAATTAAAAACAAAGAATTATTTAAACTATTAAACTCATTCTTTTGGTAGCTCTTATTACCATTATATTTTGGCCAATCCATTCTACAACCTTCTTTAGGTGTACAGTCCATGTGAAAAGAGAAAAGCCGAGAGGCCCATATCTTGACATACCAAGCTGTCCCACTGCTAACAAGGAAAACTTGAGTGTAACTGGTGTTGACAAACATGTCCACACACAATCCAGAGCCTCTTTTGCATCTGTACTGATAGGTATTCATCACATCTGTTGACTTGGCCCACGAATTCAATGCTTTTTAGAGTTATGCACACCTATGTTTCAAATCACCAAGAAAAGATACAATGGGTGCTAAAGAACAAGAGACCTTTGAGGTGATACTGATTAAGCTCAATCATCACTAATTCATCAGACTCACTAAAAATTAATGTTAACATGTGGGTTCAATCAGCCACGATCTTTGTAAAACTCCAAATGACAAAACTAGATATATAATGCCTCATTCCTCATCATATCAAAGATCTAACCACATTGCCTCATGTGCCTATCAGCTGTGTGCTACAAGCAGACACCAAGAATAACAAAGATTTGAACATTAAACAAAATTTAAAACACACACACACATATATATATATATATATATATATATATATATATATATATATATATATATATATATATATATATATATATATATATATATATTTACATTTATATAGACTATTGTCCTCATCTTTGTTGCTATCACATTTTGGCCTTTGTGCCTTCCAGCTTTCTCCTTGGAAAACATGGAACCTTAAACCTAACCTACCTGCTGTTGCTGCTTGTCATGCTTGACTGCACTCACTGAAGTTTCTCTTTTTGTTACTGCTGCTACTGAAGACCAGCTATCATTTGTCATTCTTTATTAGCAGTTCCCATATTGTATTTATCTCTATGTTAGGCCTACTAAGGAGGTCCTCCATAGCCTAGTATAGAATATGTGCCTTTGGAGGGTCGGAGGGAACAGCAGACGAATTGTTGGGGTAAAAACAACAAGGATAACTGATAACTGGCATCCATTAGACATGGCACGTGGAACTAGAACAGTCTACCCCAGTGAGCAAAATAAAGGGTTCAGTTCAACATTCTAACCACCTGAAGAAGGCCATAGTGTACAACGTATGAAACATTGCAATAAATATGGCAACAAAGATGAGGATGATAGTCTGAACAATGTAAATAGTGTACATAATACCTCATCTCAGAAATATAGACAGATACTAAAGTTTTTCTCTTTTTGTTACAGCTGCTCCTTTGTCTTTCTTTATTAACAGCTCCTATATTGTATTTATTTCTATGCTAGGCCTAAGGGGGTCCTTATAGCCTAGCATATACACTGATTCTTTCAGACATCTAACTCCAGTGTCTTTCCTTGCCCAGTATTTTCATTTCATTCTACAGAGATTGATGACTACACTACACTACCTCCATACATGATCAGCTATGCCCAATTTCAATGACTCTTCCTTCACTGTGGCTTTTCAATATTCCTCCAGCCTTACTTTTATAGCATAGTTTGTTTCACTTTTATATTCTTTGCTACAACTGCAAAGAAATGGAGTACACACAATTCCTGGTCAAAATTTCCCTAACGTTAAGTTTGACTTGGCAGAGATTTCTCCAGACATAGATGCTTCTAAATATTGTCCTGATGTTGTATGGACTGCAGATTTTCTGAAGCTTTTCTGATAAGCCCTTCATGTAAGACAGACAGAACATGGTAATTTTCTAGTCCACCTACTTGACTCTTCTACTGATGTTATGCTTGCAGTGATGCTGATCATATCATTTCCTGTTGGTATGTGTCTGGGTCACCCACCAGTTATAATTTTTGCATGGTGTAGCAGACATCAGACAATCTCTTTCTTTACACTGCATGAATGGTGGAAATTGCAGTTAAGGTATTGTCCAGTGAAGGTTGGCTTGTTATATATGGATGTCTTGAACCTATTCTCTGTGCAAGTTAGAACATCCAGGAAGGCTAACTTATTATTTTCTTCATTGTGAATGAGAGCTGTACAAACACTGCTGACCATGTGAACTCAATAAGACCTTCAATCCAGTTCACGTTGTGATAATAACAAAGAGCAGGACAATAGTTTGCATGTAAATAGTGGAAATAATGATAATTCTTCATCCTAGAAATTCAGATAGAAACAAAGATATAGACATAAAATATTCAAAGCATAGCTGAAGCCTACAAACTAGACGGACTCAAAATGTAACTGAACACCATCATGGGAATGTCGTAGGGATTAACAAAACTTGCAAAAAATGACAGAATCTCTTTCAGATTAAAGTATCTATAAGATAAATGAGAATAATAAGTTTAATAGTAGAGGATTTCTAGTCAACAGTAACATTGTGAGCAATATGGAATATTTTGATAGTAATTGGATTATGCAAAATCTAATCTCTATAAATAATCTAAATAGATGCACCAACTTGGAAAAATTCAGATAAGAAAATTAAAAAGTTTTGTGAGGATATCAATAGCATCAGAAAAAAAATAAATTACATCATTTTCATAGGTAAGTTCAATGCAAAATTATGGACAAGACAAGAGAGAATCTAGTTAGGGAAGAGAAATGAGAAATGTTAATTGCAGAGAAAAAAAAACCAAAATGACAATAATGAATACACTTTTCTTTTCAAATACAAACAACCTAAAGACTTGGGAAAACCAAAATAGAGACCAAAAATTGAAACTGATTTCATAATTGTTAATAAAGACCGGTACCATTAAAGATATGTCATCATCAACAAAGCTAATATACGAAGCAATCACAGAATGGTAGTTGGTAGACTCAAATTTGACTTTAAAACTGTAGTGATATGTAAATGACTGCCTAATTAGCATAGCTAAAGTATAGACTATATAAATGCCCAAGCAGTAAGGGTAGAGCAACTCTTGGTATGCGAGATAAAAAACTGCCACTGGACTTACAAAATACAAAGGAAAACACATTTCATAACAAAAACAAAATGATTTTTAGAAGAAAAAAAAAGCATATCCTAATAAGATTAAATATAATACCCCAAAATTTCAAGAAGAAATCATGAATAGATTCCAGGCTTTGTGGAATATTAAAACAGAAGATACAAATAGCAAATTGGTAACTGTAATTAAGAAAGCGGTAGAAATAAAAATGGAAAATAAATGGAAATAGCAATTCCAAAATGCTCAAAATCAATATTAGAACTTAGGAAAAAGAGGAGAAATATAGTTGTAAATATGAAAGACAAAATTGAAAATGAAAGACACAAGGGATCACTGGGGGGGGGTTAAAGAAAGTGAGAAGAAACTAGTGAGGAGAAAGGACAATAAAAGAACAGAGTTCAGGAAGACACAAGATGTCCATTGATGATGGATTTAAATTTTTGAAGATTGTAGGTGGCAGGGAAGCAAGAAGCAGGAAATGAGACACAGAAGCAAAAAGTACAAGAGAAGAAATTATTAGAATAGAACTTACAGTTGTATATAGGTATTTCAACATTAAAATGATGAGACCTAATAGCTAATCTAGTAGTACGCTTAAATTCATGTGGTTTAGGTACCAAGGAAAAAAAAGTTCATCAGAACCATTGCCATGAAAATATTTAGAGAAGCCATTTTATGGTAGTGGGAAAGTGAATGAAGTAGAGATGCCAGGTTTGGACTGATAACATTACAGACACTTCTTTGGATTTTGTCTAGCAGAGACACCAGACCAAATGTGGCAGCAATATTCAATGAAATTTAACTAAGAAATTTAACATTCAAAACTAGATATTTTCATTCTGTTCCTAGTACAGGCAACAAACAGAAGAAGAGGCAAGTGTTGACAGACTACCAAGGTAATTGGAGGATATCAATGAAGAAAAAAAAAAACAACACATTTTTTACTATAGTCATAGAAACAATTTCTTTGAAAAACTGTCTTTATCCACATTTACAGAATGAAGAGCTGTCAAAACAGAATAAAGGACCAAACAAAGTTAAAAGTTATGTTTGCCTTGTCAGATGTTAGGAAAATATAAGGATCAAAGTAAGTTTAAATTGTTTGAAATGTTTCAAAATTACAAAATGCCAAAAACTTCTTTAAACTGTAGAAAAATAGACCAAGAGACCCAAACGTAAAAATAGACACTTTTTTAAAACTTCAAATTACTGCTGAAAGCCATGTTCCATTATCTGTCTGATATCTTCAAGAAAATTCTTCCCTCAGACAGAAACTTCCCCCACTTTTTTTTTTTTTTTACCCTTATCACTTGTAAGTAAAAATATTTTCTGCATTGCAGCAATGCTTTAACCAAATCAACTTTTCTTTCCAAGGAGAAATAGCCTACAGTAAATTTCTGTACTTGTATTCATCACATCTATAAAAACAAGTTGGGCAACAATATAACAGATCAGGATGTTGGCAATCATGACTCTCAAGAATTTCCTGTCCTTAGTAACACTTAGTAAACTTTGCCTTTTTGCTATCTCTCCTAATCCCTGTCCTGACAACCATTTACACAAGCTTATTAGGTAGGTTATGCACTATTTTCCTCTGTCCCTCTTACCTTCAATATGTTCTGTGAGTGTCAAGTATTCCAAACCTTCTTTCCTCGTTATGCACCTTAGAAATTTCAATTGTCTCCTGATTCTAACTGTCCCTTTTGTTACCATTTTCTCTAAAACATTGTCATTGCTTAGTTCATGGTATTCTCAGCATCCTTCTGTAGAACCACATTTATGTTGCCTCAAGTCATTTATCTGTGATGAGACTGTCCAGCATTCATTGTCGTATAGAATATCAGGTACTATAAATGTTACAAAAATCACTTTTTATCAAACCCGATGAATTTTGTAAACCTTAGAATAATGATGTTCTTGTAGCTAATTATGGCATACAAGAAGACTCAGAGACTGAGCAGTAAAACTACTCAGTAAGATTGTAATACTATAGATAATAATCTTTACACCACTTATTGCTAGTATAATGCTTCTAAAATTGTAGAAACAAAGTTGACAGATAAAAAAAAAAAACCATTAAGTTATTGCTCTTTCTGTGCCCTTTAACAACCGTGTCTTATTGCTCTACATACATTTAATATTTTACTGGTGCTTCCATTGTCTTTATTAACTTAAGGCGAACCTCATATGCCCCTTCAAAATCCTAATAGTATTATCAATCAGTTAGAGTCAATGATAATAACAACAATGGGCAAGTCAGACACCTAAAGCAGTTTTATTATTGCTTCTCAGCAGTAGAACCACAAAAGCAGTAAAGATAAAGCTATTCATTTCACAAGTCTGCAACTAAATGTGGGCCTTTCTCATCAATAATTCATAACAGATATAATAACTGAATTATGACCAATGATGATGATGTCAGGCTTACCAAAGCAGATAGAACAGACACAAACGTAGGGAAGCAAAAATGGAAAGAAGAAGAAAAACAGAAAGAAATGTAGATTTTTTGACAATATGAGTTTTTTTTTCATGTCAAGTACAATTATTATCTGCAAAGACAAATACAAAGAAAACAAAGAAGTTTTGTTTTCCTAGTTAACAAATTTTATGCATACAACTTATATCTGAATTTCACTGTCAAATGATGGATGAAAAGTGTTTGATTATAGGGTTTTATGAACCTATAAACAAGAAGAATTAATCTTTTTTTTTGTTGTTGGTGTCATATTGTGAATATTCATTTGTTCTATCAATAAAATTATGAGTCAAAGTAAGTATAAATCTCATAGTGACAAACATTTGTGTTCAATAAAAATAATTCTGTATCAGTATTAAAAACCTAAGTGAAGAGAGTGTTGCATTATACAGTGTGACAAATCTGTTTACTTGTATCATTGAAATAAACTCTAGATACAGAGGTTCACTTTAAAACTTCTTTCCTAATTAATCAACCTAAGATCACTTTTTTTTTTACTAAAAGGATCTGCAATTTTAATAAGTATTTCCTAATTTTATAGCTGGGAGAAATTTCATCTGAACCAGCCAAAGGATATCCAAGCTAAGAGTTAGCTTAATAAAACAAACTGAATATTTCACTTTCCATGTATGAGGAAGTTATATACACAAAATATATATATCCATGGTTTTTATATACAAAAATAGGAAAGGTTGTATATCAGATTACATTTCATATAAAAACTGAAGGATTAAAGCAAACAACTTTACAAAGAGTAAATAAATTTTAACAAAGTGTTTTTTTTTTATATTTTATCAATGAAACAGGGGATTACATTAGTTAATCCAACACTTGTCCTTATTTGTAAATGTCACAATGAAAATAGGCATTTATTCATACTTTTCTATTCTCACTATTAAAAAGTCTGTTTTATAAATGTTTTCAACACTATTGTTTATTCATATAACTAAATGCAAAGATTCATTGACAAATCATGAGGCCAGAAAAATATCTTGTGTCAACAATTTCAGCAGAAGATGTTGCCAGATACAAAGTTCAGAATTAATGCATTTCTTGCCTAGATTTGATTAGATTTATCTCTACTATGCTCCTCCCCACCCTTATTTAAATCAACATATTCAGTCATATCACAGAGTAGCAGAGAGATTAACACACTAGACTTACGACTAAGAACATTCTATTTAGGCCAAGAGTCACTTGGAATGATTCAAAGTACATTTATACTTACATTCATTAGGTTACATAATCAATGATATAAAAAGAAAAAAATAAATAAAAATCCTAACTTAATCTTAACAATTATGTTAATTAATCTCTTTTGTTATCTTTGTATGAACAAAAAGTCAAAAATGCTTTGGAATTCCCAACTTACTGGAAAAGTAATTTTCAAGCAATACAAGATAAATTAGTGATAAATCAGTTTTTGAATTGACAAAAATCAATAATTCACCTGTTATGACTACAGCAAAGATTACAGCTTCCAAAAGTAAAGAAAGAAATACTGTTTAAATGTTAAACAATTACTTGTAGGATTTTGATGTTATTTTACAAAACATTTACACTCAAAATATAGAAGAGCAAAAGTAAAAACAAAATATACAGTATTTTCTTTGCATGAACTAGTACACTGAATTTTGGTCAAATTTGCTTACTTCAATAGAGATATTCAAGTAGATTTCCACTTTACATATATTATAATTATTGCTTTATTGTATCAGGAATATTTCTGTGATCAATAAAAACTGTAAAGGTTTTATAATCTCCTTGATGATACAGGTACAATGAAGTATTAACAAATGCCTAAATCTATTAAAAAGCAATATACATCAAAAGCAAATTTTAGCTTTGATAAATACATAATCTAAAAGGAATGAGTGGAGAAGCATAGTAACCATTATATGTTACTGAAATATATAATAATGTAAATATTTAAGTTTTGTGAAGTTCTAGATATCAAATGAAAGCAAACCTTTTAGGCAAAATGCAGATGTAATTTTGGAAGCAGAAAACTGAAAAGCTTTACATTATTATAAAATTAGAAAATGGAATACTGTACAGATGTAAAGTGTGAAAAAGTAATATACATCATTTTATATATAATGCCATCTTAGTAATTAAAAACAAAAACCTATTCGAAAATTTAATGCATGCTTTACTCTTTCGGAACAGTAAAACCTTCAACTGTAAACTAAATTCAATTTTGAAAAGAGATCTACTAACTGGTAACAAAATGATAAATGTTCATTCTTCTTTATGTACTGTGTCCCCGCAGGATGAAGACGATCATGGCTCTCCACAACTTCCTGTCTCTTGTAACTCTTAATAAACTTTGTCTTTCTGTTATTTCTCCTAAACCCTGTCCTGCTGCCCATTTACTCAAGTTCAGCAAGTACGTTATGCATTGTTTTTCTCTGTCCTTAATGCTATCTGTCCTTCTTCCTTATGTGCTTCAAAAACCTCAACTGTTTCTTCCTGATGTTAACTATAAGTTTCCTTTTTCTCCGAAACTTTGTTGTTGCTAACATATTCAGTCCATGGTATCCCCAGCATCCTTCTGTAGAACCACATTTCTGTTGCCTCAAGTCTCCTCTTCATCTTTGAGGAAATCATCTAGTACTCACTGCCATACACTAATATCATGTAACAGTTTAGTACTCTTCCTAGTTTCTAGCAAAGTTTTTTTTCTATTTCTTAGTACTTTGCTTAACTTTTGGAATACTCCCTTGGCTACCCATATATGCCTTTGGATTTCAGTGTCATACTTTCCATCTTCTGTTAAAACTCTTCCCAGATATTTAAATTTTTGCACTTGTTTGATTTTGGTATCTCTGAATTGCAATTCATACTTTGGGCTCATTCCTTTTGCTAACAACCATGATACCCAAATAATCTACTAAGTCAAAGAACTTGAATTATAACTGAGTATATATCTATATATATATATATATATATATATATATATATATATATATATATATATATATGAGTAATGTAAAGTGAAATTGGTGCACCAGTTTCAAATTCAAAGTTAATAAGTTCCATTCAGTTTATCACACATGCCCTTAGAAAAGGTATGCATGATTTTTCTCCACTCAGTTATGAGTTAAATAGCAAGACAGATTGGCTTCTCTAGCCTTGAGTGGCAGCAAGTCTAGGTGAATGACAACTGAATTCAAAACCAGCTTGAAGAGGGATGACATTAATGGGTTACTGGACTCATGAGATATTATCAGAATGTTTTAATTTTGAAAGCAGGCATCTGTGAATTAAAATGGATTAAATACATTCATCAAAAATAGCCATGGGATTAACACATTTTTATATGGGTGAATGAATTAATTTCAGTTGTCAATCAATTTTACTGGTATAAGGGATGCTGAAAAATTATTGGTCTGATCCACAGCCCAAAATCAGTACTTCAATAATCAAACATCAGAATACTAGTCTTAGGAAATGGATCAGTCTGAAAGACTTTCAGTAATTTCTTGTATTAATGTGAGAATGATGTTTAAAAATAAATAAAATTCTGATGTTTAGCCATTTGGTCAGATTAGGGGGGAATAGGTCAAGCCAAGAATTTTTCAGCACCACCGAGTATATGTAATGCCTATAATCTCTACAGCATTGAAATCACTTAAATATTTAAAAAAAAAAAAAAAAAAAAAAAAGAAATCTTTAATCTGCAAAAATTTAAATGCAATGTCAATCACTATTACTGTCCTCGTGATTTCACTTTCCTCTTCCCGCTCATTATTAATGTTTCTGTTCCTAATTCTTCCGCACCCTGTACCCCCTTGTGTCTTGGTGGCCTTACATGGGTTGATACTGATAAAAAAAAAAAAAAATTCAATTTTTGTCACATTAACTGAAATCATAATTTAAAATTAAATTCATTTTATCAACTTCAGAATATTAAACACCAATGGTAAGAATGTTTAGTTTAATCCTGCATTTATTTATTGGCAAGTTTAATGCACCTCCACAATTAGTTATTTTTCTTTGCTATATAAAATATTCAACACTAAGACAATAAAATCTCATCTTGTAAATTAAGAGCTGAAGAATTGAGAATCCCACAGAACTGAACCAATATTTCTTGAAGATTTTGAAAAACCTATAAAATTATTTTCTTTTTCCAATGTAATGACAAAAAAAAAAAAAAAAAAAAAAGCTAATCTTAAATTTTTCTTCTCTAAAGTGATGATAAGTGGCAAAACAATGAACTGAAAATCATAAAGCCTGAGATTTATCTGTGAGATTCATCATAGCATATTTAAGTGGAAAAAAATCCCTAAATGTTACTCCTGCACAGAAAAAAAAACTATTAGATCCAAGTATCTATTTTTCTTGATTTTAATATTTTTTTTTTTTTTTTTTAAAAGAAATGAGTATTTTATTTTGCATTAATGCATTATAACAGAAAAAAAATAGAGTTAGTCAACATTACTTTTATTAATTGCAATATGTGTTTGCTTTTCCTGATTTTCCATATTTCAGTTGAGGCAAATGTCAAATGCTATTTGTTGTCAATAACATTTTGGCTGATCAATTCTTCAACACTCGTTAGCATCTTTTTGATATATAATATATATCCATGCAACAGCAAATATAGAAATATTATTGTCTAAACAATATTGGCTACATTGATGGCTATTCGCAAAGTTATAGACAAGTCAGATATTGATAATTTTAAACTATGTAATGAAATGTGGTTCTACAGAAGGATGCCGAGGATACCATAGAGCAAAAACAAAGTTCTAGAGAAAAAGAAAACATACTTAACATCAGGAAGAAACAGTTTAAATTTCTAGTCCACATAATGAGAAAAGAGGACTTGGAAAATCTGATACTTACAGGACAGATTAAGGGCAGGAGGGAGAGAGGAAAACACATAACATACTTAGCGAGCTTGAATGAATGGATGGTGGAGTTTAGGAGACATAACGAAAAGACAAAATTTATTAAGAGCTACAAGGGGCAGGAATTTGTGGAGAGCCATGATCACCTATATCCCGAGGGGACACAGCACATTAAGAATGAGCATACGAATATCGTTACACTTCCTTTTATACTATTTTAATATTACCACAATTTGGAGTTAAATTTCTCCATTCAAATATCTTTCAGTAATCTTTAATGTATACATATATAAATAACACCTTTAACTTATTTAAAAAAAAAAAAAAAAAAAAAAAAAAAAAACATACAAAACCAAAAAATATTTTACAGTTGAACTTTTGTATTTTTCATTTTTAAAATCTGTTCATATATTACCTTAAAAGGTGCAATTTCTTATGAACAGATTTTAAGGGCTCACTACTGTTTTTAGGGAAATGAATAGATTTAATAAAAAGAAATTTACAGTGAAGAAAACGTCAACTGTACAAAAAAAAAAAAAAAAATAGTTAAAATATGTTGGCTTGATTTCTTACAGATTTAATGTTCAAGAAGAAATTCAATCGTCCAGTGGACAGAGTCTTGACTTCTTGTGGGACAAGATCTTTAAAGATAAAAGAAATAAGTTTTGATTGTCTTTAGTCAAGGCAGTAAAATAATTTTTTTTTTAGCGAGGAGAGATTAAATGGATGATCTTTATTGTCTTCTTGTACAATTTTTATCATGAGAATCAACTGCGTAAATTGTCTACTAAAAGATTGTCAAGTTTTAAATGTGTGTGCATTTATGAATGGTCTAAGGAGTTAAAAAATGTAAACATTTTTCAGGATTAAGAATTTTGATAAAATCTTCATATTTAAAAAAGAACATTTAAATGCTTTTTCTAAGTAATTCTCAATGTTATAAAGTGGATGTAATATTTTTTTAAAGCATGTAATATCGTAAAATTTCTTTCAGAAACCAAAAATAAAAGGCTAGTCTTCAGGAATTTTCTCTATTTTAAATTTAAAAAGAAATTATATTGTGAATTTGATTTAACACCTGAATTACACAAATATATTTGCAGAAAGATTTTTGCCTTTTATTTTAAAAACAGAAAGTAAATGCAAATGATTTAAAAGAGGTGAAAAGAATTTTGGTTAATTTTGTTCAACCATAGAAACTTAGAGTTACACAGACAATTTGGCATCTTCACAAACACTTGGCACATTTTTGAACAGACATTCATTGTTGAATGTGTAAATTTATTGTAAATCTAATCATCCTAACATTTACATTCAATATTTGATACATAGTTAAATTGAAAGGAAGCAACAGAAAATTAGTTTTCCTAAGAGGAGAGACAGTAGAAGTTCATGCCAAAAATGGCCCTGCCAGGAAAAAAAAAAGCTTCATGTAAACCTATAGTCATAAAATAAGAAGAAAACAGAGAGAATGAGGTCTCATCAAGAGTAGCAACTGAATGATTATGATTATTATTATTTCCAATGACACACACACACAGAATGTGCAGGCTGTTCATCAAAAGTATAAAAGCTTTTTACAATTTACACTTTGTCTACTGATTTTAGATAAATATCTGAAATCTGTTACATCATGAAAAGTACATTTTAAAAGTTATGAAAGTCTGAAAGTGTTTACTAGAGATTTTGCTGTACTGGAAATTATTAGTAGACAAGAAATACATTTTATTTGTTTATTAAACTTTTTACAATAGTCTTCTATCAAACTTTTTTGAGGTTACCTTTACAAATTGAAACAGACTTTACCTCTACACTTTTTAAAGCATTTTCTCCTATTAGACATGACAATTTGCTACAGACTACAATATTTTACAAACCACACAATGACAGCCATAAAAAGAATGTATTTTATGTTCTTTTCAAATATACCCAGTTTGTTGTGAAAGAAAAAAAAAAGAGAAAATATAAAAGAAAGAAACTATCCTGAACAGGGTAAGTAGCCAAATATATTCATTTGGCTGAGATGTTAACACAATTTATAAGGTTTTACTTACAAATTGACCGACTGTTCACAAAAATATATTTTATCATTTATACGTGTGTGTATCACTGACATTCTCTTTTAAACCTCTGCAATCATTCAATATTATGAATGACAAACATACTTACTGTTGTATAGATTGAGTATGGATAGAAATCCAACAAAATGATAGGATAAAGAATAAGTAGGAAACAGATCTTAATCTAACATGTATCACTTTATTAAAGCTTCGTTAGAGATCAAGATAGAAATGATAAACTATTGTATATATTTTCATTTTGAACATATTTCTAAAAATGATCTCAATTCAACTAATAAAGAAGAGAGATTTAAATTATATATTTTTTTTTAATGTAAGCATCAGTCCATATAGATCCCAGAGAAGGTTGAACAGTGGAAAATTTCCAACCATGCTCATTAACAATGGAAAAGATGATTAAGAAGTATATTAGATAGAAGTTGGTTCAAAAGAATTTTTAATCTGCCAAAGCTTTAGAAATGCAGATGCAAAAGCAAAATACAAACAAAAAACAACAATGATGTATTAAATTATATTTGAAAACTGTTATTTTCTATACAACTTGTTCTATGTGCAATTAGTATTTGTAGAAAATAATATAATTACCAACTGCACCATAGATAACCAAATCATTTTAAATGACAGAAGTAATAATACCTGCATAGGTAAAAATACTACTTCAAATAAAGAAACTACATAGAAATATTCCACTTATGGTCTTCCATAGTTTTCTGCACTTTCAAATAAAGATGCACAATATTTCTGTAATTTTATCATGGTAGTTTGTCAGTATGCCCACCAGTATTTTCCTTTATCCAAGAAAATGCGGTAATGGTCTTCACCTTGCCAGCACCTTAGTTGGAATCAAAAACTTGCCAGCTTTCAATGTAATGTTCAACAATAAGTGGACTACATAAAATAAAGAATAAAGGAGAAAAAAAAAAAATAAGGTGTAAATACTAAGGAAAAACAATTTAGTGGAAATATGATAGTTTTTTTTTATACTATTGTTCCCTCAATACAAAGCCCAAGAGTGACTCAAGGTAGAGGGATACTGAATAAGGTTGTTGTAAAGGAGTAAGAGGAGAAAGAAAGAAGTGTATATGTTATGTGGATATATGATATAGATAATATTTAACTTGAAGAGCTTAACATTGTAATAATCAGAGAAACATCAGGAGTATGTTCCACCAAATAATACTTCTGAGGAAGAGGCTGTCCAAGTGGAACTTTCATATGGAATAGGAAAGGAATGAGGATAAGTTGAGATAAGTGTAAGTGGCATAGTAGGTCCTAGATGTGAAGGTTTAACTGATAGAATGAAGCAATGTAGCACATCTGAACATTTGGCATGAAAATAGTGATAGAATAGTAAGAGGCTAGCAATGTTTTGTCTCTGAGGAAAGTGGTTATAAAATGGAATTTATTATCCACAAAGTCATGTAAACATTTTTTTAACTATCAAGACTAGAAGGTGAAGATATAGCAACAATACTACATTTTTGGCTTAGTATGACTCTTGTAAAGATAGAATATGGAAGAGTGCAAGGAAGTGACCATTTTTACAGCATCTTTAGTGATGGATCGATCATATATACAAGTTCCACTTGAGATCTGGATTGAGCTAGAGTTCCAGTAGATGTTCAAAGCAACGAAGCCTCATTGAGAGTACTATTGTCCATCAGGACTGCTCTCTGATGAAGGAATATTACTAGCTTGGTTTTGGAGGTTTTGTGATTGTCACAAGCCAGTCTTTTCCCCCATTAACCTGTGAGAGCTAAGTCAGTGGAGAGATCAATTGCCTGGCTCTGATCATCTAGATTTTTGATGATACACCCATAAACTGTGGTATTGCCCCTGCGCACACACTATCTATATATATATATATATAATCAATTCACCCCAAGCAAGGCAATAATGCCATTAAGACACAAGGGCTACTGGAAGCCAAAAAGAATGAGAAGCCTTTAGAAGAAACTAGAGACCCAATCCTCAACAGGAAACAAGGGATAAACCTCTACTCCTGTTCAAAGGAACAGGAAGGAGTGTAAACCAAACAATAGGCAAAAAACTATCTATTCATATTATATTAATGTTCTTAGGCCAAAAAGAGGGTGGGACTGAGGAGAGAGCCATGGGAGATGCCAGCATTGATCTCATTGTTTTCTTAAAAATAAAGATTAGACCTCAAGGTTACCAAAGTCTTCAAATAAGACCCAGAAAAGTATAAAACTAAAGTATTTATTGATACTAGATAATAATCAGGCAAAATTGTCAAGAATATCCATTAAAAGGATTTGCCTCAAATCAATCTGGTGACCTCAAAATGATAAATTAACATACATTAATACCTACAGAAAAAAAGCACAAGGTACTCAAACCATTTTTTTTTTTTTGTTAATTTCATCTTCCATTGTAGAAAATGTTTCCATTTTAATACACTGGTGACAGTCAGGTTAGAAATAATTAATTTGAAAAACTGGATTAAAATTAAAAAGTACTATTATCCATCAGATGATGATACCAAGACTTTAAAATAGTAGAAATATTTTCAGTAAGAATAACGGTTTAGAAAAAAAAAAAAAAATGAGAGATAAATGGTAGCACATAAAATCAACAGGTGAATACCACCATTAAACTTTGATCTCCTATTTGTTTATAAAAGAAACAATTTCAGCATTAAATAGATCTATACAAACTAAGTTTAGAATACATCATTTTATTTATAAAATATATAAATTATAATTTGTATCTGTTTATAGCTTTAAGCTTTATTTATACAAACATTAGTTGTATAAATTTACGTTATATAGTTTACAAATGTTCAGTCAATATGTAGTGCAATTTAACCTTTAACAAGAGTTTAAAAATAGTTTTTTGGTAGGCACCTAACACTTAATTATCTCTAATCACTTACCATCTGAAAATTAATTTTGATAACCTTACATAATAATCTGAAATTCAAGCTGACATTATGATAAACAGTCAACAAAGTGAAACACTGAAGATGCCCAATAATGTACTGATTGATCTAAACAATTGTAAAACTTATAATCATAGTTTGAAAACAAAATTTACCAAACTCTTATTATGTCTTGGAAATTCTTTTTATACCAAACCTAAAATAGTCATTTTACTTTATCCTTCAATTTAATTGATGGAAATAGTCAACAATTATATTCACTGGTATTGTTTTCATGGGTCAAAAGATTCTGCAACTATCTTTATCTGCTGGGTTGGTGAGAGTAACCTAAATGTAAGAAAACTGATTTCAAACCAAATGAGATAGTCATGCAAGATTCAAAATAGAGCAACACAGTTTAAATAGAAAGAACAAGGGATAAGGTGATTTTTTAAGTGTAGCTTAGATGTGGCACAAGGCCAAAAGTGTAGAGCACCCAGTGAGGATTGAACTCACTACTTAATTGTAATTGATCTAGCAAGACAAATTTCCTAACCATTACAAAGCAGATGGAGAGCAAAAGAAAAGGATAATCAGAAATGCAACAAATATTCAACTAAAAAAAGTGATATTCTTCTTAAAGAAAACAGTCTTTGAAAGCAGGAAAAAAAAACAAAAGGAAATAATTACAGTTTCTTAGCAGAGTTCTTTAATTTGAACAATTGTTCTTGAGCAATAGTTTCAAAGAAAATATTCACTTGACTTCAGTTCTAAATATTTTACAAGCAAAACAAATGAAGTGAACAAAAAATAGGAAATCTAAATCTGATCACCTGGGTATATTTTTTTTTTTTTTTTTCATCTCAGTCAAGCAGGTCAAGGATGATGTCAGGTAGACTTGGCAATCATCCCACTTTTGACACCAATTGGTTTTATAGATTGTTTTCAGTATTCATCTAACCACTCATCTTCACAAAACCGTAAGGCAAACAACTGATTGATTATTGATATTAACTTGCCAACATCTACTCTTATCAATATAGAGAACACTGATGCTCTTAAAACACAAAACCCATTCAAACTTAACCAATTTTCGGACAGGATTTCCGAAATCCTCTCAAAGAAAAAAAAAAAAAAAAAAAAAAATTATAATTTGAGCATATTAAGACATTTAAGGAACTACCTCACCATTTTATAAATCACAATTTTACAGACATTATCTATATAGATTTGATTTAATCAAATAAAAATTATTAATCCATAATAAACTAAACCCTTACTTGTAGAAAATTGTCGTTAATCTCTCTCTCACTATATATATCTCACACACACACACACACACACACTTACACACCTGTATGTATATATCATTTTTTTTTGTTAGAAATCTAATTAACAATCAGATCACACACAAATCTGTCAAAAGCTGAATTCTTGGTTATACATTAAAATACTTGTAAAATCCAAACAGCATAAATATAACGACCTTTGTTTTTTGTTTTTTTTCTGAAAGGTGTGGTTGTCGAGTTTATGCTCAGCATGAAATGTCTACATCTGACCACACTGTTATTGTTTACAATGAAACCAGTTAAACTCATTGCGCAGCAGAGCTGGCTCATAGAAAGTAGCCAAACACACCACCACCATGCCAGACATTGTTTCAAACTAGTGTCTTAAGGATTCAAAGAATGCATTTGTGAATATAGCTTAAAAGTTAGAATACTGAATTGTTCATCAAATGGTTTATATAGTCTGTTTACTAATGCTTCACATTTGCTTTCTTGTCAAGGTTGGCTATGGAGTTAACAGCTTTTTCTTGTTACTGTCCTAGTAGAGAAGTCATTACTGGGAAAGTGACTTGCCTAAATGTACTTTTATTCATTTTCTTTTCCATCAACTATTATAACATGCCAGTAACAAGAGGGATTGCAAAGGAACAAAGGGTAAAATGAATTCATGCCTTTCCTAAGGGCATAAATATGTAAATATAAATAACTTCAGTTAAAATTTAAACTTGCTACTGTTATATCACCCTATACCAAGGCAGGGCTATATATAAAGAATTTCTCTAGTTAAATTTCAAAATTTGAATAATAAGTGCAATTCCTTAGCTGTGGATAGCAAATGCTTGATTGAAACTAAAGTATACCCCAAAACAAAAGTAACATTGCTAAATTGAAAGTCTACAAATGTACCAAAGATAAGACTACATGACCCTTCTTGGGTCATGTAGACTTTGATCAGTGTTTAATAAAACAGGATTGGTTTATCAGCCAACAAGAAAAGATTTAAGAACAGGAAAAATTATATAAAAAAAATAAGATTCAACTTCAATAAATGTCAATTAAGTTCTAAGATAGAAAATTCCAATACAAATAAAAAAAATAATCTGATTTATTAAAAGGCCTAAACAAAAATGACAAATTTAAACTGCCTTTCTTGTCCATAAATGACAAAAGTAGAAAACATCATAAGGAAAACTTGCTATAAATTTAATCCAGAATATACTATAATCTTTCAAAATAGTAACATAAAATGCCAGTAGATAAACATAGAAACTAATGTCTATGCTGGTGACATGTTATTCAAATAAATGAACTCACTTCTCTCAAAGGGGAAAAATTCACTCAACTTATATATATATGTGTGTGTGTGTGTACAGTGAATGTTGTTGGTAATAAGACTGCTTAATAAAAAATAACAGAGCTAAAATTGATACTAAGTGTAAATACACATTTGTTCCTCACCATTTGGTGCAACTGAGTTCTATTCACAAGCCAATCATTAGGCAAAAACTGAAAACTGACTGTTGTAATAATGTCAATATTTATAAGCTACTGTTAAGATAGTTGAGCAGTCCATTTTCTTATGAAAAAATGATAAACTGGTAAAAAGTGAATTTATTAAAAAAATTAAATTACAAAAATGAAAATATATGTATGTTTACATACTCATAAAAAAGTTAGTATCTGTCTATATTTCTGAGATGAGGTATTATGTACATTATTTGAACTATTGTCCTCATCTTTGTCGCCATATTTATTACAACATTTCAGCCATAGTACACTCCGGCCTTCTTCAGGTGATTGGAATGTCAAACTTAACCCTCTGTGCGAGTTCAATACCCGATAGTGGAGAACTTTCAGAGGGAAATTAACAGGAGATAAGTGATAACTGACATCCATCAAAATGGCACGTGGAACTAGAACAGTCTACTCCAGTGAGCGAAATAAAGGGTTAAGTTCAACATTCCAACCACCCGAAGAAGGCCGGAGTGTACAACAGTCGAAACATTGTAATAAATATGGCAACAAAGATGAGGACAATAGTTCAAGTAATAAATAAGTTGGTATTTAAAATATATATATATCACTCATTGTAAGAATTGAGTGCTATGGTGTTTATGTAGCACATATACAATGCATTAAAAAATTCTCTTTCTCATGGGTAAGAGTCTCTGACTGATATCATATTGGTAAAGTTTGAATCCCAGCTTGAAGCAATCAGATGTCTAACCACACTGATGAGCTGTGATACAGCAAAACAGGCTGTCTGTGGATGATTATATATATTACACACACGCACACACACACATAAATAAAATAGATAGAGTTTTACATATATAAAAATAAACATACAAAAATATAATAAAAAAAAAAACAAACAAATAAATTAATAAACAGTGTTTACATGAGGGGTGGTAGCAATAATTAAACACAATCAGATATAACATTTTTCAAAAGATATTTATTTTTATGTCTACATGTGACCAGTAATTCACTTTTATTCAATCAATTTTGTTACCTATATTTTTTGTAATAAATTCATTTTTTTACCAATTTTTTTTCATAAATAAATGAACTGCTCCACTTAACAGTAGGTTATAAATATTAACAACAGTCAGTTTTCAATTTCTGCCAAACAATTGGCATGTGTGTGAAACTTAGAATTGCATATATGTGTGTGTGTGTGTGTGTGTGTGTGTGTGTGTGTGTGTGTGAATAAAGAAAAGAAAAGAACTCCCCTTTACCAATGCATTTCATCCCACTGAGAAACTTTATCAAGGTATATGTAAGGATTTCATTTTACAACATGTATTTATAAATGCAAGTAAAATGTCTTAAAATTTTTTAAATTTAAGAGAGTGGTCTAAAATATTCTTAAGGCTAACTAAATAAAAGTAAATTATAGAAAATGCTAAGAGATGCAATTTATTTTCTAATAAACAAAAGTGAATAAATGTTGTTAAATGTTGAATTTTATTTTCTAAAATATCTTTATATATTTAAATTTCTCTTTTTAAATTATTATTTATTATTTTAATTTGATAAATTGTTTACATGTGCATTTTTTTTTTAAAAATAATAGTTCTTGAATTAATTGTTTTCTTTTAATTTTTTATTGTTATGTATGTTAGCTTGGGAAAGAATTATTTCTTTTAAGAAAGGAGATATTTGAAAATTCCAGAACAGAAGTTAACATTTTCAGAAGTATCAATAACTGCACTCTCAAGAACTCCTTGTCTGAATAAGTTATTTTCCCTTTTAATAAGTGGGACATTTTTTTTAATTTAAACTTATTCCTATGTTTAGTTAATGCATTTGATTGTCATGTATGAGATCCTTTTTGTGAACATAAATACTTTATTTTAATTTCTGAAATTTTTCCCAATATATTGTACAGGAGAGTTGTGATTATATATATAAAATACCAAATAGTGATTATATATATAAAATACCAAATAGTAGAGTCAAATCCAAAGAGGACATTAATCCAAAGAGAGCTTAATGTAAGTAACAGAGCAATATAATAAGTAAAGACAATCATTAAAAATCCATTTCAGTTATAATTCATTTCATGAATATTTAAATATTCATCTCTTCAAACCACAAGTTTTTTTTTCTATAATCCTTCAGTCTGAAGATATGAATATTTAAATATTCATGAAATAAATTATAACAAAATGGATTATATATATATATATATATATATATATATATATATATATATATATATATATATATATATATATATATATATACGCATGCACACATAGCCATGAAAGGAAAACAGATACATTTTCTTCTGTGGAAAATGAAATTATTTTCAGTAAAGAGATTCTTCACCAGTTTTAGTTTATTATACACTAGCCGAATTACCTGCGCCTTGCTGTGTGTCACACATTATTTTTGTAAGAAAATGATTTTAAATCATAGTTATGATTTGTGGACAAAAATGATGCATTTCACTATTACTCAATGATTCTACCAATGTGAGCTCCATCTTCTGGCTTTCTCCTTCTATATTTTGGATAGGAGTCATTCCCTTGTTCAAATTTATATTTAAGTCAAAGGGAAAAAATACAGTGAAAGGTTTGTGCCCTCCTCCCGGGGACCCACTTTGATCAAAATAGAATATACGTATACAAGTACCCTGGGTAAAATAGTTTCAGAATATATATTGTTATGGAGGTCTATCTCCAAAACCCTAGGAGGAGTTCAATAACAGACAGAGGCTACAACTTATAAAATTAAACATTTGGAATACAAGAGATATTTTATTGGTAGCTATTTTAATTTGGGATGTTATTTTTTTATGGGCTACAAATGTAGAAATAAATGGAAAATAAGAAAACATCTGAGTAAATAAATTCACTTTATTTGCTTGCTTATCTGATCAGGTGCCTGTGGGTGTACTGACATCAGGTCAATGAACAAGTCAATCAAATTCTCCACCCCCACTCACTGCAAAATATGATTTGTAGGTCATCACAGAATTGAACAGATATGTTAGTTTTGTGAAGAAAATTTTTAGAGAAATATATTTGTTTTTAAAGTACAATAATTAATATCAAATGTTTATGTTCTTTTTACACACACACACACACAAAATAGAATCAGTCGTGCATAAATTATGTTTTAAATTAATATAAAAATAACAAAATTGGCAGTCAATTGTTGATACCTCCTGATGAGTGGACCAATCAATTTCAAAAAAGGTTAATCTACAAAACTCTGGAGTCAGGGTACTGAATATAACATCAATCAGCAAAGTCAAAAAATTTATATATGTATTAAATCATAGGAAGAGAAGAGGAAGTGTGATTTCATAAACAGTGACTGCTGCTGCTAATGCAATGCTCTTCTACTCGAATCAAGCTCTCCTAGCTACTGACATCTTTCGCTTAGTAAAAACATTAAATATTTCCCTTCTGCTCTGCCATGCAACAATAGCTTGGGAGTAGAATCTCTGAATGATGCCAAATCGGATGGGTTTTAATCCCGGCTTGAAGCAATCAGATGTCTAGCCACAATGATGAACTATGATACAGTGAAACAGTCTGTGGATGACTATATATATCTCAGTAGTGACCCTGGGGTCAGGCTTAGCTTGAGTCAGCATTAAAGTATACCTATTTCAAAGCAATAAACCTTTCGTAGTGTTGTGCATTGTTTTCATTCTTGACTTCAGCTGGATTCAAAATTGTTTTAATTCTGTGTCTCAAAATATTGACCAAAATACAACATCATTGATATTGCTCATAATAAAGAAAGAAAAAACAAGCGTGAAATAAAATTAATGTGGCTAGTTGGTCTGCATAAATTTGAGCACTATCAGGCTATGTATTTCTTGCTTTAATTTTATAAATAATATTTTTAAAATTTCTAATGACTTGTATGCCCTTTTTTTCAAAGAACACATTTTTATTTCAACATATTGTTTTCAAATGCCCATTTTAAATAATTTATTTTGTAGAGTATAAGATTTGTAGTGGAATGTATCAATTGAAAAAGGGCAAACTAAATTTAAAAGTTTAGCATTTTAGTTAGAGTAAAGGAATCATTTTATCATCTAAGTTATACCAATAGTATATTTTGTTAAAGATTGTAATGAGCCTGGCAAACATTGATGATTGAGAGTTGCCACAGAGATATATTTTTGAATAAAAAACAGACCACTTTAAGGTTCCATGTAACAAATTATTTCACCACAGCCCTTTTAAAGGGCTCTGGATCATCAGACTTTACTTCCAAAGGTTGAAATGAAAAATGAAAAGAAATTTACACATTTTTGACAGGCCGTATTAAGCATATGTAAATGAACGAAGTGAGGAAGTGAGGGGAGAGAGAAGACATGAGTGAGTTAGATGTACCATTTCCATTCTTTATCCCTAACCCCACTTGGTGTGGGCCAGACAAACGCTTCACTTAACTTATGTAATCTTTAGATATGGATGGGTAAGTGGTGAAGAGGAAAGCCAACATAAAAGGAAGAAGATACAATAAAACAATCCTGATGAGAGAAGGTTTCACTTAATTTCTTGAACGCTATTATTTCGCAAAAGTTTGATATAAATCTAAATGTCTACAAAATCTACGAAAAATTTAATTTGATGTTTGTTGGAGTTTTGGGTATTTTCTATGAAATGGTCGATTGGAAAAAATTCATAGAAAATACATTGAAAGAATAATTCATTTTACATCTAGTAATCTTATTTTCCTAAACTTTTTTTCTTGTTGATTATTAAGTTGACATCTATTCATTTGAGTTTTGTTTATAAATTAAACTCGTGACTTTTTAGATACCTACAAAATTATCAAAGGTTATTCCAATTTAAATAATTCTATCATCAATAATGATTATTAAAGGGTAATATATTTCAATTTAAATTAAATTATCAATTTAAAATTTACCTCCGTATTATTTGAACTCACTTCCAATTGGAGAATATTAGAGGAGAAATTTGGATAAAATATTACTAACAGAAAATTAAGTCCTTCTTTTATAATATTCTATATATCCATACACATCTCTACACATATCCGAACATCTAATCTATATCTACATACATACATACATACATACATACACCTATAACTCCATATACACATATACCCACACAAAACTATATGTATATACCCCTACATACACACCTGTAGAAAGACACATACACACATATATACATATACACACATAATTATATATATATATACGCGCACACACACACACATATATATATACAAGCACCCATACATGCACATCTATACATATATACATGTACACACACATATACATCTACACATATACCCACATATACACATACACCCACATATGCATGCATTCAAAGAACATATCAATATCAATACGTCATTACATTATGAATACACAAAATCCTATAATTATACATATATATCTATACATATATTACTCGCCATCCCATATCTGTGGCAAGACGTATAAGTACCCATCTAATTATACACATCCACTCTCACATATACATTAAAAAAAAAAAAACCTGCATGCTTCTCTTTCCATATAAAAACATGTACATATTAAAAGATATCAGTGTTCAAGTACAATACCATAGTTATACACATACAGTCATGTATCTGCATTAATGCGTGTATAGCAACATTTCCAAAAGCAAAAAGAACAAAGGTCATTCAATATTATTTTTCCTATATGGTTATTTCTCAATGTATTTTCCTAGGTTTAGGTTGTTCTTATGTCGGCATTTAAAAATTAGTTCATTGTGTCTATTTAGTAATAAATCTGGATCTTTGTGTTTGATCATGAGGATTTTTCTTTTATGCATAAGTCGCATCTGTCTCTGAAATTTTTTGAAGTTCTGACTCTCAAGATTATTTTCCACTTTATTTGTGGGGTTAAGCCACCCTCCAACAAATCCCAATAGTGCTTTGACAGTGCCATTTGGTTCTTTTTTACATTTATTTTTGAAGGACTGGCGATGGTTATATAGTCGGTGTTTCAATTTCCATGATATTCCTATGTATATCCTTTTCTCCTCAACATTCTCTTTGGGGAAAATTGTTGCCTCATATATTGCATTTTCCGCCATGCATACTCCTTCAACTGGGCACTCTGATCCTGTCCTGCAATTGCATGTTGATGTTTTCATTTGGGTTGTATTATGATTTTGTATTAAATTCTCATGAAGGTCTCTCAAGATTTTACTATTGTGTGAGCTAATAATTCTCTCCATATTGTTCAGGCAAGAATAGCTAATCTTTAAACTCATCTTGTAGAAAATCTTTTTTAAAAGTTTATTTTTACTAAAGTTTTTTCTATCAGTTTTATGAAGTATTTACCCATATTAATATTAGAAAGTTTACAAAAAGGTGGGTTGAACCATATAATTTTCCTTTTCCTATTTTTGGATTTAGTGGATTTTTTATTAACTGACTTATCTATATAGTTTAGTGTCTGTTTAAATTTACTTTTTAATAGGGCTTTATTATATTCCGATTTATTTTGGTTAAAGATGGTTTTACTAGAGGAGAGTTTATTTATTCTTGCATTTACTGTATTTGGAATTTGTTTAATTATTGATTTCGGGTGATTAGAGTAGATCTTACTTATTATAAAACCCAGGTTGTGTGTGTGTGTGTGTGTGTGTGTGTGTGTGTGTGTGTGTGTGTGTGTCTGTACATTTATATATTGGATCGGATTTCCTACATTTTTCAACCGATTTCAACAAAACTTCACAGGACTATGTAAAATTACCTTGCGGTGGTTCTGACAGCACCAAAAATTGGAAAAACAATTGTTTTTGCATGAAATCAATTTGAAAACACGATTAAGTCGCCAGAATGAAAGGGGGATAACTCATATCGAGTTATACTTATAAAAACCCAGGTTGATTGTGTGTGTGTGTGTGTGTGTGTGTGTGTTCATTTATATATGGGATCGGATTTCCTACATTTTTCAACAGATTTCAACAAAACTTCACTTTTTTTTTGGCAGGTAGTGTTTCTTATTGTCTTGCACACTTTTTTCTTTATTTTCACATTCAGAATGCTTTAAAAATTCCATTTACAAGACAATTGTTTATAATAAAATTCTATTCAATCGGTAGACTCATAACGATTGAAAACAATGTTTCTGTTTGAGCTTGGGTTTGACCAATTCGTTAAAAAAAAAAAAAAAAACTAATTAAGACATGCATGTCCATCAACCTTAAACAATAATCTTTGTCAACTTTATTTTTCAGTCTTTATGATGGTCGATACTTGATCTATCTCTTACTGTTACATCCCTGGGCAATGCCGGGCTCTACTGCTAGTACTTATATATATGGGTGATTGGTTTTCCTTTTGGAAGGGTTTATAAATGTTATTGTTCAGATTAAATGTAACATCTAGGAAGTTTACTATTTTTAGGTTGGAAGAAATCTCTATTTTAAACCCTAGAAATTTGAAAGCCTTAATTATTTTCTTTTGTAGTTGGGATGTTAGCGGACTATTGGTATTAGGTACAGCAACCAATCCATCATCTCTGTATAGTCCTATATTTTGAGGGTCAAGGAATCTACTTAGGATATCTAAAATGTATATGCCTATTAGGTCAGCTATTTGAGCTGAATCAAATGATCCCATTGGGACATCAAAGTTGTCTCTGTCTTTTTTAATCCAAGTAGTGTCATTCAGTTTTAGTACAGACTGTCTAGAGTCCATTATGATTTTTATTTCTTCATCAGTAATATCAGTGTGGATTTTGGCAAAATTTAAGCTATTTTCTAATAACTCTTTAGAAATTGAGGGGTAGAAATCGATAATATCCAATTGGATAAAAGTATATATATTACACACACAAAAAGAAAAAAGATTTTTACTCTTGGATAAATTTAGTTTAGCAAAGAAAAATATCATCTCCAAATCTGAAATAGTTTAAGCTAAATTTAATATTCTTGCAATTATAGCTGAATTTCATTTTTTTTTTTATTTGAAGCCTTTAAAAGGTCCCATTAGAAAAAAAAAATTGAAAAAATGAAATATTCAAAAGCTCATATTAAAGAAATTAGGTCATTGTTAAAAGGTTTGTTTTTAATACTCTTTTTAGTAACAGCACCAGAGATGTCATTCTACCAATGAATACTGAAAATAACATGGATAGAACATGTAAGGAAGTTGTAGAGTGAGTGGCCATGGTTAAATGCAAAATAAATGACAGAACTGTCTAACAAATGGAATTGTCAAAGTTTTAATAAGCAATAACAAAAAAAAAAAAAAAAAAATTAATAAATAAATAAGAAAAAGAACAGGACAAAAATAATATAAAGCAAGCAAATCAACAGTAATAAGGCCAAGGCAAAGTAATATGGCAAAAAGTTCACAAACTAACATTTGGTGTTGACACACAAGAGCAAGTTCGGACAAGTGAACATAGTGTTCTGGCTTCAAGATAAGACAGAGGGTGACCGAGTCAGATGAAACCAAGAACTAGCCTATTTTATTGGCCAGGAAGAAATCCCAACATACATTTGTGAGCTTCTGCCTATAAATTGGGGAGAGGAAAGCATTTTGCAGTCATTCCCAGCCAAGATTGAAACAAACAGAAGTTTTAAAGAAAATAGGAACAACAAATGATGTTATTTAATGTCTAATAAACAAAAGTGAGTATTGTTTCCATATGTTGATTCCATATTTTTTATTTATATATTGTAAAAATGTACAATAATGTATAATGTAAAAGAAAAAAAATCCAACAACATTAACTTATTCTCATAATTTACCTTGACTTTCAGTTAGCCGGAAGTATATTTATGAATGTTCTTAATTTAAAACTTCTGAAAAACTGACAATATTTTTTACTTTTGTTTATAAATACATGTTGCAAAATAAAATCCTTACATTTACCTCGGGATTTATGGCCACATCACACTGAAACACAGTCACTGAAGTTAAGCAACATTGAGCCTAGTCAGTACCTAGAAGGTGCTGTAAACCTAGATGTGCAGATGGTGTAATGAATAATGGCTCAGAATTGTTATTTGGAAAACAGAGTTCCAATTTCAGTTGGGTTCATTATATTCACTTATGTACAAATACCCATGGAAAAGGGCTGAATCCACCTCTTCTCCCCTAACTATGGGTTAATTAGCAATTGTATCCCAAAACCATATATATATATATATATATTCTTACAATCTGAAAATATTCTCTGGCTTTAAATAAGCTGTAATGGGTTGATAAGCTATAGTAAATGAATAAATAAATTATATTTGCCTTGATAAAGTCCATCAGAGGATGAAATGCGCCAGCTAAGACAAGTTTTCCTTTTGTCTTTATTCATAGTCCTTTTACAGATATATTTTAGTTTATATATTCTCTCTAGAAAAATGATTTGTAAATTCTTATAAGCCTTTCTTTTCATACTAATATTCATATGTAAATTGTTTTGAATAGCAGAATTGGTTATCAAAATTTTGTTTTGCACTATTATGTTTTTTTTTTTTTTTTTTTTTTTAAATATCAAATGCACAGTTGCCAGTTTCATAGAATCCTGACTTGTGTGCAATGGATAATGATTTTTTTTTCTGCTGCATCTGCTTTTATTTGGCCACATAAAATCAAATAACATTCACTATAGAAGGAGTTTCTTTGGTTTTACAAAGACATGAAGAAACAAGAAAATCATGATTTAAAAGAAAGTCACTTAATGCAGACAAAAAAAAAAACAAAAAAAAAACAATTAGAAAGCAAATCATTGCAAATCATATTGTCTTTTTTATTGCTTTTTGCAAACATGAAAGAGAAAAAAAAGCCATGTAGTGTTTTCTGTATATTCACAGAGAAGGAAAAGGACTGTATAAAACATACTGCTTATAAGGAAGATCATTTTGTTTTTGTAAGAGCATGTCAGTGCAGTTTAAATTTAGCCTAGATCATCCATAAATTGAAATCAACAGGATTGGCCAGTATCAAAGGTGTATTATAGGTGGGCTTATCTGTATGCTTATTATACTTATACGTGTCTGTATAAGTATAAATGTCTATATAAGGAAAGATCCAACACCAATTTTTGTTGCTTAAAATAAAAATGTCTTGCTAAATCCAACTTGTGAATTCTTCAATAATACACCTCTGATATTACATCCCATATTGGACTTGACCAAGTATTTTTACTTTTTCTGGTGTTCATCTGATTCTTGGAATGACTGTCTACATAGCATTTCAATGTTTTCTTTGTTCTTGCATGAAATTATCATATATGCCATACAATTTGCAAATAGACATCTTCTTTCAGTTTTTGTTTTAACAGTTCAACATTCTTTTGGACACATATGTTCTTGTGTTATGTTTAATATCTCCACTGACACTTCAGCCAGATTTTATGGAAAAGATTAAATATAAACAAACATCAAGAAATCACTAGTAGAGGATGCCTAACATGACGGCTGATGAGAATCACATGAATTTCTAATGTTATACTGTATTTGTCTGAATTAAAAACACATGACAAACTATCACAAGCTGGAGTATTGGTGTTCTACCTTCTCAAATTATATATCTATAATAAAATAAAATTTTACCATTCCATACCTATACATGACTATAACCATTTTTATATTCCCCCTCCTTTTCCCATGCATATATATATATATATATATATATATATATATATATATATATAAAGAATTAACACAAAAGGTTTGTCACTGATTGTTGTTACCTGCAGCATTGAGACTCCAGTTTCATAGACAGACCCATCCATCCAATTGATTGCTATACATTTGCATTTTTTATATGCACTTATCATTGGTGCAAGTTTTTTTTTTTTTTCATAGGGCGCCGTGATTATTTGTCCCTTTTGTTGCTTATTGGATTAATAAAAATATAAAATTTGTCATTATTTACATTGTTCAGACTGTTGCTTTCATCTTTGTTGCCATATGCATGACATTACGCTCCAGCCTTCTTCAGGTGACTGGAATTTCAAACTGAACATTTTATTTTGTCCACCAGTTACACATATCAGTATATCTCCAAGGGTTGTTCCCCTTAGCTGCAGCCAGGTATTGAACTAACAACTCTTTGGGTCAATTCAACCAATGCTTTTATCCACTGGGCCATGTGCCCTTGAGGACATCAGTGAATGAATTTTTGGGACTTAATAAACCTAATGTCTCAGTAAACATTTTTTAACAGAGCTCATATTACAATTTTGTTATTATTATTGTTTATAAAATTCGTCATTTAGCAGATTGATATTCAGCACCCTTAGATGAACCTTTGTGTAATAGTTCAGGAGGAATCAGCAAATATCTACTTAGTGAGAGAGAGGGTTCTGAAATATTCTTGGCAAAAAAAAAAAAAAATGGTTTTACAGGAATGTGTGTGTGTATATATATATATATATATATAAACAAAGAAACAACTAGTAATGCAGATGTTATTTGCTAGGCTTAGCTTGACAAGGCCACAAGTACAAGTACAGTAAGGATTGAACTCATTAGTTAGAGTCAACCAGACTATCTCACTGTTAACCAACACTCAGGTAGCCTAACAATAGTGTAGTTGCATGTTTTGAGCATTCTAGAATAAAATTCTAGAAAAGAATAAAAAAAAAAATAATTTAGCATTATCAATAATTATATCAATTGTTTGAAATGGCCGTTGGTATTTCTAAACTATACATGCAATTGAAAATGCCAATTTAAGCTTCCAAATCAATAAAGATTTAATAGAATTCACTTTTAGGAATAATGTTCTTGCTTTTCTATTTGCTTCTTTGCAATACAGAAAGAGTTTCATTTTCCTACTCATGTAAAGAAGATTAATTAGGATTTGAGATTATCCATATGCCAATATGGATGTCAACTGAGGTGTGTCTATTAACTAGTGATATAACTTTGAAATATGATGACAGAAAGTCTATGAAAGGGTGAAGAAAAGTTCTCAGCTCAACGCACTTATCAAAATCTAAACAAATGACCAAACTAACATCAAAATTTCTTTTTAATCTTTTCTTGTTCAGGTCAACAACTGTTCAACACCCCCCACCACCTATAATTATACAATCGATGACATTTTTTAGCCTCATTTCAAGTAAATTTTTATTACACAAAATGTATACATTTCAACATCTAAATATATCACTGTATTTTCTTAAAAGTTAAGAAAAAAAATAGCTTTATGCCTTAAGCTCAAGTGTAAAACAAAGTTCAAAACTGGAGCTTTTTTCTTTTCATACTCATTAAGACATTAAAAAACTCTATAAATAAAAGTAAAAAATACAGAGAGAAGACGACAACTGAAATTTATACTATAATCACCTGGCTTTTGCCAAGAAAGTTGTAATTAATATTTAGCTCAAGCCCCAAGAAACTATTATCTGGCACCTGAAACATCCCCAAAAAGAGAATGTGCTGCTGAGAGAACTTGAACAATTTTTCCATGTTATTGCCGGTAAACCCACTTTAAACCTCGACCATGTGTCACATTTGGTAGCAACATGGGCACATTGAAAAATCCCCTTCTCAGACTAAATTCATTAGTGTATGGTCACATGACTACCAAAAAGCAAAAGTTAAATATTGATTAGGAAAGCATAACAAATCACCAGCCAACATGACTACAAGTCAGGTGCCAAATAAACAAACCCAACCCCCCGCCACTTCACTTATTTTGATGGACATTTAACACTGGTAAGACTGTGTGTACTTCCAATTTGGTAAAGAAAGATATTTATTTTTAGTTTTATTTGTTTGAGTATTTTTTTTATCGTTTCTCAACCACTCTATTCACTCCTTCCCCCCCATACCACTTATTAGATTTTGTCCTTCTCCCCATTTGTATAAATGTTTACTTACTTTATTCGCTCTCCTTTTTTCTTTAATAATGTCTCATCTCATGTGATTTCAAAATCAAATAATCTTCTTAAACTTAAAACTGATTAAAAAAAAGAAAACGCTTTAAGGTCTCCCTCCCAACAAAAAATACGATACTCAGACACCAAAATTATCAATATAGATTTTTGTTATTCCGTGTGAGGAAGAGGGGGGGGTCGGGTAGCCTCTAGATCGGATCAATCATTTTTTGATTGATTTAAAAAATAAAAAAAAAAATAAAAAAAACTAGATTTTTTCAAACGTTTTTGCAACACATTTTTCAAAGTAAAATTTGGGAAACACGTTACTTAAATTTTGTTAGATAAGCATTAATGGAAAATTTAGTTAATAATTAATAATTTATGACGCGACACCCCAACTCTCTAAAGTAAACTTTCGAGAAACCTTTCATAATCATACAGCGATATACACACTGGAGATCACTTTCAAATCTAGTCAGCCCAAGGCGATACCCATATTTTGTATTCGCCTCGATTTGTGTGGGGGGGAAAAAAAAGGCATGCAAGTCAGAAAAATCCATTTAGCAGACCTATTATAAAAAATTAAAAACATTTATAAACTAAAAAGTCATTTTTTATGCTAGCAAGTGGAAAGACTGCTCTCTCCTTTTTTACATTCATTCACAGAGCGAAACCTCTAACTTCCAACGTGTCAAACCTGTGTAATATAGTAAAAATTGGATACATTCGGTGTAAGCTTTTTACTTTTTTGATTATCTGTTGTGATGATCTTTTGTAGTGTGCTATTGTTTCAAGTTTTGTGGTCGGGGGGATTATTCCTCTGCACAAGTAACACATTTCAAACGTTTTATTTACAAATGTGAAAAGTGAAGACTACTACAGTACACACAGTCATCATCTGTCACATTGTCATCATTTAAAAATCCAATACATTTTGAGAGAGAGAGAGAGATATCAATTATTAAAATTTGTACACTTTTTTTGTTATACTTCTTTTGTGAGGAAAACAAAATGAATAATAAAAAATAAAAATGATCCCACACAGATAATAAATGAACTATGTAAAAATAACTAACACAAGACAAGTAAAGGTTTCAGGAGTAGCTGTTGATTCAAAGTCTTTGCAAGATCACTCACCCAAGACTAGGGGAGGGTGAAGAAGAAGAAAAAACTTTGTCATGTTTGATAAAAATATTATCGACTTGCTATTATTATATCTTTATGACATATGTGATGATTGTGAATGTGTAACAGTTCATTCAATTTTTAAAATCCATTTTATTTTTTTATTAGAAAGAATAAAGAAAGTTGTTAGCGATCAAAGTTGAAAAACTGCATGCCTTCCGTTTGACACTTTCTTTTGCGATTTTGTCCGATTCCCTTCGAACATATTCTGTTGCAAAATATCCATTTATTTATTTTACCAACACATCATCTAAATTACAGAAAAAAATATCAACTCGAATAATGAAGAGGACTGCAAGGAGGTAGCAGTCATCAGGTGATTTCAAGTATTTATTGGTCGGTAGTGTCAGTTACTAGTCAATTTAAATCCATTTATTGGCAATTCATAACCACTAGACGAGCTGTATTGTTGTAATGAAGAAGATAAACCATGTAGGAAATTACAGCTAAAATCTTTTAATCTCAAAGTGTACATCGCATTTAAAATTAAAGTTTCAGTTCAGGTCCGGAAACATTGAGTTTCTTGAGCAAGTTCTTTTTCAATTTTCATGGTTAGTTTTTTTGTTAAGTGCCTTTAGGTCTTGTTCTCGATTGTAATCCGGATTAAATCGATTTTTTAAGTAAATTAATAGGCCACAACGATGACTAAACTTGGGTTAATCAGCTCTATTGGTGTAGGTGTCCCGAGGGAAAAAATATTTGAAAAAAATGAATTTTCAATAAGAGAAAGAAAGAAACTAAGTAAGCAATATGATTATCATTTCCAATAACAACTTCTTTAAAAAACAGATGTTTTTTCTTTTATTTGTTGATTGGAAAATAATTTGTAGTTAAAACAATGGGATGAAAGTTTCAGCGAATAATTAATTCCAGTAGACAACATAACAAACTAAATCACCCCTGTTTGTTTGTTTTTTTTTTTTTTTGTTGTTTGTTTTTAGCTACATTGTCCACCCATAATTGAAAAGGCTTGATCATCTTTGTTACATCTACCCTGACAACACCCACCCACCCAACAACAGTTGATTGGTTCTACTTGTTGGGGGAGAGAACCGAAATTTTATTTTTGGGGTGGGGGGAAGAAATATATTTTTATCATTTTAAGCGGAATATTTTTGCAATGATTTAATAATTTAAAAACAAGAAAAATCAGGCAACTAAAAGAAAAGGACATTAAAAAATAGAGAATGTTCGTTTAACATTTTTGATTGCCGGTCTCGGTCGAGTAACCCTGCCGTGGTGAATATAAAAGACGAAACCAGAATTTACTGTACACCTCGAAAATGAAAGACAAAAATTAGTATACAAATAATTAACAGATTTATAGCAATGAAAACTAAATAGAAGAAAATTTAAGATGAACACTATTTTTAATCAAAATGATTTTAAAAGTGTGACAAGTCTGCCGCATATGATGATGGCAACCAGGTGGCTTAAAATAAATAAATAAATAAATCTGTAACAAAGACAAGTCCAAATAAACAATCAAATTATGGATAGTTGTCAGGGAAGTTAGACAAGAAACTAAAAACAAATAGCATTTATATTGTACCAAGCTTTTAGTTGTTTGACATGAAAAAGACAGGCTATATGTCGGTAGTCAGCAGGTGTAGCAAATCGAAGAAGCAACAAACAGCAAGGTGATTAAATTTATTTGGCTGGTGAGTAAATAGTTAGCAAAAAATAAGTTATAGTTCCGCTTTCATATAAAAAGAAAAAAAAAGCCATTTTTACCGAACCTCATATTGTTTCAGCTGTTTTTTAACACCTAGGAGGTAATAATATTTTTGTAAAAATCCTCGGCAAAAAAAAAAAAAAGTTTCTCTTATTTTTAATTTAAATGTCTTCAAGAAATGGAGAAGTGAATTTTTAAGCTTTTTGTAAACAAAAAGTAATTTTTAAACTAAAAAAAAAAAAAATATTAAGTGATTGTTTGGTACGATATTTTGAATTAAAAGAAAAACATCAGTTTTCTATTTTTAATGTATTTTTTAGAAACTCAATATTGCATTTTTTATGAAAGAAGAAGAGGCTTTTTGACGTTTGAAATCAGTTTTTGACAGGTAAGACTAAGAGAATAATTTACTACTGAATATACAAGGAAGGTGCCAAGCCAACCGCATTTCAAAGAAAATACTCTTATCAAAAAGAAAAGCTAGCAAAGTAATACATATTGTATAATGTATATATTTATTCAATTTTTAAAACCTTACAAGAACACCTTTTCAGTTTTCAATAAATCAAGAAGATCCTATTTTTAAGTTTTAATTTTAAAAAAAAAAAAAAATTTAGGTAGGGTTTTTTTTTGTCTTTTTGTTATTTTTGGGATATGGCAAGACATTTTATTTGAAAACATATTTTTAAATTTAAAAAATCCGAATGAGAAAACATAATGGCAATTTTTATAAAAATGATTTTTTTAAAAAATATAATCTCTCATTGCTCTTTCTGATGAAAAGCTAATAATAAATAATTAAATTAAAAATACATATTTTTAAACTTTCATAATTAAAAGAAATTAACTCGTGCATCAAACATAAGAGTTTAATTAATTTAATTTTTTTTTTTTTTTACGTTGCTCTTTTAAGAAGTGAATTTTGATCTTTGAATGAAAAGTAAAAATAATTCAAGTCCCCAAAACAATTAGCGAATTTATATAGAAACACATCAAGATCAAAAAGTAGGCTTTTGTTGAGAACCTAATAAATATGAGATGAGAGATTTTATTTAAATCATGTCCAACTTTTTAATATTTTCCATATGTGATATGAATTCATTTCTAAATTCCTAATTTAAAGTATTCAGTCAGTTTTTTTATAAATTATTTTTGTCCTCACGTTTTTTTTCATTTAATAATCGGGGCTCGAGGATACATATTTTAAGAAAGGAAGGTATATTTATATTTTAGAATTTTAATAAATAAGTATTTCAAATCTAAAAAAAAAAAAAAAAAAAAACATAATGAAAGAAAAACTGCCCAAAAGTAAAATCAAATTAAGAAGTAAGAAAAAGGTAGATAAAAAAAAAATAACAATTATTATTTTTGTATGATTAGAGGTGTGTTTTTTTTTTGTTTTTTGATATTTTTTTTACCCCCTCTTTTGGCTAAAGTATTTCTTTTTCTCATCACGACAACAAGAACACTTTTCTTTGGGTTAAAATAAAAATATATTCCATATACATGAAAAAGAAAAAAAGAGTGAAACAACGAAAGCGACCAGGTGTTGTATGTCCCTTCGACTCCATATGTGGATCTTTAGAAAGGAAATTATAAATGCTTATCTTCTAAAAAGTACTATAATGATAAGATAACTGAAAGAAGAACTAACGATAAATAAAATAACAAAAATTGAATGACCGACTCCACAAATAATCAAGCTTTTAGCTAACAAAATAAACAGGACAAATCGTTTTTATTCCTCTCATTTGATGTCGTCACTAGTGAAAAAATGCTCAAAAAATTCGTTGCCGAACAACACTCAAGAGAAAAACAAACAATCATTAATCAAAAAGAAAATCATTTTTCTTGCTTACTTACTGATATAATTATTACATAAAATTCCACATAAAGTCCCGTCGTTGAATCTTAGTCATCATAAGTAACGTTGTCATTTAAATAAAGGTAAAAGACGATCGAGAAATTGAATCCATCATCGACCTGCACAGTTCGATGTTGCCATCAGCCTTTACTCTGCGTTACAGTACACCCACAATGCATTGCGCAGCCAACAAAATTACGGAGGACCGTAACAGACATAAAATATATATTACTACTCTTCATTTCTAAACGAATCTCTTCGTGTACAATCAGAAATCATTTTCTTGAATTGTCAATCAAAGGATTCTACTATTGCATAGCATCTTTAGATTGGTGGCCGTAAAAGGGTTTAGTGAATAATGATGCTTTAAAATGAGTATTGTTATTTTTTTTATAAATTTGTTAGTAACAATTTCAAAACAATTTCTTTACTTTTATTTTTAATGAAATGTTTTTATTATCATAAATTTATTAAAATAGGATTATAATTGATAAAAAAATTATCCTTGTGTTTGCACACACACACACACACACACACACACACACATATATATATATATATAGATAGATAGATAGATAATATTAGTGGTAAATATACACATACATATGCAATCATATATCTAAAGTATTTACGATTCCAATGGAATAAATTATGACCATGGGATATTAGTGTTTAAGCCTTTTTATTATTATATATATATATATAAATATATATATGGGAGAATGATATATAAATTTTTAGATATATAAATTTTTAAATATATCAAGAAGATTTATGACAAATTGGAAAAAATTTTGTGACACATTTCATCCATCTGCTGAAGTTGTAACAGTGAATTGTGTCACAAACCTTTTATCATTTTTTCCAATTCACCATTGATTTTTCTAATATATATATATAGAAAGAGTTTGAGCTTGCTGGCAGATGATGCACACTCTCCCAGAAACTGTAACTAAGGTCTACTCAGTATAGTTGCAGTATAAACCATTTGTGAGTTCTGTAAGTGTTGAACAAACACAAATGTGCCTGATCAGTCATCTGCAACAGATCAGGTATACTTGGATACAGGTAACTAGCCATTATTATATGAATATATGGTGGCAGATACATTGTAACCAAGTATGAACATCAGAAGATATCAACTTGTAATATCAAGCAATTCCTATGCATGATATTTTTAATGTGAAGAAAGATGATACACTGGGTCAATTCTACTCTCTATGTAAGAGGCCAAAAAGAAGAACCAGTCAACATTGTTAGATGTTGTCAAGCCAGGTGTTAATTCAGTCTTCCTTCTAGATAGATACCTTAACAAAGGTTAAGGGATCCAGTAGGTTTAGCACATGCCTGGATACCAATCCAGGTATTTTTTTTCAGTCACCTGCACTGTTTGTTTGTTTAGTGGCATATCAATTCCTTATGGGTCATTTAATGCCAAAATTTAACTTTCTTGAGAGTATTAGTAATTTCATTTACAAAAATGTATTACTGGTAATTTTTTTTACTATGAAAATGTATTACTGGTATTTTTTACTATAAAAATGTATTTTTATACTTTCATAGTATGTTTTGAGCCCAGTTTGGGGGTTAACTATTTGCTCATACTTAAGACCCTAACAGGTGCTACCACCCCAGGTCAGAGTGAATCTGGGAACAATAGCAATGAAGAGGTGGTTCTGCGCTCATTGAAACATCTCAATCAGAGGCAATCCAGAGGTCATCCAGCAGAAAGGCTTCTGATCGGGAGGTTTTAAGGAGCATGGAACCACCTGTTAATTGCTGTTGTTCACAGGTCCACCCTGACCCAGGATGGTATTACCTGTTAGGGTACCAGATATGGGTAAATAGGGAACCCCAAAACTGGGGTTAAAACATGGAAATATAAAACTACATTACAAAAAATTAACAGCAATACATTTTTGGAAAAAAATGACCAAATTTCAGCATTATATGACCCATATTGGATTTAATATGCTGTTAAACAAACAAACCAAACCACACACACACACACACACACACACACACACACACACACACACACACACACACACACACACATTTGTGAATACCAGGTGCTATAAGCTTGACTGTGTGGGTGGTATAATGGCTAATGGCTCGTAATTGTTAATCGCAGAGACAAGTTCCAATTCCAGTTGGGTTCGTTATATTCACTTATATGCAAATACCCTTGGGAAAACATGAACCCACCTTTTCTCCTTCCAGCTATAAGTTAATTAGTAGGACTTGTATCACTAAAACCATTATCTTTCCCCACAAAAAAAAATTGTGTACAAAATATTTAAATTTCAGTATTAAATAACCTATTGATATGCCACTAAATCTAAACAACCAATACATACATACACACACAAAATAAAATGTGTGTGTGTGTGTGTGTGTGAGAGAGAGAGAGAGAGAGAGTCTATAATTGATATTTAGGATATAAGAATTCATTTAATGTTTATTGAAATGAACTGACATCTGTGTTTCATTTTATCAGATATTTTTCCAGTTTGCCTACAACTTGTTCCACATCTGGATCAAATTGTCAAAAGTACATAATGTTTTTTATTCAGTAGTTTTTGATCATCACTAGTCCTTTATCAGATATGTTAATGTCACCAGTTACAATAGGGAAAAGTTTTATTAATTGTATCCTGTCATTTTTTAGAAACACAATAATTCTGATTTAAATCTACAGCTGCTCAGAAAGTTGGTTCACTGCATCATGTGAGACAATTTTTCTGTCCAAAATCTATCTTACATATCTATAAGTTTACCATTCACCCAAGCTTAGAATATTGCTTCCACATATGGTCTGGTGCCCCTGCTCTTTACCTTGAACTTCTTGATAAAATTCAAAGAAGAATCAGCAATATTATTGATCCTGATCTGGCAGCTCAGCTTCAGTCACTTTCCCACCACCATAAGGTTGCCTCTCTGTGCCTTTTCTATAAATACATTCATGGTAATTGTTTGGATGAACTCATCACTATGGTATCTAGACTTTTGAATTTAAATGTAGTACTAGACTGGCATTGAGATCTCACCAATTTACAGTTGAGCTGGCTAGATGTGACTGGCTCACAAAACTTGAAAGATTCAGACAGGCTTCCTCATCTTGGTTGTTATGTTCACAATATTTTGGCTATTGTATTCTCCAACCTTCTTCAGGTGTTTGTAGTTTTACTTGGTAACCTTATTGGAATTTTTAACCAAATCTTTTAATCAATTCTCATGGTTAGATTTTTTCCATTATGCTTTCCATACTCAGAAGATTGTATTTACACTATTTACATCATTTAGACTATAGTCCTCATCTTCATTATCATATTCACAATGTTTTGGCTGTTGTACACTCTGGCCTGTTGGAATTTCAAACCAAACCCATGATTTAGTCCACAAGGGTAGGTTGTTCTAGTTCCATGTTCAACCAATGCTTTTATCCACTGGGCTATCACTGGGATATTAGTGTATGAATTTTGGGGACTTATAAACCTAATGTCTCAGTAACCATTTTTACCAGAGCTCATATTAAAATTTTTGTTATTGTTGTTTTTTATCTCTACCTCTCTGTATTATTGGTTCCCATAATATATTCATGTCTATGCTTGGCTGGTTTAGGAGATTTTTGTGGCCTAGCATGGCCCAGTGGATAAAAGCATTGGTTGAAGTAATCCAGTGACTTGACCAAAAGAGTTATGAGTTCAATACCTGGCCACAGCAGAGGTGAACAAAAGCTTGGAGAGTTGAGTTACTAAAGGGAATTAACTGAAACTGAGGCATGACTCACAGAATTAGAACACTCTACCCCGTGTACTAAATAAAGAGTTGAGTTTGAAATTCCAACATATATCACCTGAAGAAGGCTGGAGTGTGCAACAGCTGAAACATCATGAATATGACAATAAAGATGAGGACAACAGACCAAACAATGTAAATTGTGTAAATAGTTACAATACCTCATCTCAGAAATATAGACAGATCCTGGAGAAGGCAAGAGTGTACAATGGCCAAAACATTGTGTATATAACAACAAAGATGAGGGCAACAGTCCAAACAATGTCAATAGTGTAAATAGTTACAATACCTCATCTTAGAAATGCAGACAGATCCTGAAGAAGGCTGGAGTGTACCATGACTGTAATGTGAATATGACAACAGTCCAAACAATGTCAATAGTGTAAATATTACAATAACTCATCTTAGAAATATAGACAGATGTCAGAAGATAGTTCATCAGTTAATTTTCTGTATGTAACTTTGTATTGTTTGCTTGTTTCTTTCATTGAACTAAAATACATAACATTTCTACCCAATCCAGTAACTGAACTCATAACTGCCAGAAAATCAAGTATGATCAAGAACTGTGTGATTTCCATTCTATGCAGTTGTGACAAGAAATATAAGGGCAAGACCATTCATCTCTTAAAGCTAAGTTGAAAGATCTGGGGAGAGACACTGAAATCAGGCATGGCTGATCATGTATGGAGAGAAAAGGGTGATCATGAACTCCTGTGGAATGAAGTCAAGATATTAGAAAACAACATTGATGAATAAGACAACTGAATGAATCTGCATACATATTAGGCTGAGTGTGGTATGACCAGGGTCAGCATCAAACCTTTGTGGTCTCATGCAATGTTCCATGTTGGAGATTCTTTCTAAGTTGAATAAAATGTAGTGAGAAAATGAATGCAAGTGTAACTTAACCAAAGCTTTATTCAACTTAGAATTAAGTATGTACTACTGGTCTTACATAAATACAGAATACATATCATGGGAGATAATCCATACCACACATAGAAAACATCTTCAGTAGACTTAGCATAGAGATGAACACTATTTGGGAATCTCTGATTAAGAAAGAAAATACATTCAAAACCACCACCTAAGTACAGACATTAGGTTTAAGGCTTCAAAATGACACCACTGAATTGTTCAAGCATCGGTTCAAACATTGTTTAAAGCATATCTGATTTTCTAGAGCTTGTGAGTTCAATTCCTGGCATAGCTAATACAGAGAGTTATACTCTGGTTCCATGGAAGAAACAGATAAACAACACAAAAGACAAAATAGACTGGAGTGTCTTAAATGTTATGAGTTATCTCCCCTGAGCATGGAAAATTGGAATGAGAACAGTTTACCAATATGAATTGACTAAAGGGTTCAGTTTAAAATTTCAAGAATGTTATTGAATATGACAGAGAGCAGCAGGTGTTAAGTTGTTAAATAGCTATCAACATTGGTAGCAGAGTTGTGCAGTGGAAGCATGCTGGGCTCATAACCCAGAGGTCCATAGTTCCAGAGCAACAAAAAAATGAAATCAGTAAATTATAAAAATCTACCAACTTTTCAACTTTATGTGAGCAATCCTTAACCCAGTGGTATTTAGTATCACAAAATCTGCACCTTGATATAAGTCCATTAAAAGATGGATTCAGTTTTCCTAAAGATCTGTTAACAGTACCACTGTTGGAATTATTAGCACAAACTCAATGAAAATATCTCCTTTGGTACTGGTGGCCATAAGCACCATTGCAAAGCAGATTCCTCTTTAATATTGAATGACATGTCATCTTTTTTAGCAGATGCTTTGGTCCCAAAACTTTGATTTAAAGCTGCATTCATAGTCTCAAATTTTAAGTCATGGTATGCAGATAAAGCCAACTGACAATCACTTTAGGTAATTCCAGTATTACCAAGGAGTTTCAATGCCAATACAGCATCAGAAAGAACCATCTCATACTTTTTACACTTGTTGTATTTTTAGTCAAATAAAATCATATAGTCAGCCATATTCATGTTTCTGTCTCTGTGGAACTTATCAAAATCCATATATACAGCAAAGGAATGATCTATTTTGTTCTTTTCAAATAGTTTATTCCCAATGTTGATAGCTATCTAAAAATTAACAACAGGAACATAATATTCCAAAGAGAAGGGCATATAATAATGATAATTCTTCATCTCAAAACAGCCAACATAAACAGTACATTAATTTCAAACATAACTGAGAGTGATTCATTTATTTCTGTTAAACTATTCAGTCAATATTTATTTAATAAAATTCTTAGTTTTCTAAATATCAAAGTATGCAACTTTCAAAGAATGATATATACAAAATACAAAATAAAAACTATATCAAAATTGGCTCTACATGACCTCATGTCAACTGTAATAAAACTAAATGATCAAAGTTCAGTCTTTCTTGAATTTGTTGATTTATAAAACAAAATCCTTCTGAATCATTTATGAGAAAATGAAATAAAATAAATAAATAAAATAATAATGAATAATAAAAAAAAAGAAGAAGAAATACATTTACCCATGATGCTAGTAATAAACAGACTGGAAATTTTATTACATTTTCCTTCCTCTCTCATTTTTCTCCTATTTGCTGCAACATGTAACACCAAGTTGAAAATATGTTCACTCTGGGAACATTTGTTTCCCCGGTCCACTGATAACTAAACTATTTTTCTACTTTCCAATGCATGGTATTCACATGTGTTTTCCAAAACCTCCAATGATGAAGTAAGTTTAAACTTTTCTTTGATTATTCCAACCCTGCACAAGGCTGACTTGAGCCCAACCATTATATCGATGCTTATCCTTACTTAATCTAACTTCTGGATCAGAAAAAGAAAACAGACAAACATAAGAGACATTGAGAATATTGTTTCTACAATTTATTTAAAAATGAGAATAAACTGTCTGTGATAGAAATCCAAGTTTTTGCATGTTTCTTCTTTAATTGCTTACATATTAACATACACACACACACACACCTACAATATACACTAACATACACACACCTACAATATACACCAACATACACACACCTACAATATACACCATCATACACACACCTACAATATACACCAACAGACAAAATTTTAAATTCCATAACTTCTTTGGCTGAGGTGAGAATGCTACAACTTTTCCTTGCAGTTACTATTGTTACTTGATATTTGTAGAACAACTCCAGGTTTATTGTTACTTTTCAGTGATTTAATTGGTTTTTGTTCAATGACTATAAGGTATCTAGCAACAAAATTCACAGAGTTTATAAGGAAATATTTTCTCTTTAAAATAAGTAGAATATAATTTCAAAATTTCAAAGCCATTTTAGCAAAACAGTAGTGTAACAGGAGAGAGCTATTGAAGAAAGATTTATTCTCCCATTTACATTTCTATTTACGGGCATTATTATATCTATGATATAATAACATTATTATATCTATGATATAATAACACTGTAGAACAGAATGTTTGAAAGGAAAAGGAATGACAAACATGCTTTGTTCTCAGAGAGACTTTTATACTACTAAGGCATACAGAAAACTATATATACACATGTGTCCCACAAGAAAAATAATATATCACATATATCAACACAGCAAAGCAGAGTGTAAAGAGAAACAAAAAAGAAAGAAAAGGAAGAGACTGCCATATAATATGGAGATACCCTTGTCTGGAGAAGCCATGTTTAGGACTCCAGATTCAAATGGGCTGGATTCAAATATGTCCCAGACAAGGACATATTCCATGAATGAGAAACAGTGAGTCTTGGGTTTTCACAAATTGAGGACTGCCAGCTGGAGTTTCATTCTATAACTGGAAAAGATATATTCCCAAGGGAAAGGGCATCATAGATTTGTAAACTGCTAGGGAGGCAGATTTAGCCTTAGCCTGGGCCCCTTGGCTCCAGTTAAAATAATGCAATCTCACATGGTGGCAGCTGTAAACTAACTGGTGATTGCCACTATAGTCACTGTATGAAGTGACATCACTAAGTGGCCATCATGTGACCCATGGGACTTATCTCCACCAAAGAGAGATAAGCACCTTTTGTATCCCTACAGTAGGAAGTGAAAATGCTCACAAATTCCAGCATATTTTTTTGATAAAATATATATGCATTAACATAGCTTCCCTGTTCCTTTTCTATAAATATTTCATAGTAATTATTCTGATGAGCTTTCCTCTTTGGTACCTTGACTTTATGAATTTAAGAGCAGTACTAGATTGGCAACTAGGTCTCATCATTTCACAGTTGAAATGGCTAGATGTAGCTGCAAGTTCTATGCTAACAGTTTCCTCTCTCACACTTCTGATTTTGTGGAACTCTCTTCTGGCTTCTTTCTCTTCAGTCAACTTTCAACTTCAAAAATTTAAATGCAATGTCAATCATTATCTACTGTCTTCTTGATTCCTGTTCTTTTATTGTTCTCTCTCCTTACTAATGTTTTCATTTTCCTCATATTCTTTAACACTCAGTAACCTCATGCATTTTAATGGCTTTATTATAAAGGACAGACATGCTCTGAATTCACTTTACATATGGTATGATTGTTGTGATGTCTTCTAGTCTGGGACTGCTAGTTCTACCTCTGTACCAAGTGACAACTGACTTATTAGTAGTCATTCAACTCTATCCAAAGTAGGGCAAGTTCATTTTGCCTGTGTCACTACACCTCATGTAAATGAAGATGTTTTATGCCCTTTGTTGATCTGTGGCTTCTCTGAACAATAGAATAAGATCTTAATTCTCTCTCTCTCTCTCTTTCTCTCTCTCGCTCTCTCTATGCTTCTGGTTCTTTTTATTGAGATATACATTTGGAACCATCTTCATTTTGATCTTCTAACTCCATTTCATGCAAGCTATCCTCCATAGTTTCTTTATTACTATGTTTGCTTTCTCCATCAGAAACACTCATGCTTCATTCTTCTTCTTCTTTTTCTTCTTCTTCTTCTTCTTCTTCCTCCTCCTCTTCTATTTCAATTTCTTCATTGTCAATTCTAGGTTGTATTTGGTCAGAATGAAACAATAAATTCTGTCCACATGTTGCTATTATAACCATATTATGTCCCTTTTGTGTGATAAAGTTAGCTTTTTCAGGTCTGTCTTTTTGTACCACATTTTTTTTTCATTTATTCAATAGGACATTGGTATATGTGATCTAATTTGTCTTTCCACCAATGCAGAATGACATTGCATTCTACCAGCATGTAGAATAGTTCTATAACTCAGTAACAGTATTGGTAGGTAACTATCTATGATGTCTCTAGATGGGGAAAATGCTTTCAACCCCATTTTCACCACCTACAGTATTCTTTTTGCAATTCCATTCAACTGCATGTGGTATGGTGGTGTTTTATAAGGGAGAATCCAATTTCTTTTAGCCACAAACACAAAGTTTCTTCACAAAATTCTGGTGCATTGTCAGAGACTAACATTTTTGGCACCCCATTTCTGGAAAATATTACACATAATATTTGCTTTACCATGGCTGCCTTCCTGTCCTGAACTCTAACCACTTCAGGCCATCTAGAGAATTGTAAACCAAAATTAAAAATAATTTTATGCCTTTAACATGTGCATGATTCATGTAAATGTGGACCAATGGCTCCTTTTCTTTAAGCTATGAATGTATCTTGGTTTGGCAATAGTTTTTTATTTCCCTATTTTTTTACATCACTCAAATATCCAGGCCACCACACTTTCAATTTTAATCACCTCTGTGTTGCCATTATTCCACATTGAACATCATCATGTACACTTTTTATAACATCTTTTCTTAATCTCTACAGTGATATTAAATCATCTCCATTGTATATAAGACCCTTCTCTATAGTTAATCTGTGCCTTATCTTTTTATAGGGTCTCTCTGCCTCAGCACAATCACTCCATTTTTATTCTACATGCAATCTTGCTTAATACCAGCTCCTGTATGGTTTCAAATGCAAGACAATTGAAGGTTAATACATCTGTTTTAATCCAGTGCAATATTTTATCTTCTGAATTGTCTGATCTTTCTTATGGTTCATTTTTCAAATTTAACCTTGATAGAGCATCTACATGTGGAATAGTGTTTCCTTTCACATATTCAATGTCAAAGTCAAAATCCACAAGATTTATGATTCATTTTAAAATTCTAGAAGTAACTTTAGGTAATTCCTTCTTAAAGATTTATGGTCAGATTTAAATAGAAACTTCCTGCCAAATAATAATTGGTGAGCTCTATCTGTGATTCATATGATAACTAACACTTTTTTTCAATATTTGAATAGTTACCCTCAGCTGACATTAACCTTCTAGTAAGATACATCATAGGAATCCCTTCTTGAGACAAAATCACTGGTACGGCATGCTCATTTGCATCCATAGTTAAAGTTACTTCCTTTCTATGGTCTAAAATCTTTACAATGTTTTTTTTTATAAGTTCTTTTTTTAAATTTTCAAATGCTGTATTCTGCTATTGAGTCCATTTAAATACATTGTTCTTTTTTCATAACTCCACAAAGGGTTCTATCAATTCAATGTGTGTTGGCAAATATCTGCTGTAAAAATTGGTTACCCTAAAAAAGATTCCAATGCTTTTTTATTTGTAGGTGTAGATAACGCTGTTATTTTCTTTTAATTGAATGCTCACTTTGTATCCTTTTACCATCCCTGTATCATTACTTTCCAACTTTACACTGTTAATTCATTTGGCTGTATCCACTTTCACGACATCTATTCCCACAAGTCCATGACTTTTTTTACATTTCACTACCGTTATGGGAATAATTTCAAGTGTCGGTCTCAAGTTCCTTCAAAGCAAACTAATGTTTTGATAAAAGAGTCATCAAACTGTCTTAGTTTACACTATTTACATTATTCAGACTATTGTCCTCATCTTTGTCACCATGCTCATCACAACGTTTCGGCTGTTGTATACTCCGACCTTCTTCAGGTGGTTGGAATGTCGAACTGAACCCATTTTTTTAATATTCCAACCACATGAGCGTACAATAGTCCGAATAATGTAAATAGTGTACATAATACCTCATCTCAGAAATATAGACAAATGTCTTAGTTTAAGCCAACTTCTCTTTAATTTGGAGTTGCCCATTCATTCCCAGAAATTTATTGGTATGAGGGTGATATCCCTTCCAGTATCTACTTGCATAGGAAAAGTTATACAAATTCAATTAAATCTTTTCTCTGGCACTTTTCTCTTTATGTTTTTGTATTTCAAATTTTCAATATTTTCCTAAAGATTAAAGGGTAAATTTTCTACCATTTCTATTTTTCTTTTTATGCTTGCACACAGACTGAATTTTTTTTTTTCACAATTCCAGCAGTTTTGTCCTAAACCTGGACATTTTTTCTTTTCCTGTTCATACTTTTTATCACAGTATTTGCATTGCACAAGGTAATTCAATATGCTATATACTTTCGCATTACTCTTGAATGTATTGAATTTTTCAATCAACTCTAATTGTTGCAGAAACTCTATAAATACATTCAAGGGTATTTTAGTCAGTTGTAAGTGTTCTAAAATTTCATGTTTGCATAAAGCATCACACACACACACCTTCAATTAACCTGATCTGTATCAACTCATTGATTGTCATTACTCCAGTGCCAAGTTTTTCACAGAATCTCACAGAATCTAGATGCTTCTTTAGGCTTGTGTATTATTGTTTTATTCGGTTCTTTCTTACTCACAAGAAACTTTGTTTTCTCAGCACTAACCAACTTCTTTTTGGATGCAAATTTCTCTTTGTAATGTCTGGGATTTGTCAAAAGTCAAGTCCTCCAATTCTCTGGGATATGCCATGACAGATCATTCTGATGACCTCACATCCTGCCAAGGCCAAAAAGAAATCTGTAATCTCATTCTCCCCTCCTGCAATTTTGTGGTCTTTTAACTTCTTGGCCCACGCCTGGGAAGCAAAACGGTGTTAGAGACCCTATCAATGACACCATATTGTTGCAATGTCTTCTAGTCTGTGACATAGATGTTCTACCTCCATGGTAAGTGACAAGTGACTTATTAGTAGTCACTTGACTCTATGCAAAATAGGACCATTTTGCCTCCATCACTACAATGATATTAAGTGCTTTACATCTTGGATGATATTAAGGGCTTTACATCTTGGATTATATTAAGGGCTTTACATCTTGGATTATATTAAGGGCTGTACATCTGGGATGATATTAAGTCTAATACCTAATTGCATATCAGGGTACCAGAAATATTACAGGGATCTTTTTTAACTTACTCCTACTCTCTCTGTTATTGAGAATTGTAGAATTTATGCCTGTCAGATTTTTTTAAAGAAATAATTTGTATATTCTTTTCTTATTCAGTGTTTTTATGTCTAAAACAAAATCGGTAGAGCTTATTTGTGTCAGGACTGATCATTTCCAGACAGTTATTTCTTGATACGCAATTATTGTAAGTGCCTTTTTACTTCTAATTCTTTTTGGATTGTGCAACAATTATATGTTTTGACATCTTTGGAGTCACTACAAACTACCAATGCTTTTTTAAGTGTATATTTGCCCAATAAAGCTATTTACCAAACCTTGTACTTTTTATGTGTTCAATTTCAGCATACTTATTAAATATATTTCTTTAAATATATATATATATATGACTTTTATCTGTTCTTTTACCTTGTGTTTATGTCATTTCACAAAGACAATAGTTAAGCTGAAAAGACACGTGCTTAAAAGAAGGCAAAAATGCAAACAGACATTAAATCCCTTCAACTTGTCAACTCAACTTGGGATGACATTTCCAACATGAAATATCATTTCAGGCATTTTGGCATAAATAATAGCTGCCCCAACACAATATTTGTTTTTATAGAAGATTGAAAAACCAAATCATGTGATCAGATATTAGAAAAGAAAAGTTATGTTCATCATTTTTTATTTGGTCATTATATATGTCATTTCTTAATGGGATTTGCCATTGGCTAATCAATGTATATATATTGCTTCTCTTGAGACATTTTAGGAGTAACTAGCACTTCAAACTTAGGATTTTTATTTATTCAAGCCACTGGAATACTTCTTGTTGGAGGTATACTGGTCTGTAAACAGATATTGAATGATGGAAGACAACAACAAACAAAACAATGACCTGAGTAAAAAACATATATTGCCAAGTTTATTTTCATTAAAGAAAATACATTGACAAAAATAAGGTTACAATGCACAAGGCAAAAATATATCTGCATGTTCATGTAGAGTGTGAGCAGAGCATTGCCTTGTGAAGGACAGTTTTGTAGTCATTAAAAATTGTTGTCCTGAAAAGGACAGTTTATTGCATATCATTGCTGCTGGTGAGGATGGATGGCTGGAGCTGCAGCTGATAGTGATGAGGATGGCTGGCTGGCTGGAAATGCTGCTGCTGTTGGCAGCTGCCATGGGCCAGCTGTCTGCTACTGGAACAGATACTACACTTGGATGCTAGGCATCTTCGTCATAGATTGTTGTTTTTGTCGATTTTTTAGACCTTTCCATATACTGAATCAGTTTTACAACAGTTGCTGATACTGGAAGGTGAAGTTTCTTTTTTCAATTGTTTTTTAAAAATTTGGGAGAGCCAACAGAATAAGATGCTCTTTTTAATTAGAAAAACTTTTAAAAGTAAGGAAGGGATCAATTCAGATTTCTAGTCATCTAGAACAATAGATTCTTTCAAAATAAATAAACTATTTGGTTTTTAAATGTTTCTTTGAAATTGCCAATTATAATTATGATTAATATATCTTGTGCTTTTTAATATTTATATAAATAAGGTGTGAAAGTTTTTATATATTATGTATGGTTGCAAGAGAACAAACAAAAACAACAAAGCATTGCCAGTAAGGCAGAAAGAAAAGCAGACAAGATATATTAAAATAAAATTCTCTGTATTGTCAGTATAAAGGAGTAAGATAGAATGTCTCTTTGTGGGTGAGGGAAGTAACATGGAGGATGAGGGAGTTAGTTGTGTGTAGAGCTGGCACTGAAGTTTGTGTCCAGTTAGTTGACCTGGAGCTACTGGTGAACTCTGTGATTGCCTGCCTACTTCTTTCAGTGTCAAAAGCAGGTTAAGGAAAATTGAATACATCCCATATAAAACTGAACCATACCATCCACAATCAAATAGAATTGCAGAATGAATGTTATAGACTATAAAATGGAATTGAGAGCATTTTCTCTTCAGTAAGATGAGATTGATAGTTTCTTACCAAGACTATTACAGAACTATACCACATGTTGACAGATTAGAAAGTCTGGTTGCATAAATGGGGAGACATATTAGAGCCCCATTAATCCTGTCATACACCATTAATGAAAAAATGTGGTACAAGAAAAATAGAGGAATTGCATCCAAAAAGGTGAGTTTTATAAGTCAGAAGGGACATAATGCAGCATGAATATTTAAAAAGGGCAGTAATTTTCTTGCCCATGCGAATCAAATAAGATCCAGACAAGAATATGAAGGGAGATGGAAATTGAGCTAGAAAGTGAGTCCAGCTTGGATTCTTATAAAACAACAGGAAATTGAGCCAGGAAGAGAGTCCAACTCAGACCCTATAAACCAACAGAACATTGAGCCGGGAAGAGTGTCCAACTTGGACTCTATAAACCAACAGAACATTGAGCCAGGAAGAGAGTCCAACTTGGACCCTATAAAACTAACTGGATATTGAGCTTGTTAGCAAGTCCAGTTTGATCTGACAAACCAACATCAAATTAAACCAGGAAGAAATTCCAACTTGAATCCTATAAACCAATATGAAATTGAGCCAAGAAGTGAGCCCAACTTAGACTATAAACCAACAGGAAATTGAATCAGGAAGCAAGTCAACTTCAGATTCTATAAACCAACTGAATCAGGAAGTGAGTCCAACTTGAACCCTATAAATCAGCATAAAATTAAGCCAGAAAGGGAATCAATGAAAGAGAAGCCAATGAAAGGCCAAGATAGTTTGGACAATTCAAGCATTGATTGTAAAGAATAGAACTTCACTAACAAATGAAATAGATCTAGATTCCCCATAGAGAAAAATACAATATAAAATCTCTGCAGAGGGGTCAATATGGAAGACAAAATAAAAATACAAATAGATAAAGAAGCTTGAGATCAATGAAGGGTATAAAGTCTATTCGCTTCAGAGAGATGTACTAGTGGCTTATTAGTGCTACTACTAATTAGCATATGTGTAGGAATAGACGTTATGTATAGGCTTGCTACATAAGGTAAATGCAATGGTACTTGTCCTACTTGTACCGTTGACATATCTCAGTTGCAGCTCTGTCTTCAGGCAGAATGCAACTGAGAAAATATTGAGAGGGGCCCATTCCTGGAGAACTGCTGCCCACAGCAGTACCCCCTCATTGCACTAAAGATGGGTATTGGTAGCAATACTGATGCCAGTGCAACTGATGGTTGTGAGGTGTGGGAAATTTTTTGGCCCTGGCCTGGGTGTATGCACTCAGGGTCCCTCATGTCACATCTTGTCACCATGGAAAGACAAGTAAATACCATGATTCTTGGACTATAGGACCAATACTGACTGCATACAACTGTAATCTCTACTTGGAATATAATAACAGCAATATTTATTATTTCTCATTTTATAAATAACTATGAAAACACGTTTTTATTCAATTCATATGACAAAAGTAACCAAAAGAAATGCCCCAAAAAGGCATCTTTTTCAAAATTTATAATTCTACTTGTTATTATCTAATTATTTAAATTTTCTTGTTCACGGATATTTTTATAAATTTATGAATAAAAAAAATTACATTGTTCGGACTATCATTCTCATGTTTGTTGCCATATTTATCATAAAGTTTCGGCCATTGTACACTCTGGCCTTCTTCAGGTGGTTGGAATGTCGAACTGAACCCTTTGTTTCATTCGCTGGGGTAGACTGCTCTAGTTCCACATGCCATGTCTAATGGATGTCAGTTATCAGTCAACATTCCAACCACCTGAAGATGGCCGAAGCATACAACAGCCAAAACATTGTGATAAATATGGCAACAAAGATGAGGATGATAGTCTGAACAATGTAAATAGTGTACATAATACCTCATCTCAGATATATAGAGATAAAAAAATATTTTCATATTTATTTCTTTATAAACTGGTAAATGACAAACATTACATTGTATTAATTTGTTTGCATTTTTAGGGTTCACATTTTTAGAATGTTGTAAATATAAAATTATTCTTATAAATGCATAGTCTAATAAATAAATAATGTTTAATATTTTTATTGTAAATTCTCAAAGAATAAAGAAAATGTATAAATTCACTTTTATATGTTGGGTTTTATTAAAATTCTAATAATTACTTTTTATAACAACAAACATTGCCAAGGGAGTGAAGGTAGTTAAAATTATAGTGGTGTCAAGGGAAAAACTGTCCTTTTGACTCACCATTTTATTTTGCAGGCAAAGATTAAAGATTGCCTGTCCTCTATATTTCAACAGAAGTGTCGGAAGTGTAATATAATTAATTGATATTTGTATTCATATTCAAGTAATTATTATAATCTTATTTATGATACAAGTGTTAGACAAAATAATTGGAACAGATGCAAATTCCACTGCTATATTTCAAAGACCCATTATATTAAGAACTTTAACAAAAACTTTGTAATTGCAGATTATATCTATTATAAATACGTTTATTTATCTAATTTACTGTCTTTGTTTTATTTATTTTTAGAATTTAGTAAAATTTAAGCTAAATGCATGACATCTCCGAGTTCACAAAAGGGCAAATTGTTGGAGCTCGCATGGCAGGAGCCTCAATCACTAAGGTTGCTGAACTGTTTAGTTTTTCAAGAGCTACCATATCAAGAACTATGACGCAATTTGAGAAACAGGGCAAAACTTCTAGCAACCATAGCAATTCAGGCCGGACTTGCAAACTTACTGACAGGGTCCGACATGCATTGAAACGCAATGTGGCAAAAAATCATTGGACTACTGCGGCCAAAGTGACTGCTGAGTTGAATAATCATCTGAATAGTCCAGTTTCTACTGAAACTGTTCATCGTGAGCTCCATAAGACTGCATATCATGGAAGAGCTGCCGTAAGGAAACCTCTTCTCTCCACTCGCAACATTCAGAAGAAGTTGAAGTGGTGCAGAGATCACAATGCCTGGTCTGCAGACCAATGGAAGTAAGTCATATTCTCAGACAAGTCCAGTTTTTCTCTTTTCCCAACTTCAGGGTGAGTTTATGTGTGGAGGCAGCCCAAAGAAGCTTACAATCCTGACTGCCTTCTCTCAACAGTGAAGCATGGAGGTGGATCAGTGATAGTTTGGGCCGCCATGTCATGGAAATGTCTCAGTCAAAATAGTTGCCCTGCATGGTAGAATCAACAGCAAAGATTACCTGAACATTTTGGGAGATTATATTCATCCAATGGCCCTGACTTTATTCCTTGATGGTGACTGCATCTTCCAAGACGATAATGCTTCAATACATACCACTCAAGTGGTTAAGAATTGGCATGAAGAACATGAAAGTGAGCTAGGACACATGGAGTGGCCTCCCCAACCTCCAGATATCAATATTGTTGAACATTTGTGGTGCATTTATGAGCAACAAGTTAGGAGCCGCTATCCTCCACTGTCGTGTCTTAAAGAGCTGGAGCAGCTGTTAATGGAAGAATGGCTGAAAATTCCTGTGGATGAAGTCAGGAAGCTGTATCCCTAGACATATTAAAGCTTTATGTGAGGCTAAAGGAGAACCAACTCCATATTAAATAAATTTTCTTTGAATTTAACAAGTGTTTCAATTATTTTGTACAACCCTTGTACAACAACTATTAATGTTATTATTTACATTGCTTAAATTCGGACAAATGTCTTCATCTTTGTTGTCATTATCACAACAGCCTTAAAAAGGCCATAAAGCACAGTAGCTTAATAGCAACAAAAATGAGGACATTAGTCCAAATGTAAATAATTTAAATAATGAAAATAAAAATAATAGAAATTCAGACAGAAACTATTCATTTTTAAATTAAAACAAAATATAAACAATAATTCATTAAATTTTAATTCTGGTTCAAAACTATTGAATTTCTAGCAATCACTTTATTTATTCTCAAGCTTAGCCCATTGATATTTCTTAACAGTAGCAGTTACTGAAGGGATTTTCTTCTTATTGGTTGTTGAAATGGCCACCACATTCACCTGACTTGACACCTTGTGATTTTTTTCTATGAGGCGATGTAAAGGGACAATTTTATATCCCCCTCTTCCTATATGCCTAGAGGAACTTAAGCAGAGAATCATTGAGACACTGGAAAATGTTACACAAGATATGCTACAGTGTGTTTGGCAGGAGCTGGACCACCAACTTGATGTGTGCTATGTCACAGGTGGTGGGCATATTGCACATTTGTGAAGCTTTGTGAAATCGTTTATATAATCTATGTGCCTTAGAATATCTTGTTCAAATTTTGATCCCCAAGAACACATAACCCAGTGGATAAAAGCATTGATTGAAGTAATCCAAAAGTGGTTTGACCTAAAGAATTGGCCACAGCAGAGGTGAACAAAAACTTGGAGTTGAGTTACTAAAGGGAAGTAACTGAAACTGAGATATCCAGAAAAGGTATGGTATGTGGAACTAGAACAATATACACCTGTGGACTAAATAAAAGATTCAATTCGAAATTCCAATATATGTCACCTGAAGAAGGTCAGAGCATACTACAGGCAAAATGTAAACATGACAATAAAGATGAGGGTGATAATTCAACAATGTAAATAGTGTAAATCTATTATTGTTCAACATGAAGCCTATTTAATTTTGTTTGTCTGGAACATGTAGTTACTTAGATATTTACATTTTAAATGATGTCAATTTTTTGTAGCACCCTGTATATGGGATCTGACTAAAGACCTACTCACCTGTGTTGTGATTATTGATCTGAACAAGTCCTGATCTTAATCAAATCATTTCAGCACTTTGTTAATATACACTGTTAAGGTCCAGTGGTTTATTCTGCTTCCACTGGCATGTTAGGTCTGCTTTGAAGTTGAGTCAGGTCTTCTCCAAAGTCGAGTGGTTTACTTTGTTGGATTACCACTATTTGAAAGGTTGGTAATTGGAGAGAGCTATGAAACAAACATTTATTCTCCCATTTATATTTCCCCCATTATGATCATTATCATCTCCATGATATAATAACACTGTATTTCATGGACAGAATGGAATGGCTGAAAGGAAAAGGAATGACAAACATGCTTTGTTCTCAGAAAGACTTTTATATCACTATAAAATACACAAAATTATATGTATACACATATACATATATCTATGCGGAAAACAAAATATCACATATATCTACAAAGCAAAGCAGAATGTAAGGAGAAACAAAAAGGAAGATTCCTACATATAATAGGGAGATAATCCTGTGTCTGGAGAAGCCATGTTTGGGACTTCAGATTTAAATAGGCCAGATTCATTTACTATGTCCAAGGTGAGGACATATTCCATAAATGGGAAACAGCGAGTTTTGGGGTTTCCCCAAATTGAGGACTGTGAGCTGGATATATTCCCAAAGGAATATGATACCATGGACTTGTAAGCTTCTGGGGAGGCAAATTTTGCCTCTGCCTGGGCCATGGGGAGCCTGAGCTAAGAAAAGCAACCTCTCAGTTTGGTTGTTGTAAACAAACTGAATTTGACTGCTGCTTTTGTCACTGTATAGAGTGACGTTACTAGGTAGTCCATCACATGACCCACGTGACTTCTCCACCAAAGAGAGATAAGTGTCTTCTGTAACTTTACAGGCTCTTCCTCTTTTCCCTCTGACTCTTGGAATGGAAACATGGAAATAACAAAACATGTTCACATGGTGCATTGGCCACTACATTTAGAAATATACATAACAAAGCAGGTTTCATAAGAGAATCTTTTTTAATTTGGGGGTGTATTTGTTGGATTACTGTTCCCTGAATATAATCACAGGTAGCACAGTATTTGAAAAGCTCTTCCTTATTTCCTTTTGTATATCAGAGCAGCAACATGTGTTTCCTTTCACTTTGATAGACATGATACATGTAAGACTGAAGATTGTATTGAACTGCTCATAGCTTCAACTTCATTTCTTTCTTTATTCTGCTCTAACATGTCTTGTTAATACATTTATTAATTGTTGTCTATTTGAATTTCATGTGTTGCCATCTATTTTACCTGGACTCACATGAGTCAGCCAAATAGTGTTTGGCATGAAAATGATAATACTTTCTATTTCTGCAACAACATATATATATATATATATATATATATATATATATAAAACCAAAAGCAAAGACACACAAGCTAATTTGTCTACTCTATCTTATTTGCTAAAGTTTGGTTACCTTCTCTTTTACTTTCCTGACTAACAAAAAGCTTTCTTATAGGGTATTAATAAATGATCCGGATCTTGCCACTTATCTTATTCCAGTCCTCCATTTTCTATACAAATACTAGTTGAAGGTGATCTTATTATCATCCACTTATTACAAATTAGCCAGAGATAAAAAATCTAAGTTTTCCCTAAGTGTGAGGAGGAATATGGTCAAGCTGAGTGAACTGGCTAGTTAGACAGCAGTCATTTCTTGAAGGAAACAGAGATCCTCTATCTTGATTATGGATTGATGGCCTATTGGGGCAATCAATACATTGTTCCTACTTTGTTTTTATGAGGAACAGCTTTCTGTCAAGTTACAGTTGATTTGCATATATATATATAGTAACAGAGGATTTTTATGATCTCATCCTTTTAACTCACATAGCTGGGTTCAACTGAATTGACCTCAACTTCAAGGGCAAAATGGGTGAATAATATTATAAAATGATAATTTCAATTTGGAATTTTGACCTCAATAGATCAGTCTTGGGTCAATTGGTTTACTTCAACTGTTGTCAATTCCAACCATGAGTATGTGAGGATGGCTGCTTCCAGGTTCACTTGACAATACTAGTTAAAACCTTCCAAACACCAATTGATTTTATTGTAATTAAATGCCTTTTGCAATTAATTCTTTTAACTTAATCTTTTATTAAGTCCATAATTCATAATTTATAACAATTAGCCTTCAATTAGTACAACTGGCATCCATCTTAGGTATTTCTAATGGAAAGCCTTTTGTCAATCTCCTTTGGGGATTTAATACAGCACATCATATTATCACATATTTAAATATTCAATTTTTTAGACAAATTATGAAAAGTGTTTTTGATTTGTTTTTTACTGCTTATCAACCCTTTTTGGGTTATTTAGAGCCAGAAAATATTTTTAGATTGTAAGAATTTTTTTGAGATAATAATTTAGTGATACAAGTCTTACTAATTAATCCATAGCTGGGGGAGAGGAGGTGGATTCATAACTTTCTCAAGGGTATTTGCACATAAGTGAATATGATGAACCCAACTGGAATTGAAACTTGGCTCTTCAATTAACAATTCTGAGACATTATCCATCACACCACCTGCATATCTAAGCTTACACTACCTGGCATTCACAAGCAGTCAATCATCAAGATACTGACCAAACTTGATATTGCTTAACTTTGGTGATCATACAGGAACCAATATTTCAATGTGATATAGCCATAAGCTGATGAAAAGTGGATACTTTATGACAACACAGACTGCAAGGAATTGTGAGATAAATGAAATGAGCTACCAATAACCATACCAAAGGCTACTTTTCATTCAAGTTGATTTATTTTTTTATGGCTTCTCAACACTTTGTGGGTTATTTAAAGTCAAAACATATTTAACATAAATAACTAATTTTTTGTTAATTAATAATTTATTAACAATTTTTTGTGATAACAATGATTTTCCCAAACATAAATCATATTATTTAATCTATAGCTGGGAGTAGTAAGGATCGATTCATATCTTCCCAAGGGTATTTGCATATAAGTGAATGTAACAAATTTGCTTCCCAATTTCTGCTTTCAAGCCACTATCTGCATATTTGGTTTTCATCAAAAGAATTTGATACAGTATACACAGCAGTATCGGAAGGGAGTCATCTGTAATGAACTCTTTCTGGGGACAAAAATGTTTTCTTCAGACAAGTACTACTCCAAAAATACAAAATGAAAACAGCAAATGATGAAAAGTGTCTGGAATTAGTTATGAGAAAAGGTTTAATATTCCATCAGGCTAATGCGAGACTGCATGTTTTTTTGGTAGTCAGACAAAAATTGTTACATTTTGGCTGAGAAGTTTTCACTCATCTGCCATATTCACTAGATTTTGCTACTTTAAGTTAATATTTTTTCTCATCTTTACAGAATTCACTTAATGAAAAAAGATTCCAATTCTTTGAAAAACTGCAAAATGGTAAGTACATTGTTCAAGAAAATTAATGTTGTCCAAAATATTAAAAAATGGTCTTTTATTTTTGCCCAGAAGCCATTGGAACACTGAGAACAAAGCTGGCCTAATCTGATAATCAATATTGAATCATCATGTAAAGGAACAGATAAAAATACATATTTTTGTTAAAAAATTGTGAAAAAAATCCTCTGATTCCTCTAATATATAATAATTGGCCATGTATACAATCTTGTTTTGTTTGTGTGTGTGTGTGTGTGTGTGTGTGTTAAAAGGACAAAAGAGAGGAAAAGGAAATGAAGAAAGCAAAAGAAGATGAGTAAATATATATTTCCTTGAACTGACAAAATCTGCCAATTCATTTTTATTCTATTCAGACATTGAATAATTAAAAAAGTAGAGAAATATTGCAAATAGAAAAAATATATGAAAGTGAGGAAAATATTGAAAAATTAAGGAAAATGGTGAAAAAGTAGAAAAAAATATTTAAAAAGTTAAAAAATATTAAAAAAAGTACAGAAAATAGTAAAAAAGTACAGAAAATAGTAAAAAAGTAGGGAAAATAGTTGAAAAGTGGAGAAAATAGTGAAAAAGTAAGGAAAGTAATGTAAAAGTATAGAAAACATTAAAAAATTAGAGAAAATATTGAAGAAGTATATAAAATATTGTATTATTAAACCTGAAAGTATAAAAGGACAACATAAATTGAACTTCTGAGAAAGATTTAATTTCCAACATATCTTCATCTCAGTTTTACAAAAAAAATTTGCAAAAAATATATAAAACGATCGTTTTTCAACTCTCACATTTATTTCATCCATTTTCCTGGAAAGATGAAATATCTGGAAAAAAATGTGCCATAACCTTTTTGCCAATAATTGTCTGATGGAAGACCAATTAATAAATTAATTTGATAACATTTTGAGAAAGGAATAAAATTCCTGGCAAGAAAATTCTCAAAATGTTCCATCAGATTTTATGACAGTGATTTAATTTTTTTAATTACTGTAAAAGAAAAGATATTTCAAAAATTGTATTGTAATGATCTGCTCACAAAATTAAAAATGATCATTTTAGAAGAATTTCAAATTTGTTAAAAAATTCATGTAGCATGCTTGCTATTTACTTTCTAGAAGATTCATTATTTAAAGTGTTATTCTGTCAAAAGATATTTCTCATTCTCTTTCACTCTCAATAACCTTTTGCATCTTAGTGATATTATTGCCATCTTCTGTCTTCCTGAAACCTGTTCTTTTATTGTTCTTTTCCCCACTAAAGTCTTCTCATTCTCTTCCACTCTCAGTGGCCCCTTTGTTACTTATCATCTTGCTTGAGGTGAAATGATTAAAACAAAAAATTAATGGTTCTGGAACAGCTATTCTAAAATGTAATTAAATTCTTGTAATTCATAAAATGTCACAGTCATGTGACATCAGAGTTTCAGAATTCAAAATTCATTTATCACAATGCAAGCATTCCTAAAAAATCACAATTCACATTCCAAAGAAGCACATTCCAAAGAAGCACATTCCAATGATGCACATTCCAACAAAGCTCATTCCAAAGATGCACATTCTAAAGGAGCTCATTCCAAAGGAGCTCATTCCAAAGAAGCTCATTCCAAAGAAGCTCATTCCAAAGATGCACATTCCAAAGAAGCTCATTCCAAAGGAGCTCATTCCAAAGAAGCACATATTAATCTGAGTTAAGACTGTTGAGTTGTCTCCTCTTGTCTATAGATAAAAGGAAGTCTATTTGGAGTGATCTCCTCTTTGTTTGTTGTTGTTGTTGTAGTTTCCTTTGACAAGATGGTGGTTTAGCTGAGACTGGGTGTATGTGGAAGGAGTAAATCATCAATGGTAGCAGAGCGTAGTTTCTTTTGTGTAATAAGAAGCTGTCTTGTTCAGAAGCTGAAACACATTTAAAAGAAGAATGGCTTCCTTCACAAAATACCCACTTGTTTTGGTAAATGAAGAGGCATATGCTGAATGGAAGCAAGATATAGGCATATGGTCTATATTCACAGACATATCTAAGGAGAAACAAGGCCCTGCTGTGTTTTTGTCATTACCACAAAATATTACCACAGAAATTTGGAATTACTCTACCAGAAGGAGTCCAGGCCTTTTTTTTGTTCTGAATGCAGCAAATGTATTGGAGGAAAATGAAAAATTAGCAAGAACCACATGTTCCAGCTTAACATATGCAACAATGAAAGATACACTGAAGAAAGTATTTTCTGATATTTTATCAACAGAATGTAAACCTATGCATGCTATCAACGAAGAAGTTGAAACAGTAAATTTCAATAGATACAGAATTACAAAGGCATGATAGGATATATAAAGTAAATCCTAAGGACAGACAAGGTAAGATAATGCATTGTTTTAAATGTAATTCAACTAAGCATTTTGCCCGAGATTGTACAAGTTTCAATTCTAGAAATAATATCAACACTGTGGTGGATACAGACCAGGTGAACTTTACTTTGTTTAATGTTGATTCATGTTATTGAACATTGATAAATGACTCTTATTCCAATGTAAAAATGTCCAATCTTGTGAAAGAGACATTGGGTATGGCAGTGTTGGACTCTGCTTGCTCACGAACTGTTGCTGGAGAAATTTGGTTTAATGTATTCTTTGATACATTAAATGACCGAGATAAGCGGTTGGTGGAAACTGTTAGATCTAACAGAATATTTTGTTTTGGAGATGGAGTGGAGGTAAGAGCTATTAAAAGAGTTAAGTTTCCTGTACCAATAGGGGGTATAAGAGGTATTAGAGGTTATATTGAGGTTGACATCATCAAAAATGATATACCCCTGTTATTAAGTCATAAATCAATGAAAACTGCAGGAATACTACTAAATTTTAAAAACGACAGCTGTCGCATTTTTGGTAGACATATTAAATTGCAAACAACAACTTCCGGACATTATAGTCTGCCACTAACTAATATGCTTTTGGAGGTTAAAAATGCACCAAGCATAGTCTTACATTGTGAGACTTTAAAAGGATGTTCTTGAGTGTAAAAAAGGAGGAAGGCTGAGAAATTATATAGACAGTTTGCTTATCGCACATGGCCGGAAGTTACTGCCGACTACTCAAACATCTTAAAGTGTCATAACGAATGCCGTTAACTTCTGGTGACTCAGCGTTTTTCAGTCAACGACTCACACAAACTCAAAACAAACGAAACATTTACATACACATGCTTTCCTAACCAAAAACAATTACCAGAAACTACTTTATATACACATGGTGTCCAAATGGAACCCATGTGTACAGCCAAAAAGTAGAAGGTAATTTTCAGTCATCACCCCAAAGATATCACTAACAGGCTACATTGCCGACCTCAGCCTATATAAACACAGCGGATTTCTTCCACTAAATTAATTCTCCCGGCGGATTTTTGACCTCGGGGTTGAGCAACGAGCCCCCCTCTCACCTTCGCTGACCACACGAAGCAGCCAGAGCCAGCAGCAGCAGAGCAGCCCAGCTTCAATTTGCAGCAGCAGCCAGAGCAACCCAGCTTCATCAGCAGCAGGCCGACCAGCTTCAACCATCAGCTGCAGCAGCAGGCCTACCCAGCTTCACCAGCAGCAGCAGCAGCAGGCCAACCCAGCTTCACCAGCAGCAGCAGCAGGCAAACCCAGCTTCACCAGCAGCAGCAGCCGGTTACATGATATGCACTAGTCTACCCTCGGTTACATGATATGCACTAGTCTACCCTCGGTTACATGATATGCACTAGTCTACCCTCGGCTACATGATATACAAGCCCAATTCGAAGAAAACTCTGTGAACACTGAAACTTCTATCCGAACAACTTTACTTATCTAAAGTGAATTAACACTCACTACTATTCTAAGTAAATAACATTATCGAACGAACTCAACATTTGCAGACAAAGGTAGACTACTTCATAATGACTCATTTCTAAAAACATTATACCGACATTCTAAATACTAATTACAATTTCCTAAAAAGACTGTAACACAGACATAAAAAAGGACACACAAAAACTACAAATATCACGAGCACACCAACACAGTAACATCTTCAAAATATTCTGTACATATCATCTTATTTGTATATAAATGCATTTATCAATTTTGAATTGCATGTATGTTATGTCTTGTTTGAAATTGTTTATTTGTTTGTGGATGCAGAAAAGTTCACGCAACCTAACATAAAAATTCCTTCTGATTTAACTCAATGCTACAGCAAATTCCTTAGTTTATTCTGCACATCCCCAACAGTATAAAACCAAGTAGAAACGAAGTTGTAGAATATAAATTGAGAGGGAGTGATGAGTGGAAGAAAGGAATGGTTATGAGCATACAACCAAAGTCAACAGGAAAATATAGCCATTGGCTAAATATAAAACTAGAAGCAGAGAATGAAGATCCTCTTTGTGTCAATTGGGATCACGTTGATCAATGGAGAAAACTTTCTCATGTAACAGAGGGAATAAGTAATCAGGAACATGCAGTTTTGCTTACTTCTGAACAAGAACAAGGACAAGATGTGATTGACGCAAAGAAAAAGGAATTGGAAAATATGAAAGTTCATGAAGTATATGAATGTGTGCCTGACATGGGGTAAAAATGTATATCAAAAAGATGGGTGATAACAGAAAAATTTATGAATGACAAAAAGATAATGAAGGCTCGTCTTGTTGCACGTGGTTATGAAGAAGATTCTCATAACTTAAAAACAGATTCTCTAACATGCAGCCGTGATTGTTAACGGCCTCGGTTATGATGAGGCAGATTTTACCTCAGCATTTCTGTAAGGTAATATGTTGGAAAGAGAAGTATTCCTTAGACCACCATCTGATGTGTGTCCAGAACCACAGGTGTGGAAGCTGAAAAGATGCATTTATGGTTTAAATGATGCACCTCGTTCATGGTACAAGCAAATTAATCATGATTTAACTCGTTTGAAGGGAATGGTGAGTGCATACGACAATGCACTGTTTCCTTGGCACAATGTCACTGGTGACTTGATAGGCATTCTGGCAATACATGTAGATGATTTCATATTCTGTGGAAATTATCTATTTCAGAAAAATGTGATCGGAGAATTGAAAATGATATTTAAAATTGGAAAGCATGAAAGTGGAACATTTAAATTTTTGGGATTGAGTGTTAAGCAAACAAAAAATAAGATTATAATAGATCAAAATCTATATGCTTCAGCTATATCCCCAACAGACATAAAGAAAGGAAGATCATTAAGGAAAAATGATGAATTGAGTCAAGATGAGAAGATGGAGCTAAAGAGATTGACAGGCCAAATGATGTGGGTATCCATCCAGAGTCGACCAGATGTATCGTTTGATGTGTGTAGAATGAGTAATATTGGAAAATCTCCAAAGGTGAAGTTGCTCTTCAAGGCAAACAAGTCACTAATAAAGTTAAAATCAAGGACAGGTTCCATATCTTTTCCCCAGCTTGAGAAACCTTTGGATCTGAATATTGTTTGTTATTCAGATGCCACCTATGCTAGTTTGGAGGATGGATCTTCACAAAGTGGTTTTATCATCTTTGTTTGTGGCAAGATGAACAGAATGGCTCCTATATGCTGGTCATCAAAAAAACTTGACCATGTAACAAAAAGTCCATTAGCCTCCGAAACTCTTGCGCTTGGTGAAGCAGCTGATACTGGTATATTGATAGCCGCCATGCATCAGGAGATATTCAGATTACCTAGATTACCTGAAGTTCTTTGTAAAACAGACAATGCATCTCTGGTAGAGACTTTAAATTCATCAAATCTTGTGAGTGACCGGCGATCTTAGAGTTGATGTGGCCAGATTGAAAGAAATGATGGTAAAGAAGGAATTCAAACTGAATGGATCAAGGGCCGAGAACAGGTTGCAGATTGTCTGACGAAGATGGGAGCCTCTTCTGAAATTCTGAGAGACTTGTTGCAATGAAGATTTGTATTGCATTTTTTTGTTTTTGTTTTGTTTTTTTGTTTTTGTTTTTAGGAACTCTAGTTTTCACAAGAAGACACCAACAATGTTAATCTGAGTTAAGACTGTTGAGTTGTCTCCTCTTGTCTATAGATAAAAGGAAGTCTGTTTGGAGTGATCTCCTCTTTGTTTGTTGTTGTTGTAGTTTCCTTTGACAAGATGGTGGTTTAGCTGAGACTGGGTGTCTGTGGAAGGAGTAAATCATCAGCACATTCCCAAGAAGCACATTCCAAAGATACACATTTCAAAGAAGCACATTCCAAAGACGCTCATTCCGAAGAAGCACATTCCAAAGAAGCTCATTCCAAAGATGAACATTTCAAAGAAGCTCATTCCAAAGAAGCACATTCTGAAGAAGCACATTCCAAAGATGAACATTCCAAAGAAGCACATGCCAAAGATGCTCATTATTACACAGACTTTGAATTTCATCAAATTCTTTTCTTTTTTTGATAACTGAAGCCAGTGAAAAGTTCAGAACTTTAGCAAGAATGGAAAACAAATTGTGGCCAGTTCCCTTATTCCTTCAACACCATGATATGGAAACTAATTAACTAGATTGGCAACTATGTCTCACAGTTTAACTATCGAACTAGTTTGATGCAACCAGCTGTTTTATTCTAATAGTTTCTTTTTTGCACTTCTCACCTGTGGGACTCCCTTTTGATTTATTGCTTTTCCACCAACTACAATTTTCAAAACTTTCCCTTCCACCTACAATCTTCAATACTTTAAATGCAGCATCAATCATCATCTTCTGTCTTCCTGAGCCCTGTTTCCTTTATTGTCCTTTTCCTCAGTTCTTCTCACTAAAATCTTTGCATTCCTTTTCCCTCCCAGTAACCCTCTGCACCCTTGTGGCATTATCACTTTGCTTAGGGTGAAATGAATTAAAAAAAACCATCTCAAATGTAGTGGGTGTGTGTCCATGTACACTGTCTGCCATGTCAAGATGATCATAAACAAAGGCATATGTACCCAAAAGAAACTGAGATTAGTGAGGTTAACAAGAATTAAAATTGAGACTTCGTTAACACAACACTCAAGACCAAAATTCAAAGAACTCCATAGCATCCATTTGTTAGATAGCTGCTGGACTTTAAACTGTCAGAGTGGCTGTTCATAATGACCTTAAAAAATGATGCACCAAGATACTAAGATGCTTCCTCATGGAGTTGATGAAAGCCTGGGGGCTGGGATGGTGCAAGAAAGGGGTCAAGATTCATGGATCTATTATTAAAATATTCTCTGATAAAAAAAAAAAACCTTCACAGTGTTGTTTTGAAGCACTAAACCAGACAATTCAACAACTGATATCGGCCCAGGTTATGGTCATGGATGTTGTGGCCTCCAACAGAAAAAGATGTCCCCATTTTTTTACAAGCTTACTAGTAAAGGTGAGTGTTGATGCCTACTACAAGATTCTGGGATACCATGCTTTGTCATTGTGCAAGGCCAACTACATGGAAAGCAATTATGCATGGATTCTGGACACTGTTCCCAGACACACAAGTAAGAAGGTGTAGAAGTTCTGTAATGCTAATTTTGATGTAGAATTCTGGCCCTCCTCCAGCCTAAACTGGAACCCACTAAACTATACTATGAGGGAAGTTTAGCAGCAGGTCACCAATAAGACCTACAAGCCTAACATCAATACCTTCAATACTGCCATCAAGGATAAGTTTTGAAGGTTGCAGTAAATTTGATAGATAGATAAATAAATAGATAATGAACAAATTGAGATAGATAGATATATAGATAATGAACAGAATTAGATAGATAGATAGATAGTTTTCTCTTTAGAGTTAAATGTTATTTTTGACAAGTTTGTAGTTAGGAAAAAATCATCCAACTCTTTTTAAAAACTCATGTCAGAAATTCAGAAAAAAATTCTTTTTATGTATAGATAATAATAATAATAATAATAATAATAATAATAATAATAAAGAGCTGTTTAGTTTTTCTCTGAAGAAAGAAATACTACTTTACCCTTTTTTTCAAGAGACAGTTTAAAAAAAGACTTAAATTTTTGTATTATCCTTTTGTTATAACTCACTCCTAGTAGTTATAATATTGTCTCACTTAGGTTACTCGCCATGACATCATCAATTCTTTCTTCTCAACTGATTCCAGCATACTTCTACTGACTCATTGTAAGTTCTTTATTTAAGACATCTTGTCTAGTTCATTTGTGTTACTGGGGGTGTTTTATTTACTCCACAGCAACTCCCCTTTTGATATTTTTTCATTTTTTTTCACTAGTAAATATTTTATTTCTTAGTATTCACCCTTTGATCCTCTTTCTAATAAGTTTTCCATGTAATGAACTCTGTATTTCTTTCATTTTGGGTCAACCTCTAGTTTTTCCAGATGTTTCCTTTTTCTGGTAATCATACTTGGATGTTCAACAAATTCTTGGAGTGTTGGTATGTCAAAAATATCATACAGTACTTGCATAGGTTCTTCCTTTCTTGTGGGCCTTTCTTCAGTAAACTATTTCTTTAACTGATTCCAATGTCTTTTGTGTTCCCATTTTTTTCCTTTTACCACATATATCATTTTTTCAATTTATGACCTTATTATGCCATCTTCCCACATTTCTTTTCCATTTTTATATACTCTAAAAAACACATTTTTGACAATTTTGAATAATTTTGTGTCCTTTTTTTATCTATTCTTATTCTTTTTTGACCTGGTAATAAAATAGTTGAACACCAATTTAATTTTTTTTTGCAAACATTAATTCTGCAGGTGACATATCTGTCAGTGTATTGGGATTTGGCATTACCCAGTATTCACTCAAGAGTTTTTGTAGTGCTTTTTTTAAAAGCTCTTGTTATAGACAAGTGTATGGTATATGTCATTTTATTTTATAACACTCTCTTAAAAGTACCCACAAACAATTCACCTTGTCTATTTGACCTTAGGTGATATGGCTGGGTAGTAATATATTCAATGTAGAACATTTTTACAAAATTCTTTAAATCTGTAAGCAGTGAATTGTGTACCATTATCCAAGACTATGGCATCTGGAATGCCATATCCTGCAAACAGTTTGTGTAAAAAATCACTGTAACCATGAAAGTTGTTTTTTTCACACTCACAAATTTCAGACCACTTAGTAACGCTATCTACTACCACAAGACAATGTGATCCGTTTATTAGACCTGCAAAATCTATGTGCAGTCTTGACCATGGAGTATCTATCTTTGACCAAGGTTGTAATTTTGTGGTACATGGTTTTGCTGCCAGAGTACAGCCTCTGCAGGCTTTTACTAATTTTACAATGTCTTTATCCATTTTGGTCCAGTATACATAGCTTCTCATAAGAGATTTCTCCCGGGTGTCCACTTTGAAATTCATTTAATATATGCTTTTTTAATATGATAGGTATTACTACTCTTTGTGCAAATAGCGTACTCTGTCATAGCAAGTAAGCATTCAAGTCTTGATTGTGTTCTAAAAATTGTCTATCTTCCTTACTTTCTTTTAGTCATTTTTTTTATTTTCAAAATAAACATTTCTTGTTCTGCTTTTACTTTTATTTCTTCCAGAGTAGAACCATAAATTGATGATAGAGGTTGGTGGTCCGTCTGTAAACAAAAACGCCTTTTGTGTATAAATCTATGAAATTTTTTCACTTCAAATATTATTGCTAATGCCACTTTTTCAATCTGGCTGTAGTTTTTTCTGCCAGTAGTAGTGACTAAAAACCATATGTGACAGCTTTCATGTTACTGTCATCATATTTATGTAGAATTACTGCACCTATATCAGAGTTACAAGCATCTGAAGCCAATATGATTTCTGATTTTGGATCATAGTGTGCTAATGATAAGTCTGACATTAGTATTTTCTTGATTTCTTCAAATGCCTTTTGGCACTCATCAGTCCACTTCCACTTTATGCCTTTTTTAAGCAAATTGTTCAATGGAGTTATCAAATTCTGCATATTTGGTACATGGATTTGATAATAGTTTGCTAGTTTCAGAAATGCTTGTAACCTAGTAATATTTGTTGAAGAAGACATATTTTTAATTGCATTTGCCCTTGAAAGATCTAGTTGATGACCATTTTTGTCAATGATTTATCCTAGATACTTGATTTTAGGCACAAACAATTCATACTTTTCCTCACTAAGTTTAAACCCATATTTTTGTCTTTTTTCAAAAACTCTTTTCACATGCCTGATATGTTGTTCCTTAGACACACTTTTAATTAATATATCATTCAGATAAGCAACTGCGAAATCACAATCTGCAAGCATAGTATCCATAGCCTGTTGAAATATAATTGGAGCCATTTTTATCCTAAAAGGAAGTTGGTTGAACTTATAAAATCCCTTGTGCATATTTATAGTTATTGACTCTGAACATTTTTCTTCAACCTGTATTTGCAAATACACTTCAGAAAGTTCTAGTTTTGAAAAAAATTTTCTACCATTTAAATTTGCAAACATTTCCTCTGGACTTGGTAATGGGTAGTTATTGGATTCTAAACATTTGTTTAACCCTGTTGAAAAATCAGCACAAACACAAATTTTATAGTATTTTTTCTTTCAAGTTTGTCTAATTCTTCATTGACTTGATCAAATGCTATGGATGGTACACTACATTTCAGCTTAAACACAGATGTCGACCATTTTTTAACTTGAAATTTCACTTTGACTTTGGAATACCAGCCCAACTCATCTGACAGAACATTCAGAAAACATTTTTTCAATTCTTCTTTTAAATTTTCACACTGTTTTGGTTTTTTTTCAATTGGTAGCTTGTCCACTTACATTTTTCCAATAAATCCCACAATTCAAATAAATCCATCTAGTCAGTACTGAATAAGTTTGTAGCATATTTTAACACATAAGCCTTAGCTTTTACACACTTGTTACAAAATGAAACATTACAAGTCATCTCACTAATAAAAAATAATTACTTACCTGATATGCCATGTGCAATTTTCAAAGTCCTTTTTAATATAGGCTTTCCATTTGCTTTCCATATGGCTTTGTTGGTTATTGTGATATCACTATCAGTGCTTAGTTGCATTTTTACATCCACATTTTTTACATACACAAATTTTCTTTGGTTTTCTGCAATTATTTTTTCCCTTGCGAAGCTGTGTATGAAATTTTTTGTGAGAACTTTTCCTTGCTTTAGTTTTACAGTACCTTTTTATGTCCTATTTTTCCACACTTGTAGCACTTTGAATTCTTAAAGAGGCAGTTGTATCCAAGATGTAACCTTCCACATTTGAAACATGGATAAATCCTTCTTTTTCCACATTTTTCTTTAGCTTGTATGTACGCGTATTCTTTTCCTTCAACTTCTTCAGTATTGCATCTCAGATTTAGGATTCTCTGACATTCAGCTGATATTTCTTGAAGTGTTAGTTTTTGATTCTGTTCAAATTCTGTTAGAATTCTACTCCATATTTCTGTGTTTTTTTCACTGTTAACTCTTGAGCAAAAATGAACCCTTTAAGCATATCCGGAGTCAGTTTGTTTAATTTGAATCTTTCACACTCCTTGTTAACAATTCCAGCATATGTGACAAAATCTTTGTTTTATTTCTCGTCAGGTTCATACACTTCCAATGAGTATTGAATAACAGACTTTTTACTCTAAAAATTTTAGTCAGAATATTTACTGTTTCTTCAAAGCAAATTTCTCCTACTTTTTTTTTTTGGTAATACAAAAATACAATATTTTTCATGTTCTACCAGTGCTAAGTTTCTCAACAAATATCTTGTTTTTTTCTCGTTTTCCCAGTTGCTATATTCTTCCTATATTCTATATTCTTATGAAAAGTACAAAAATTCCCAAAGTTCTTTCACTCCTGATGTGGTAGCATATGCCATAGCTGAAATCACATACAATTCAGATGATGGAATTATACCTTTTCTGTTTATTTTAGAAGATATGAGCAAATTTTCAAGGAAGAATATAGCGACTGGGAAAACGAGAAAAAAAACAAGATATTTGTTGAGAAAGTTAGCACTGGTAGAACATGAAAAATATTCTAGTCTAGCTAGTCTTAAGTTTTTCCTGCTGCAGAATGGCAATATATATAAGAGACATGTAGGATGTCATAGAGCACAAAAATGTGTTGCTTATTAACATTTAATTGTATAAAGGACATTCCTGTCATCATGATGACATTTAAAACAGGTTAGATTGAAAATAGTGAAAGTTGTTGCAGATACATAAATTATGACTTTTGTGTACACTTTTGTAGTTGCAGTTACTTTAAATGAAATTGAAAAATTATGTTCACAAAGTGATGTCAAGTTGCACGCATGGGGGCTGATTTTGATGAAAGCAAATTTGTCCTTAGGAATGGTGGCAATGTTGAAAATGGATATTTGAGTTTGGGAAAAATCTTGATGTAATAGAGGAAAATGGATTTCATTTTTTATTTTGAAATCAGTACCACAAAATTACTCATGGACATTTCCCCAACACCAGACAGCAAAAACCATGTTCCCAGTGTAATGAACATAATGAAATAGGCAATTAACTCATTGATATATATATATATATATATGGCTGCCATTTGTATACATTGTGAGACAAACATGTGTGGTCTCCTGAAATATCCCACTACAAACATGGTGGACTCTCCTGGAGTATGAGCTCACCAACAGAAATGTAAAAGAAAAAATGTGAAGAAAACAACAAAGCCTGGTATATATATATATATATATATATATATATATATATATATATGTATATGTACAAAGAGGTATATGTGTATTGACATACAATAAGGGTTACAATTGACAAAGATGATAATTAGTGTGTATGAATGAATGTAAAATGTTTGTGGCCAAAGTATGTGTAAATGTGAATGTTCATATGTACATGTGTGTGTAATGTTCATGCATATTTCCCAAAGGAAACGCATAGCGCTCCCCGCCACAAAGGGGAAAATGCAAATCTTCACAAGAGATTTACATAGTGTTGTCTCAGTTGAAAAGAGAGAAGAAAAGAGGACAAGTATATATAGTCAGTTGAGAGTGTCCCCAAGTATTTATTTCAAAATTAGGAAATTAAGGAGGAAGTAACTCTGACAATACTCTCCCACTAAATTGTAGGAAATGTTTTTTCTGCCAAATATGGAAAGTTTTTCGAAGTTTCGTTAATGTCTTCGTAAACTGAAAATAAAATGTGTAGGAAGCGTAATTGAGATATGTGATTTGACGAATTGTATTTGGGCTGTCATCGGGTTGCTGTCTTATTTTCTAGTTGAACATAGCACACTCTGAAAACTGTGGTGTTAGTGAAAATTGTTCCATATTGGCTATTAAAATTGTCTTTTTCCAATGCTCCACGTTCAATTGGTTTTGTCATCCAATTATTGAATCCTTGCCGTTAGAAGGGTTTTCAGAATGAGCTTGTTTGCTATATGTGGTGTTGGCACACAAAATTTAATAGAATCAGCTTTTAAGTTCGACATTCCAACCACCTGAAGAAGGCTGGAGTGTACAACAGCTGAAACATTGTAATAAATATGGCGACAAAGATGAGCACAGTAGTCCGAATAATGTAAATAATATAATTAAACAGTGTTTGTGAAATATAATTTTCCAGTGTAAATTGGGATAAACTTAGTTGCTCTAGAGTTGTCTTTCTTTGACTGTAATATTGTCAAGAAATAATAATAAATGTTTAGACATATTCTGGATGAAACAATGTTCTGTAATTGAGAACTTTTGTTATGTGATAAATGATATCCAATGTGATATGAGTGAGTGAATTCTGAAAGTTTGTTTTTTATGTTAACAAGGTAACTTTAAAACTTCAAATAATTGAGTGTCATGGATTCATTTGGCAACGTGATTGTCACTGGTGAAGTTGAGTAATTAGATGTTAATTCACTTGCAGGAATGAACGAAAGCTGCTGTGTGAATGAACTGAATGAGTGAATGTTCTGGAAGCTGAGATTATGTTAATGGGTAACTTTTAGCCTCAGAATGTGTGATGTAGTTTTTAGTAGGAGATTGTATTGCTGTCACAATGCTCACTGGAAGATGTGCTAGTGTATCATATTTATTTACTTGTTGATCCTATGATAGGCTCAAGAACACTTTTTCTTATTCTTGTGCGTAGGAGGTAACATGACCTTAGCATTATTGGACCACTCAGAATATGTCAGTTGCTGAAACTATTATTATTGGACCAATCAGAATACGTCAGTCGCTGAAACTTGGTTTGGAGCCTATATGTGTTTAGCTTGCACAAGATTTTAGAACTTTGCACATGAAAATACGCAAAATACAATTTTAATATTTATTATCCAATCAGAATGTTAAATAACAGAATTATGAAAATTAGGTGTGATCCATGAAATGTAAAAAAGTCAGATTCTACAATTTCATGCAACTACTTAGAGATTTAGAGATAACTGATCATAACATTTATATATTTTATGAATGGAAAATAAGTTTTCCACTCATAAAATATAAAAATTCTGTATCAAGATGTTTATATCTTAGACAATGGCTGAACATTTGTTCCAAAACCAGCAAGTTAATTAAAAGTAAGTAAAATTAATAAAACCACCAAATCAGATTTTGAAAAATGAATTTATTGAAAGAATAGTTTGGATATGTTTCATATTTCAATATAAATTTAATTTTTCATTATGAATATAATTTCTCATTGAAATATGCATTTAATCTTTTAATAAGGACCATTTTATGTAAAGTTAAAAAATATGCCCCTAATTATTTAAATGGAAATAAAGACTATGAAAACAATACAGGTATTTACCGTAGACTCTTTTTATAACAGACAGGTAAATGAATACATAAAATATACCTATTTAGCTAAACTAGCAAGAATGAATTACATAAATCCAACTTAGTGAAAATTAAAGCTGACAGATATATAGATAATCCCTATCCATTGTTTTGACTTTAAATATAGATAAAATAGGTCATTCAGTAAGTATGATTTATTTATAGCAATTGGCTTCACTCAATCATAAACCAGTTCAGCTATTAAACCTGCCAACAAATTTATCTTTATACTCTCGGATTAAAGCATTTTACAATGGCTTTCTTTTATTACTTTTCACAAAATTTATAACATTGTGGGGATCACTCCCATTATATCAGCAGGGATAGCCTCATGTTCATAGGAATAAAAAAAAACCATACACAGAAATAACATTAAAGCATGTAAAATTGTAAATTAAAATTGTACAATTTTATTTATTTTTGTGTATTGGTGTGTGTGCATTTTACAAGTGTTTTATGGTTACATGTCTTAAAAGGACAAATTCACTTTGTATTATAACAAGCAATGTCCTGAGGAGAGGAGATGGACATCTTCACCTTCTTTTATATCTTAGATTATTATATACGTTACCATTACTTAGTAATAAAGGACAAAAGAGAATAAATTCAGAGTTTTTGGCACCAAGTTTGTTTTCAGGCAAGAAAAGTTTCTGTTGCATTCTGGGAGAACATTTATTATTTGGTTTATTTAATTTATTTTAAACAAAGTTTTAATGTTGTTTTATTTCATCTTATTTATGATATTCATTATTACTATTATTTTATTTTTATTTATTAATAATAATAATAATAATGTCCCTACAACATGAGTCACTATTTACAGTTCTTAGTATTCAATCACTTTTATAGTAGATTATTATACATTACCATTACTCCATATTATAAATTTCTCTCTATTTCTTACTAATTTGTATTACCACTGGTGGGACATGTGAAAATCTCAGATTTCATCACTGAAAGTGAGAAATATTTATATTTGATTTTAAAAACAACCTTGTAATCCTTCATTTTTGAAAAACCTATTAAAAAATGCTTTGTAAGAAATGGTTACTGCAAGTACTGCTAACTGGATGTTCTGAGTACCAAACACCAGGAGCTTCTCAGGGTTATCAGAAAAGAATGAACTCTATTTCAGGGTTGCATTCTCTTGTAGTGTTTGTGAAGAAAAATATTAAAAATTCATATTAATTACGATTTGGCATGATGAACAAATTAGATAGATTCAAATTACAGTGGACACATTGTTAAAATATATTCTACTAATTAATCACTTTCAGACATATAAAAACCTCTGAAAATTATTAATAAGTTACAGTATCCTGACTGAGTGGATAGCAATTTAAGTAAAATGTAAATAACTTATAATTTATAGAGGAAGATAAACATTACACAGAATTTAAAACTTATATGAAATTATTAATATTTTTTGGTGATTAAGTTGTAGGGATACAGAAGGCACTTATCTCCTTTGGTGGAGATAAGTCACATAGGTCACATGACAGCCACTTTGTGATGTCACTCCATACAGTGGTGAAAGTGGCAGCCAAATTCAGTTTTGTTTGCAGCAGACACTGCATGAGATTGCTTTTTTTTAGCCTCAGCCCTTTGGCCCAGGATGAGGCTAAATCTGCCTCCCACAGCAGCTTACAAGTCCATGGTAATATATCTTTCCCAGATATAGAATGAAACTCTAGCTCACAGTCCTTAATTTGGAAAAACTCAAGACTTGCTATTTACTGGTTATGGAATATATCCTCACCTGGGATATAGATCAATCTGGCCCATTTGAATCTTGAGTCATAAACATGCCTTCTCCTGATACAGGAATATCTCCATATTATATGTAAGATCTTTCCTTTTTGTTTCTCCTTATACTCTGCTTTGATGTATAGATGGGACATTTATATATATATATATATATATAATTTAAGTGAAAATTATAACATAAATATGTTATTAAAATCACTACAAAAATAGCCATTTTGTTTCAACACTTCTGGTGTCAAGTGAGGGTGTTGAATGTAGAATAAAGCGTTTTAAAAGGTTCAGATTGACAAACACCCCTTGCTAGGGGAAATGGTGTTACATAAGCTGCAATGACCAATCAAAATACAAGTATATAGGAATTCAAAAAACTTGACAACGAATCTTGGTTATAATAATTAATGCCTTAATGTTAATATTAAATTTTACTATAAAATTGAAAATTAAAAATTACCAATTTTAAATTTTAAATTTAATCTGTATTAAGTTTAAAAAATCATAAAATTATTTAAAGAAGAAACTGAGGAAAAAATACATATGTTTTGTTATTTATTTTGTTTTAATTGAAAGGCCAAAAATTCAGTTAGAATAAACGTTAAAATCTAATGTTGTGCTAAGCTTTGTTACAGCTTAGATACATTTGAAGTGATGATATGGGCAGGGGGAGGATGAAATCTTGCAAAAGACAATGCATACACAATCAGATTATAATACACAAACACGTAGACATATTATAAATATGCAAGAACACAAACGAAACAGGAAATAGATGTTCATGACCCTTAAAAAACAAAAAAAAAAACCCAAAAAATGACAACATATACATACAATGAAAGGCATATATAAGCGATCATACACACATACATTAATAAAGACATACACTTATACACACCAACAAATATTCAAATTTGAAAGTGTTAGTAAACGAATTCAAACATACTAGTAAAATATAACTTACACGGGCAAAGATATATAGATAAAAATGGTTCAATAGATAAAATTTAAAAGGGTAGAAAAGAAAAACAAATATTCGTCAATGAACAACGTAAAGAAAAAATACACTAAAATATATAGAAATGGATAGAAAATAAATGTATATATGCATACACACACATAAAAAAACACCAAATTCAAATGTCCAGGCAAAATGTAACCCTTAAAATAAAATAAAACTATCTAATATATAAAAAAGAAAACTCATAAACACACAAATAAATATAAATATTTCATATATACTTATATACACATGAGTATACTTCCATGAGTACAAATATATAACAATATGTAAAAAATACATACATATGTACGTGTACACACATTCATCATATAGTTTTGTGCATGTCTTAGTGATATAAAAGTCTCTCTGTAAGAACAAAAACATGTTTTTCATTCTTTTTTCTTTCAGCCATTCCATTCCATTGTTATTATAGATATAGTAATGCCCATAATGGGGGAAATTCAAATAGGAGAATAAATCTTTCTTTTATAGCCCTCTCCTGTTACACTGCCATGATACAGACAACATCACAATTCTATCCTCTCACAACATTTTATCTTTCTCAGCAAAAACAGCATTTAGATTTTTTTTTTAAATTGGTATCACCCCAAACAAGGCAGTGCAGCTACTAGCATGCAAGGGTGTAACAGGGTGTGGAAGAATTAAGAACAGTAACATTAATAATGAGGAGAAAGAGTAAAGAGTAATCAGGAGGACAGTAGATAGCGATTGACATTGCATTTAAATTTTTGCAGATCAAAGTTGGTTGGAAAGCATAGAGCTAAGAGTTTCACAAGCAGGAAGTACAAGATAAGAAACTGTTAGTATAGAAGTTTGGCTACATCTAGCAAGCTCAACTGTAAATTGATGAGTCTAGTATTGTGCTTAAATTCATTCAGTCTAGTTACCATAGCAAAGAGCTCATCTGAACAATTGCCATGAAAGTATTTATAAAAAAGGCCCAGATAGGCAACCTTAGAGCAGTGGGCAAGTAACTGAAGCTGAGCTGCCAGATCAGGACCAATAGTATTGCTGATTCTTCTTCAGATCTTATCAAGAAGATAATATCAGGTGCGCCGGACCATATATGGCAGCATTATCCTAAGCATGGATGAATGGTAGACTTATAGATATGCAAGATAGATTCCGGAGAGAAAAATTGTCTCACCTGACACAGTGAACCAACTTTCTTAGCAGCTCATCTAGCGATGGATTCAATGTAGTCTTTCCACCTCATGTTAGCTCAGAACTTTAGGCACAATGAGTCACTTTCTTAGAGGTTAGCATCATCCATGCTGATGGAAGGCAGAGAGGGGTCTCTCAGATGATTAATGGAGAGAAGTTTAGTTTTGGAGTTGTTAAAATTGACGAGCCATTTTTTGCTTTATTTAACAACAGTCTTAATGTCATTTTGTACATCAGCTGCTTTTTGACCTTGTCTGACTGATCAGCCTTACTATTGAGGCAGTAGTAAATGGTAGTGTTGTCAGCGTAGATGCCAAGTTGAGAGCTGATGCCATTGGGAATGTCGTTAATGAAGACTAAAAGCAGCGTAGGACCAAGGATGGAGTTCTGAGGGACATCTGCATTAGTATGAAAGGATTTAGATGAGTGGCCATTCAGGACAACTTTCATTTCATGATTTGATAAGAATAACTGCCTCAGATAGCTTTTCAGGATGCCTTTTATAGTCTCCTAAGGAACTGATTTTTTTTCATTAAGAGAATTATAAATGTATTAACCTATATCTGATGATTATGGTAGATGACTGAAAATTTCCCAGCCAAGTTACAATAATTTTTGTCTTATTACCAAAGAAACATGCAATCTAATGTTATCCTGATAGATTATTACATCTTTTCTCTTATCTAATTCTAGACATTTTTTGTCAGTTGCTGTAATCATTTGGTATAATTTAAAGCAGTCTTTGTTTGAATCAATTGTTTGGTTCTCCAGGAGCTTATAGCAAAAAACTCATTTCCAATCCTACAATATCTATAGCAACACCTTCTTTAAAGGTAAACCAGTCTTTGGTATGGTTAGTGGTGGTTCATATCATTTTACCCCATGATCTCTTGCCATCCACATTGAAAAGAACAGAACATAAACCTCAAGGGGGAGAGGAGGGAAGAGGTTGGAGAAGAAGTTTGAGAACATTAAACCTCTTCAGTTCAGGGAGGTGTAGTGGATTGGTAAATCGGATTGTACCTATTTACATATGTCAAGTAGAAGAGATATAAAGGGTATAGTGAACTAAGTGACAGGTAAGAAGTTGACTACTGATCATGTGTCGTAGAACAACACAATACAATATGGCGTCGCCCATAAGATGTATAAGTTGCTTGGATGAACCAGATATTCTCAAGACTTGGATCTGATATTTTGCATCTTAGGCTAATGCTAAAAAGTTGAAAGAAAAAAGGTTAATGGCTCATTCTGACCAATTAAGATCCAGAACTGAAGAGGAAGACATTGTGATGGAAGAAGACCTTGACAGAGAAGAAAGGGTGTGTTCTTCAGATCAGGATAATGCAATAGAAGACAAGCCTATGGATGATAGTGTGAGTGACTCAGGCATAGAAGAAGATGAAATGAGACAAAAATCTCCATTAAAAAGAACAGGATATAAACTAGAAGGAGGAGAAGGAAAGAGGTTGTAGTTGAAGTTGAATTAAACCTTTTCTATTTGGGAAGATATAGTGTACCTCTTTGCATATAAAAGGTATATTAAGCTAAGAAACAGACAGAAGTTAACTACTGATCATGTGTCATAGAACAATACAACACAGAACTAACCTGGAACTACTGAAATAGACTAGTCCACTTGTAAATAATACAGAAAATTATTTTGAGGAAATAAGTTTTGTAGATTAGCATTCTTTTCTTAGGCTACTAACATTTGTCAGAATTGAAAAATATTTATGTTTTTTTTTTTGGAAGCACTTTCATACACATTTGAGGTTAATAATTATTTATCTTAAATAAAGAAGAAACTAATGCATAATTTTATTAATTTACTAGCAGCATGGCCCGGTGTTGCCTGTGCTTGATTAAAAAATCGTACGACTCATACAGCAATTGTTATCACTTGACTTAAAATATTTTTGCCCTTCCTTGCCTTTAAAGGAGTGCCCTTTGCTGTGCTGATGTTGCTACATGACTTACTTCTTGCCTATCTCACACTGCGAATTTTTTCTAAGCACTATACTAAACATTAAATCTGTTACGAAAAAAGAACTAAACAAAATGAACACAAAACGATCAGCTTTAAAAAAGGACTCATAACTGGAAAAACCGAATGAAAAAAGAATGTTAACAACAAATACTTTTTCACACCCAAACCAGTTCTGCGGAATCAGAATCAACATTGAGTTTAAGCAAGCGAATGAGCCTATTGGAGTAAAGTGCCATGCAGATTTAAATTTTTCCCACTTGTGACAAATGCAGCTATTGATTTTTTTGCATGCTAGCATGCTAGTTAACAATTGTGTCAGTCAGCTGTTGGCTCTCATGCTGACCAATAGAATCTTCCTGCCTATTCGTGGCAGCCAGCTATAGGCTCTCACTCTGGCCAGTAGAAAATGGCCGCAAACTACATGAAATCTGCTGTAGAAGCATGAAAAAATCGATTATTTCCACTATTGATGGGAGTTTGGAAATGCAAAGTCAGTCTTGGCCTTCCTGCTAACTTGGAGCATGTGCATGTAAATTTTGGTGCAAATCCGTCGAAAATTCGCAGCCATGCATTTGTTATACACACACATCCTGCCTTTTATAGATAGAGATATAAATTTTTGATCTTATGTTTGGTTTTTATTTAAAAGGAATATTTTTGTTAGCCCACCATATGCAAAACATCTGAATCCAATAATTCTGTAAAATTTTCAAAATGCATCAATATATAAACAGGACTCTCTTCTAAATCAATAAAAAAAGAAACAATATCTTTTGATTCTGACAAGTTCATGGCCTAAGGAAAGTCTAGAGAATTCTAGTTTCCAAAAAATTTTCCCTATTCTTTTATATAATGCAACAAGCACTATAGGTTACTGTTATAAAATGGGATTTCCTTTATATTTTTTTAGTCTAGCATTAATCTCACATATCATATTCTACCCCTCCCTTTACTAATTGGGCACATATTATTTCTATGTCTTAGCTATGTTAATTAGGAAGTCATTTACATATCACTACAGTTGCCCAATAAATTAAGAGTATTTTCAATATGAGGTATGATAAAGATTGTCAATATGGATTTTTTTAATCTAAAAAATGCTAAAAGCCAATTAATGATAGATCAAAGCAAATCTGAGTTGCTTATGTAAAATGTTTTGATTATTCTTTGCAAATAAGCTGACCTGAAGCCTCACAGCTAATCAGTTAAAGATAGACATCTTTTATCCAACAGAGAAAAATGACAATGGACCTTCAAAAAGCTTGTGTTGCATTTTACTGGCAACAGATAGGGTGTTGTTAATAAAGTGCATGCTATGACTTAGGGTAAATTTTTACTATTGCATTGATCTCTCCCTTATTGATCCAATGTGCATGATCAATCCCACCCTTACTTCACCATCATTGGCCAGTTGACTACTTAAAAAAGTATAAAATAATTCTCGGGTATGAGACAGGTGTAATACTGAAATTATAAAATTTGACAGTGACTTAGTGAATTATGCCCCTTTCCATTCAAACATTTAACGTTTGCGACTGTTCAATTAACTAAAAAGCAATTTAAGTTTAAAACAAATTCACTTAATTACAAAAGCAGTAGAGTAATCTCCCCTTATCTGCTGAGGACGTTTTCCAAATGCTCCCCAACAAATATCAAACTTTACGGATACGATTTTTTCCTGCATATTTATGATAAAGTTATAAATTCAGCACAATAACAGGTAAGCTATAATAACTAATAGAATAGTTTTTAACAATGTTGTGTAATAAAAGATAAAACGAAACAACAAATTAAATATAAATATTTTTAGTATGAGTATATTTTTTTCTTTCATTATTGAGAAATTCCACATTTTCATTTAAATGAAGCAATTTGTGGCTTATCTTTTAAGTTGGTAACATCATTTCTCTTATGCCTTGGGGCCATTAAATAAAATTTATGAATAATTTCTGAGGTTGACTTTGTGTAACTGAAAGTGAAGAAAATAAAACCAGCTTGTAAGGGAGATAACTGTGTCATGTTTTTTGCGTTGATTGATTTTACATGTCATCCAGTGTTGGATTAATGTTAAAATCAATCTTCTTTTTCTTTTAAACTGTATTTAAGTCAATAAGCATTTTTTTTGTTTTAGGGTTAAGTAAATATTGATAATTTATATTGATTCTATAAGCATTTACAAGGTTTAGAGATACATAAATATTAGTTGTTTATATTTGTGTGGTAATAATAAAATAAGCACATGCCATTTCACCTCTCTCTTGTAACCATCCACTATAATAAAATAAACGTTTTTCAGCACTAAACCAAAATGTGTCAAATAAAGCTTCATAAGTTTCTATGTAGAGTTGTTACTAGATTACAATTTGTTTGAGTCTATAAACATTGACTTGGTTTAGGAATAGACAAATAATTCATAAATATTGGTAATTTATATTTGAGTTGATAAGCATTTACTTGGTAAATGACCCCTTTTAGGAGGAAGGGTTAAAGACTAAAAGTGATTCTGATTATCATTCTTGCAACAAATAACAATTTAAGCAAAGAAACAAACAATCATGAGTGAGTGTAATGATATTTTGGTGCAGTTCTTAGAATGATAACTGCAGGAAATATCACACTATAAAGAAAGACACATCAGAAAAATATCAGTAAAAACTCATAGAAAAGTCTTAACTTAGTCATAAAGACAATTTTTTTTCCCAATTCAGTCTCTGCCTTGCCTCCCAATTTCATCTTGTTGAAAGTAGACAATCTAATCAAAAAAGAAATCTGAACCTAAAAGTGGATGGTTTTCTTGGTTTGAAGGTTGTGGGCCGTCAATGTTAAATCCTATTTTAAGAAATGCAAATTTGGTTTTAACAAGAAAACATAATTTCTATCACAACCAAACCCTTTTTGTTGTTTAACTGGTTTTAGTTTCAATGTGCATATAAAACATGGCTTGAACTTGTTCCTTACTGAATCAACATTTTCTTGTTTTTTTCTATCTTTTCTTTTTAATCTTCAAAATACAGAACCAGGGATTTTGCTACAGAATTATGACTTTAGTTTTACTGTTGGGATGGTGAGTGGGGTGGTAGTATTATAAAATATAGTATTTCTATGATATTATTAAATGCATCAACATATATTCATTTGCATTGTAGTGCTTCTGCTATATATCTAGATATTCTTGATAAAATTCAAAGAAGAATCTGCAATGTTATTAGTCCTGACCTGGCATCTCTTCTTCAACATTTATTTCTTGAACATTTATTTATCTATATTCAATGTCCTCTTTTGTTTCACAATTGGATTTATGTTTGCAGAGGTGGAGAAGGAATTAACCTCTACAATAGTAACAACGATAATAAAAAGGTTGTCTTCCAGGTTACCCATTTCTGCCTCCACAACAAAATATTCAAAATGGCTGGATAGTTTTACTCTTTGAATCCATTTTCTTAATTCTTTTGACAGTCACAACTATACACTTGATTTAGATATTTAATTTTGATTTTTCTCTAATAAATTAGATTGCTATTTTTTTCTACAAATTTTGGGTGAAACACTAAAACATAAATAAGGGATTCTAACAGTAGCCTTACCAATGACAAGAAAAAAAGGTGGCAGTGACAAAACAACACATTGAGTTAAGATGTGATCCAGATAAGTAAAAGGGGTTTTATTTTTTGAGATTTACAATGTTCAATTGTTTGCTCATTCCAGAGTATCTTATATTAGTCATAGGAGACCAAAGGTTTATTTAGGGTATAACACAAGGTAGTAGTTGAGATAAAAACATGGAAGAAAATTAACACACACATGTAGATAGAATTATCGCATTGTGTTAGCTGAGACTGAGTCTCTGCTGCTAGCAGTTCCATCACTGATCGAAGGCATCACTGTTAATGGAAGCACCTTGGTGTTACTGCTGATGGTCTGGGTGGTCGTGTTGTTTTCAGCATTTGGTTAAGCTGGCCAGCCATGGAGTCCATCACTAATGCTAGCCTGGTTGAATCTGCCTTCATGGATGAAATTAGTGTTGGCTTTATAGTGAGACACTGGCTGTGAAAACCACATGGGTTTTTTGGGACTGGACAGAAAAGATGTTTAATGACCCTGCTACTTTTGGAGCAGTATTCCAAAAGTAGATATGTAGAGTCAAAATTAAGGTCTGTTTTTGTCATATGAACTGTGGACCTCAAAGTGAAGATTTTTATTTTGTGTTAAAGAACTGGACTTCCAACAGGGTATGACATGATTATTCTAAAAGAAAGTTTTGTTTTTTTTTCTTTTTATACTTGTTTTTAAGAGTTTTAGGCACATACCTTTAATATAAAATCATTTTTAACTTTACTCATTAAGTTTTTTGTCTACAGTAATATTATAAAAACAAAACTAAAGTTCAAATATTTCAACTACTTTATTTACTCTTACCCAAATTCTTCTCATCAACAATCTCAGATCTTTTTAGTTTAGAACAAAAAAGAAGTGGGTGTGGCAGGGTATAACACCCACTTCTTTTAGACCTCTTTCTGATTCACTTCACACCAAAACCTGTCAGCTGGATGTAAACACTACAAAATCAAAATTAAAAATAATGCAGTCACTCTACACAGGGGCTCCTGGCATCACATTTGGCTCATAAAATAAATCTCAAGAAATATAAAATAAAATTTAAACATTGGAGCCAATCACAAATGTTGCCACTAAAGCAAAAGCATTGAAAAAACAGTTTTGTATCCACACTGACTACTTAAAAGGACTTGCTCAGCAACATCTAAAGTAGTATATAGGCAGTTTACAGAGTTCACCAGTGGCTTCTTGGTCAACTAACCTGACACAAGCTTCAATGTCAGGCTCATATACAACCAATCTTCTATCTTCCAGATCACCTCCATCATCACAAAAAAGAGACATTCTGCTTTGATATATTATACCAGCAATACAGAGATATTTTAACATATCTCATCTCCTTTTCTTTCCAACTCACCATCAGTATTTTTTGTATTGCATATAAACAATAAGTAGGCAGACACTAGCATCAATGTCAGCTCTACACACAATCAACTCCTCCTATTCTCCATTAATTAAATATGACATGGTTAATGGGGCTCTAGTCTTTCTTCCCAGTAATCTGCTAACATGTGAGTATAGTTCTTGGTAAGAAACTATCAATATCATCTCATTGAAAAGAAAATGCTCTCAATCCCATTTTTATTGTCTGTAACATTCTTTCTGCAATTCCATTTGATTGCAGATGATATGGTTTGGTTTTATATGGAATGCATTCAATTTGATACTGAAAGCAGTCACAGAGTTCACCAGTAGCTCCTGGTCAACTGACTGGACACAAACCTCAATGCCAGCTCTACACAAAACCAGCTCACTTCAGGTTACTTCCCTCACCCACAAAGAGATATTCTATCATGATCCTTTATATTGGCAATACTGAGAATTTTATTTTAACATATCTTGTCTGCTTTTTTTCCACTTCACCAGTAATGCTTTGTTGTTTTTGTTTATTACTCTTGCAATCATACACAGTATATAACATGGGTAAGAAATCAATGTAATAGGTTGTAAAATGTTGTCAAAAATTTCCCCAAAACTATGCTGAACTGACACTTAAACTGGAACTTATGATCAGTCAGTCAGTTTTGTGCCATGCGTGATATACACTTAGGCAATCATGCAATCATACATGACTGACGAGGCAGGATCTTTTCCTGCAGTAGGTTGCCATTTTTTTCTGTGGTAGAGGCTATAGAACCCGGTCTGTCCTGCTATTTACCCATAGCTCATATGTTTCCCAAGGGTATTAGCATGTAAGTGAATGTAATGGATTTGACTGGAATTTGAACTCAGCTCTCCAGTTCCTCAATCTGAGCCACTATTCATTACTCCACCGTGCCTCCTCTGACTTATGATACTGAAATGAAATGCATCTTTTAGTCTTTGAGAGAAGAGGCTGTTGCAGTCACTACTTCTAGCTTAACTCAGTTGCAATCTAAATATTTGCATGTAAATGACGAGTTGTCATCATTTGTATTGGTAAAAGGAGAAAAGGAACACATTTCAACAGGGAGATATTTTCATGTTTTTTATCAGAACAAATAAATGATTAACAAGACTGAAAATATACTAGCATCTATACAACTGAAAAGGAAAGGAAAAACATTAATAGGGTTAGTTGTAGTATCTGTTTAAATGCAGGTAATCAAAAGATCCACCACATGACTGGATGACTAAGTCCTCAAAGGGAATAAATAACAAATCTCCTACCGACTGCATTCTAGAATGAAAACAGAGGAAGATTATTTCCAAGTTTTTATAGTCTTAAAACAGCGCCAACTAACAGATGTCTTGGCAAACTAAGTGGGGGTAATTAACATTCCAAGATATGATCAAACAATACAACTCATTGTGTTGTTAATGACATTAGCACAATATCTTGTTATATCCTTTTTTAAACATATGGAAGTGAATCAATAACTCAAAAGTTATTACCTGAATTTTGACCCAAAAATTTCACTGTATAACGTTTGAGCTATGTTATTCATATTTGTTACTGAATTAAGTAAGGAAAAGATATTTGTGTTGAAAATTAAATAGTTGTATAAAATAAAAGCTCTTCTTTCATCAATAGACTGCAGACTTACTAAAGCTGTCCTTTCAGAAATAAATAGCAGGTGACAATGAGAAAATAGTTGCTAAAATTCAAACCAGTATAGTTCATTCTAGCAACAGGAGGCACACAGACAGTACTGTTCGCCGCCACCAATATTACAGCTATGATTTTTATACTTAGGGGCAGGTGGGCAGTCCCCAACTTCTTTCATGCTAAAAAAAGAAAATCATGCTATTTATGTCGCGCTGACTTATTCATCTCTCTTTAGGCTTACAACCACATCATGTTGAAACACCAGTTCCTGTATGATCACCAAAGTTAAGCAATGTTGAGCCTAGTCAGTACCTCGATGGGTGACTGCTTAGGAATAACAGGTGGTGTAAACTTGGATATGTGGGTGGTATAATGGATAATGGCTTGGAATTGTTAATCGGAGAGCAGAGATCCAATTCCCATTGGGTTTTTTATATTCACTTATGAGCAAATCCCCTTTGGAAAAGTATAAATCCACCTCTTCTCTTCCCCCATCTATAGGTTAATTAGTAAGATTTGTAACACTAAACCATTATTATCTCCCCACCCCAAATTCTTACAATCTAAAAATATTTCCTGGCTTTAACTAACCTGCAAAGGGTTGATAAGACATAAAAAAACAAATCAACCAACCAAATTGTCTCCCTCTCTTTTTTTTTTATTCAATACAAGGCCAAATAATCATTTAATGTAGAGAATGATGAATGAAGTGTGTGATATGAAATAAGAGGAGGAAGTAGAAAGGGAAGAGTATGAGAACCTTGAATAGGTTAATATTGTAGTGTTTGGGAAAGCATCCATGTGGGAGTCTGTTCCACAAAGTAGCAGTTCTTATGAAGAAGCTTTCTGAGTGAAACATCCTTCTTATGAAAGAAATATGTAGGGAATGAAGGTGATTCAATCCTGTGGTTGTAGCAAGTCAGGTCTTGGCTGCAAAGGCCTGAACTAGTGGCACCAAAGAATGGGGCTTATTTAAACATTTGCTATGGAGTAATGATAGTCTTGTTACATTTCATCTCTGGGGAAAGAGGCTGTAGGGTGGAAAATAAATGATCTTCTACAAGGCTGCATAAATGCTGTTGAACTCTGTCAAGGCTGGAGAGTGAGGGTTGAGCAGCTCCAGCCCAGAATAATGGTGAAGTAATGGATAGAAGGTTGGATTGGGAATCAGAGAACTGAGTTTGAATTGCAGTTGAGTTTGTTGCATTCATGTGTAAATAACCTTAGAAAAGGTGTGAAGGTATGAAAAGTATGAATCTCTTCTCCCCCAGCTATGGGTAAATAGTAGAACATACTGGGTCCTATAGCCTTGGGTGGCAACCAGTCTAGGACAATGACAATTCTGAATTCAAAATCTTCAGCCATGGGTAAATAGTGGGGCAGACTGGGCTTTCAGCCTTTAGTGGCCACCAGTCTAGGAAAAGAATCACTCTGAATTCAAAAATCATATGTAGTCCTGTCGAAACACATACTATTCTACTAATGAAAGGATTGTGGAGTTTACAATGACACCATGATCCCAACTGCAGTGTGTATGTGTGTGTGATGGCAGTTGACAAAAAGAAAAAAAACAAAAAACCCAGATATCTAATCTAACTTTTGTAAAATTAAAGCATGGCAGGAGGAGTCAGTACTTTCTGGAGCGGTACAAGGAGCCAATCATTTTTCCAGTATCTTTAGCACTGGATCATAAATATAAGTTACATTTGAGCTCTGAAGTGAAGCAACAGACTTTCAAAGCTAGGAGCCTCATTAAGAGTTCAACCATCTATTATAACTGGAGAAAATTCATGGTCTCCTTAATGATGATGAAACATTACTAACTTGGTTTTGAAAGTATTGAAAGTTACAAACCAGTTTTCTCTCCAAGAAGCTCTGCAGTTGTGTCCTCTGTCAACTCTCTCAGAGAGAGTAATGTGTACCAGTCTCTCTCCAGACCTGATTTACCATTCCAAATTTTTATATTACACTTTTTCTTATGCCTATTTAATGTTCTTCAAGTCTGGCTGTAAGGGAACAGCTGATTTTTCTATTTTCTTCTTTTCCACATTTGTATGGTATGTTGTATATACAGTTTCTTTTTTTTTTTTTTTTTCTGTCAAGCTCTTCTTCTGTAATGAGCTAACTCTCATAAAGAGTTTGCAGAGAGTGGTTGTGCTATTGAGAACCACCCAGATGTTTGCAAATTCTTTGGGTTCATTCAGCTGCACTTCTTATGGTATGTTCAACTCTGTTGAAACCTTTGTCCTGGGTATGATGATAAACTACATCTGGCAGCAAGGCCTGTGATCAGGAGATTGGAGGTTTTAAGAAGTGTGGCACCACCTCTTAATTGCTGTTTTTTCCAGCTCCACCCTGACCCAGTGTGGTAGACCCTGTTAGGGTCCCATCTATGTCAAAAAAGAGTGAATGCCCAAAAAAAATCACCAGTAAATTCTTATAATAAAATGACCACCAATACATTTTTACAGCAAAATGACAATCAATGCAACACTAAAAAATATAATATATTTTTATAATAAAATTACCAACAATACATTTTATGATCTACAAACTATATATTTAAAAAACATACCTTTATTTCGAAAGTATAAAATTATGCAGAAAATATTTAGATTTTGGCATTAAATAACCCATAGAGGTTGATATGTTGCTAAACAAAATCAACCAACCAAACAACTCACATGAAAGAACTCTTTCATGGCATTAATTCATATAATATCCTACAATTTCTTCAAGAAATCAAACTGTATTCCAAAATATAACTTCAGCAAAACTACAACATAAAACATACATATCACTGCCTCTAGTAATTATGTCCACACAAACATGTATATGCACAAAAGCTGAGTATCATCTACCATGGATTCAATTGTGAAAGCAGAATAACATATAACATGTTTTTATCACTTCAAAGTGGATGTATGGGAATTCATAAAGGCAAAGTTAGGTTGTTAGTTAGAGGAAATGGACACTGTGGTCAGTTTTTTTTTTTTTTTTTTTTCATCTTGATTTCATGTCTAGATTTAGATCAACAGAGTCATACACTAATCTCTGATACCAGCAAATGTGAAAGAGTTTGAAATTTAGGAAATGAGGTCAGACATTATTTCTGCTTCCTTTTTTTTATTTTATGATGGGAAAATGTTTTATTTTATTTATTTATTAGGTACTGTTACACCTTCTTTGAGTAAAAGCAGTTATCAAAGAGTCATTCATGTGGAATTTTTGCCAAAAGTTATGACAATTCAGTAACTTACTGACAGTAACATGAAACGCTGCAAATACTCAATGTGTCGCCTGAAAATAGAACATTTTTGCATTATGACAACACAAGGTTGCATTGCAGTCAACAAACAATGGGAAGCCTGAAATTCACAGTTGCTGTACACATCTTGTGCAATCTTGTGCAGCCTTGATCTGACATAATCAGACTTCTGGTTCTTGAAATTGAAAGCGGCATTGAAAGCTCACCATTTTCCATATGATGCTGAGGTTCAAGCTGCTGTTTGCAACTGGGTCAAAAGAAATTTTTCCTGTCTGACATTAAAAAGTGGATACAGTATTTTGAAAAATGTATAACACTAAATAGTGAATAGTGATTTCCCAAGTGTAGCTTAGATGTGGCACAGGGCCAAAAGTATGGAGCACCCAGTGAGGATTGAACTCACTACTTAGTCATAATTGTTCTAGCAAGACAAGCTCGCTAACCATTACACTGCCTCAAGGTGCCCAAATGATTTTCTAAGCATAGCTTAGATGTAGCACAAGGCTGAAAGTATGAGGCACCAGGTGAGAATCAAACTCACTCTACTCAGTCATATCTGTTTTAGCGAGACAAGCTTGCTAACCATTACAAGCTTGCTAACCATTACACCATACCAAGCTTCCCACGCTAAATGGTGAATATGTAGAAATTTAACTTGTAATTTTGCAAATGAATAAATTGACTTCATTTTCCCATCAGTTTTATTCTGGGCTAAAACTTGCTTTTTATGTTTTGGAGGCCTTATTACTCAACCTTTGTAATTTCCAATAATTTCATTATTCTATCTGGAAATATCATGTTTTATTGGATTTTTAACATAATTATAAATAAAACTTCCTAATTTTGAACACAAATACATTGATTTAATTTTTATACTAGTTTAATTGACTAAAAAATGCATCTTAAAATATTCTTCAAATAGAAAATAGGACAAATCAACATCCAGTTAATATCAGATGATTTCAGGTTGCACTTTTAGAAGAATGCTGGAAAGCAAACCTTGATATTATTTGTGTGCAAGAGGTTCATCAACTTGGTTGTGATTCCATTGCACATTTGGGATACTATTTATCTTGGACTAACCACAAGGAGAAAAGACAACATGGTGTTGGAATTGCAATATTCAAATCACCAGATATTGTAATAAACAATATTGTAAACTGATAGCTGCCAACATCGTTGTTCATGGCTGTAAGATCAGAATTATATCAGCTGATGCTCCAACTGTAAAAAGTTCTGTCTTGGAAAAAAAGAGAAATTCTACAGAGAATTAAGTAAAATTTGTATAGTAGTGAAAAAAAACCCCAAAAGTGCATTAATGGGGATTCTAATGTTACTTCAAACCTTTTTAACTGCCACTACTCCTTTGATGGTAAGAAGACATCTCCCTTTAAAATGGGAGCTTCAAACAACAATGAAGAACTCTTGCTAAATTTTTGTTACTGAAGAAGTTACTCCATCCTTAACACATGGTTTGGGTCATCCTATGAAATACTGCATCACATGGCGTGCCCAGATAATGTAACAAAACAAATTATTGACTTCATCATCTCAGACTCCTGGATTAAGCAGTTTGTGACAGATGTTAGACTATACAATTCTTACTTTGAATCAGATCACAGATTAATTGTAATTAAACTGACAACACCAGCCAACAAAATAACTTGCTTCACCCCACATAAACCAAGGTATAACATTGAAGCCCTTAAAAATGAAAGCGTACTTCTAGAATTTAGTAATAAATTCCAGTCCAAATCAATATCAGTAAATCTAGATCAAAATAGAGGAATCTAATAATGTTATCATATTGTCATTAGTGGAAGCATGTGAGACCACCCCAAGATGACCTAAAAATGTACACCTATGGTATGACAAACTTGAGTTGAAAAAATGATACAAGTAAGAAACAAAGAAAAGGAAAAAATGGAAGCGAAAATACCAGATAATTAACAAAGAAAATAAAAAAAAAAATAGTTAATTATTTGAGAAACCAGTATCTCTGGAAAAATTGGAAATGAAACTAAGGAAGTCAAACAGACAATGAGTTAAAATGTGGTGGAAAATGAAAAACTACAATAATATAATACAATTAAAACAAACACAGAAGAAATATCCTGGTCTCAAAAAACACTTTGACTTGTATTTCAAACTTGACCAGATTAAACTTAAGATGCTTGCAGAAATTAAGAAAGCTATTAAAAAAAAACTAAGGAATAATAAAGAATCACTTGACATTGAAACTAAAATAGCTTACTTTCTCCCTGAATTCAATAGCAAGTTTCCCTATTTTATGAAAAGAATCAGTAATTCACCACTAAAATGTGGGGTCTGCCATGCATTATGGAAACAGAAAGGTAGCCCTCAAGACCCTCACACATACAGGGTCAGGCATTCAGGTCTTCTCCACAAGTTGAAAAGTTATGGTGTCATCAGACACTTTTTTGAACTGTTCCAGTCTTTTCTATCAAATTGTGAATTTATCCTGAACAGCCACTCATCTAGATCCTTTCATACTAATGCAGGTCCCCCTCCCCCCAGGGCTCCATCCTTGGTCCTACTCTGTTTTTAATTTTCATTAATGACCTTCCTGATGACATCAACTTTCAATTTGGTATCTATGCTGGTGACACAACAATTTACTCCTGCTTCAATTGTTAGGCTTATGAGACTGACAAGGTCAAAATGGCAGTCGATGTCCAAAATGACCTCAAGTCCATTGTTAACTGGGGCAAAAGATGGCTTGTTAATTTTATCACCTCTAAAACTAAACTTCTCTCCATTAATCATCTGAGAGAGACCTTGCTGCCTTTCATCAGCATGGCTGAGGCTATCCCTCCAGCAATGTGACTTGTTGCACTCATGTTCTCTGGTGATATGAAGACTATATTGAATCCATTGCTAGGTCAGCTGCTAAGAAAGTCAGGCAAAACAATTTTTCTCTTCAGAATCTATCTTACATATCTATGTTTACCCTTCATTCATGCTGAGAATATTACTGCCAGATATGGTCCAGTGCCCTTGCTATTTACCTTGAACTCCTTGAAAAGATCCAAAGAAGAATCAGTAATATTATTGGTCCTTATCTGGCAACTCAGCTTCAGTCACTTTCCAACCTTTCTGTGTTTTTTCTATAAATACTTTCATGGTAATTGTTTGAATGAGCTCTTTGCTATGGTACCTAAACTTTATAAATTTAAGTGCAGCACTAGAGTGGCATTTAGATCCCATCAATTTACAGTTGAGCTGGCTAGATGTAGCTGTAAGTTCTATGCTAACAGTTTCTTTTCTCACACTTCTTGCTTGCAGAACTCTCTTCTGGTTCAAGGCTTTCCAGCCAACTTTAATCTGCAAAAATTTAAATGCAATGTCATTCACTATCTACTGTCCACCTGATTACTCTCTTCTCTTTCTGCTCATTATTAATGTTTCTGTTCCTAATTCTTCCACACCCTGTAACCCCTTGTGTTTTAGTGGCATTACTGCCTTGCTTGGGGTGATTCTGATTAAAAAAAAATAGAGAGGTGTCTCAATTGGATCCATCATGGTGAAAGCATTAATGACAATTATATTAACTAGGCTCTTATCATTTTATGAAAGTCAAGTCCTCATGTACCAGTTTGGTTTTTGTTCTGAAAAGGAATGCAATGAAAGAAGAAATTGCTTACCTCTCTAATAGGAAACTGTATACCTACTTTGTTGACCTCAGAGCATCATATGACAATATCAATAGATACTTCTTCCTCATCCATTAGAAACTGCCTCCCAAACCCTAAATCCACTAAGTGCATCAATTTAATAGAGGAACTGTATCAAACTACAGAATCTTGCTTATCTAGCAAGGACCCCAATATGGAAATATTTCTGATCTGATCAAGAGAAAGATAAGGAAGAAATGAAAACCCCAGTCTATTTAATTTCTTCCTAGACTATGCCTTAGAAATTTACAAATACAGATGTAATGAGATGGGCAGTGACTATTTAAACTCTTTAAACATTCTATACCACCACCCAAATGAATCTGCCAATAGAAGACAACAATCTTATTTTCTCTCTTGGAGCCAATGTACTGATGATGAATCAGGGGGATGGGGGTGCTGATGACATAAGTATTCATAGTTGGGATAAGAAAGGTCTTGAACAGAAAATCAGAATTCTCTGTCTAGTATTCCAAGAAATGGTACTCAAGATAAATTTTTCCAAAACAGAAACTATGATCTGGAATGAAAGCACTAACAGTACTGACCCTGAATCCATCATAAAAATACAGGATGTGGAGTTTGTAAATAATAACACTTCAGATACTTCAGCCTATGGGTCATCTATAACAAATTATGTATAAGAAAAAAAGAAATTGAACATAGAATAGGCTGTACCAGAGGTGGATTTGCCTAACACCACAAGTTGCTACTAAACAAAAACATTTTTCTACTCCTGACAAATTGACCATGGTGAGAATTGAATCTGGGTCTTTTAGTCAGAAAGCACAGGTTCTAACCACTATGGCCTACACATGCATATATATATATATATATATATATATATATATATATATATATATATATATATATATTTATATATATATATATATATATATATATATATATATATATTATATTTATACATATATATATATGAAGAAATATAGGTTGAAGTTGTGCTATATTTATGGGATAAAGTGTTCAATATCAGAGATAGAGTGTATGTAAATATAAAAGTGAACATTGAAATCAACACTCAGAGGCGACAGGCTGTTTCATGCTAGACAAAATCATCAGGCAGCCTGACAATTGTCTAGCATGAAACAGACTGTTGTTTCTGAGTGTGGACTTCAATGTTCACTTATATATATATATATATATATATATATATATATATATATATATATATAAACATATAAATATATATATACATAAATATATATATATATATATATATATATATATATATATACAAAACATAGAAATATATATATACATAAACATAAAATATATATATATATATATATATATAAACATAGAAATACATATATATATATATATATATATATATACACAAACATAGAAATATATATATATATATATACAAAATATATATATATATATATATATATATATATATATATATATATATATATATATATAAATATAGAAATATATATATATATATATATATATATATATATATATATATATATATATATGTATAGTTAAATTCCAAGATCATTTCTGTGGACAAGACAAATTGGTATAAGATGACAATTGGAAAAAATCTTAAAATCAATGAAATCAAAATGTTTTTTGTTGTTATAAAAAAATCCAAATTTAAAATTTTATATATATATATATATATATATATATATATATATATATATATTCCAGTTTGGAAAGTTCATTATTTGCCCATAGCTTGGACTCTAAAAGGTGCTACCACCCCTGGGCTGGGAGCAACAGCAATTAAGAAGTGATTCAATGCTCCTCAAAATTCCCCAATCAGAGACCTTGCTGCCAGATGTAGTTTATCATCATACCCAGGACATTGAAGAATTTGTATTGGTTCATTTAGGTGATAACTGTTTTATTCAGTGATGATGAAAATTGCATGAAATTATTTAGAGGAAAAAATTTGAAAATTTATTTGTTAAAATGCGTAATTGAGGCCTTTCATCCTCTGAGAAAAAACAGAAATCTTTTACAAGTCGCCAAAAGATTGTAAAAGTTTCTATATTGAAAAAAGTTGGTTTAATAATATCATGCAACTTTGTAATTTAACTACCCTGGCTCACCCATAATCTCAAGTCGCTGGCATCAGTCGTTAATGGTAGTCAGTATGCTGTTAGTGCAGCTTTACATCAAGTAATAGATGGGACCCTCATTCCTACTGCATTCCACTTTTGAGCGAGGTTGAGAGAGAGAGAGAGAGAGAGAGAGAGAGAGTGTGAGACAGGGAGAGAGAGTAAAAGACAGTGAGTGAGTGAGAGTGGGAGAGAGAGAAAGGAGTGAGAGTGAGAGGAAACAGAATGAGAGAGAGTGAGACAGGGAGAGAGTGAAAGACAGTGAGTGAGTGAGAGAGAGAGAGAGAGAGAGAGAGTTGTTGACAACCTATTTATCAGTGCTTCATTCATGCCAATCCATTAAGAGTCCTCATGTTATTTTACTGACAAAACTGATAGACACGATCCCTTGCTAAAAATTCTATCACTCAAGGATCTACCTTATTCCTTTTGACATGCTTTATCATTACAAGAGTTTTTTTTAATTGAATTTACCCCAAGCAAGACATTAAAACCACTAAGACACAGGGGTGTGAAAAATTAGAAAACAGAAACATTATTAAGGAGTGAGAACAATAGAAGAGTAATCAGGAAGACAGTAAATAATGATTGACATTGCATTTAAATTTTTGAAAATCAAAGTTAAATGGAAATCATGGAGCCAGAAGAGACTTCAACAAGTGAGAAGTCTTAGCATAGAACTACACAGTTACAACTTTCAACTGTAAAATGATGAGACCTAGCAGCCAATTCAGTACTGCGCTTAAATTCATTAAATCTATATACCATAGTGAAGAGCTCATCTGAACAATTACCATGAAAGTATTTATCGAAAAGACAGAGGGAAGCAACTTTATGGCTGTGGGTAAGTGACTGAAGCCAAGATGCTAAGTCAGGACCAATAATATTGCTGATTCTTCTTTGGATTTTATCAAGAATTTCTAAATATATAGCAGGAACACTGGACTGTATGTGGCTGCAATATTATGAACATGGATGAATGGTGGAGTTCTAAGATAGATTCTGGAGAGAAAAATTGTCTAGCATGACACAGTGAACCAACTTTGTTAGCAGCTGATCTAGTAATGGATTCAATATAGTCTTTCCACTTTATGTCAACCAAGAGTCACTCTCCTGGAGGTTAGCATCAGCCATGTTGATGGAAGACAGGAAGAGGTCTCTGTAGACAAAAATAAAACAGAGCCATTCAATGCTCACATTCCAGCCATCATAGAATTCAAAATCATTTACATAATTTTGTGGGAAGGTGAAGACATATTGTTGACTCTGAAACTTCTTTTTTATAGATGCAACATCACCAGCCTATCACCACTCTATTGTTTTTTTTTTTTACAATAATATTCACCCTGTACAATGCCCAAGAGCCACTCGAGGTAGAGGGTTACAGAGTAAGATATGCAGTTTATGGGGATATGTGTCAAAGATAACAGTTAACCCTAGACTTGAAGAGGTTAAAACTGTAATAATCAGGGAAGCATCCCTTTGGGAGTCGGTTCCACAAAGCAGAAGTTTGTGGGAAGAAGCTGCTTAAGTGGAACTTACATCTCACCAATGGAATACAAAGGGAATGAGAGTGGTTTGCTATGATGTGGGTCACATGGTATGGGTTTTAGTCATTAAGGTTAGAACTGGTGGAACTAAGGAATGTAGTTTGCCTTAACACTTTCCATGGAAATAGTGATAGAGCAGCAAAAGGCTTACAACTTTTTGTCTGTGGGAAAGGGGTTGTAGGGTGGAAAATAATTCATCACTCATAGAGACTCTATTAAGAGTGGAAAAAGAAAACTGGGCAGCTCCTGCCCAAATATGACAACAGCAGAAGGCAAATGTTCAGATTAACTCCCCTTATGCCAACTCATTGAAGGTCACCACATGATTTTACTGACAGATCATAAACCATTATGTTGCACTTTTTACAGTTTAAACCCAGCAAAAGAAAATTGCAAATAACAATACCTGTCAATATTTACTGAGGACATCTTTGACATAGCATATATTAAAGGTTGTCAGAATATAATATTTGATGGTTTGTCACCCTCTGCTTTTGCATTACAAGTAGATGTCTTTTATTTGTCAGAAATCATTGAGGTATAAACTAATAATGAAATAAAATCAATTGCTAATCTATAAGAGATTTCACTCAAGTAATAATTCTATGATATTATTTAATGTATCCACTTCTTATCATTTTCATGGTGAATGTTCTGATGAACTTTCCTCTTTTGCACCTGGACTTTATGGATTTAAACACAGTACTAGATTGGCAGCTAAGTCTCATCATTTTACAGTTGAAATGGCTAGATGTAACCGTAAGTTCTATGCTAAGAGTTTTTGTTATTCCACTTTTTGCTCTTTCAGCATCTTGCTTTCCAGTCAACTTTGATCTTCAAAAATTTAAATGCAATTCAATCATTATTTTCTGTTTTCTTAATTCCTGTCCTTTTATTGTTCTCTCCAAAAATATTTTTTTCCTTTTTCTTATATTCTTTCACACTCAGTAACCCCTTGAATCTTAGTGAGTTTATTTACTTGCACGAGGTGAAATGATAAAAAAAAGACCTTTTATACTTTATGTCAATCTATTTTCAGTAGCCTTCTTCATTGATTGTTTGGTCCTGCTATTGGATTCTCTATAAATTTAATTAAATCCAGATGCAATTGGACAACTCTATAAAAAAAGCATTTTTTGTACATTGTGTATCAGGTCAACTGTCAAAAATTAGTAGATATACTAAATTTCTCAAGCAAAACTTTAAACTACCCACACAATGTTTTTAAACTCTCCATAAAAATATTGTTGGGCTCCTCAATTCACTCCAGAATAATTCAGATCCATATTTAAGCAATTATCAATATCTTATCACGTACACAAACCATCTAACTTGCTGAATTAAGTTGCAACCATTAACTGAAATTACCAAACAATCAGTAGCTAAAGCTTTTGTAAATACATGGATTATAAGATCTGGAGTTCCACTCGATGCTGGGACAGCTAAGTGTGTAACATTATATATGCAGATGAGCTTGTCCCAGTAACTGAATAAAGCACTACATACTGTGTGTCTTTTTGTGATAATCTCAGGATCAAGAAACATTGATCATGGTATCAGATGTAGCGCTATGACTATGAGTATTGACCAGTTATCCAGTCACTGGTCAAACAATGTCCTGAAGAGAAGACTCCTCTACTAGGGTTGAAACATTGCAAATCTAAACTAGCCACATGTCACAGAATATAAAATTGACAGATTCCCAAAACTGATTATGGTTTGGGAATAATGAGAAAAAATCTGGAAGATCTTAACAAAATTTTAATAAAACATAATTTAATTTATCTCTTAGTTTTTTAAGTGTTTAAAACTAGCAAAATCTTTTCTTCTTCAATTCAAAATACTTGACAGCAGTATGCAGTGACCTGAACTCTATAATGTTTGCTTACAGCTATGATTATAGTAGAACCATTGTATGTGTCCGATCATTTGTTTTCCCTGTTTTTTAAGGTTGGAATGGCATCCCTATCACTACTGTATTGTTATTTCTATGGAAAATATTCAGACTAGCTACATTTCCTCATTCTACCAGTTCAGACCTATACAGCTAAGACCTTCTATGCCGTGTGAACCATCCTCATTCGCTTCATGTTCCATTGGTAAGGAGGAAGTTGGATTCAGACAGCTCCTTCCCAAGAGCCACTGCATTGGGGAACAGACTCCTAGAAGGGTGCTTCCTGACCACGTCAATCTTAACCTCTTCATGCAGAGGGTAAACCATTACCTATCCTATATATCCTCAAAATTTACAATTTTTATGTCCATGAAACAACCTCATTCAGTCACTCTCTACTTTGAGTGACACTTGGGCCTTGTAATGGGTGAACAAATAGCGTGAAAAAAATGTAGCACTATACTTAAAAGTTTCTCTCTCAGATTAAAGTGTTTTTTGTTTTCATTCCACATGCAACTTTAGCATCCCTTTTTCTCAGTTCTCATATTCCACAATCTTTTTATCCGGTTCACCCTCCTCCCTCTTCTTTTCAAAAGAAGTAGTGGTTTATCCCTTGTTTCCTGTTTAGTATTGGCTTTCCAGTTCCTTCTAAAGTCTACTTCAACTCTACTTCTGACATCTTTGCCTAAATTCTGAAATTTTATTTACTATTTAATTTTTTCTTCAACAGATGTAGGTAGGTTTTCCTATTATCCAGTTCACCCTTCTCTCTGGTCTTTTGAACAGGAGTAGAGGAGCTTGCGTCTTAGTGGCATTATTGCCTTGCTTGGGAGTGAATTGAATAAAAAAAAATCTTACAATTCATAAATATAGTAATTATATTTTAGACCATAGAATACAAGCAATTTCTTTTCTTTTTACTTTTTTCCATTTCACACACGAAAAGTTATTTTCTCTTTGTTTATCTCCATTTCAACATATGTAAAATTTATTTTGTTTTAATTTGTGCTAGGGTTCTACCTACTCTCTGACATATAACGTTTTGGTGACAACCTTCAAGTAGTCACCTTTAATATTTGTAATTTCTTTTGTTCAGAGAGGTCATTTGAAGTGTAGCAGCTTGTCCTACTGCCAATCCTTCATCTTTGTCATTTGTCAATGAGGTTGACATCATATTGATATGTTCATCTTTTACACTCATGTGCCATTATTTTCAAAATTGCTTTCTTTTTCTCACCTAGGTTCTTAGAAATGCTACTAATACCACTAACATGAAAATCTCTGGGGATTCTCCCAATTGTTTGCCAAAGAATCTTTGCTATTGACTGCTAAATGGTATTGCCAAAAAGTAGTAATATAAGAAAAGTGTGCAAGTCTCTCTTTTTGCCACAGGACATATTAGAGGTAGAACATGTTTTATTGACCAATTAGGGGTCATTTCACTCCCCAGTGGACTTCTTGCCGCATTAACCACAAATCAGAAAATACACAGTATATAATGTCCTGATCTTCACTATATACAGTCATACTTAATAATTCTATCAATTAACAAAAACTCTGTCTATATGCAATACCTGGCCACATCAGCAGGAACAAAAAACTTGGAGGTAGATTTTATAAAGGGAATTAACTGAAACAGAGATATCCAGAAAAGGCATGGTACATGAAACTAGAACAATCTACCCCCATGGACTAAATAAAGGATTCAGTTCAAAACTCCAACTAATATCACCTGAAGAAGGCTGGAGCATACAGCGGTTGAAACATTGTGAATATAGCAATAAAGCTGAGGGCAACAGACTGAACAATGTAAATAGCATAAATAGCAACATCTTCTAAAAAAGGTAAGTTTTTCAACATCTTTAATGGGACTTTTCACACACATACATATGAAAAATGGCATCTCTACATGAACACCTTCATTCACCCTTTTTGTAAACTTCCTATCCAATTTGTTCAGGCAATAAAATATATTGTTATTAAATGTAGAGAATTGTTTGAGTATTGATTTTCATACTTTCTCGTTTGAAGAAACTTTGATGCATCCAGTATCAACTAATATTACTATATGTATTATTTCTTACTAAATGTATCTCTTCAACAATTGGGAATCTTACAACAAAAATGGTAAGGTCGTTGTATCCTGTTGGCACTTTCAAATTTTTTGAAAAACAACAAAGGAAGAAAAAAGCTAACCAATGATTATTGTAAAACTAATTCAAGATATAAAACTGCCTAGCTATTTGGGCCGTGGAAAGTTGTGTTTGAGTTTTGATTATCTCATATTTTTGCTGCTCATGAAGATGGCTGGAGGCTAGGATCAAAGTGTAGTATCTGTTCTAGCAGCCAACAGTCAGCCCACATCTTCAGCCATCTCCAGTTCTAGCCAGTTCCAGCAGTCCTCCATCCACCCTCACCAGCAGCAACAATATGAAATAAGCTGTCCTTTTCAGGACAACACTCTTTTCACCCTCTACATGAACATACAGATATATATATATATATATATATATATATATATATATATATATTATTTTTAACTGAATCAACTAAGCTGTCAGATCCTCATACGTCAAAACCTATGGGAGAGTTGATTACATATATATATATATATATATATATATATATATATATATATATATATATATATTGCCTGGTGCACTGTAACCTTATTTTTGTTGAAGTATTTTCTTTAACAAAAATCAACTTGGCAATATATTTTTTTTTACTCAAGTCTTTGTTTGTTGCTGTTTTCCATCATTCAATATCTGCAGGCCAATATACAAGGTTTCAGGTTTCAATGATAAATATAATAAGATAAGATAAGTTTTGCTCATAGATGACTATGCCACTACAACTGTTGCTGATTACATTGGACAGCACTTTAGCCTGTTACAGACTTTAATTATTGTTATCTAACAACTTCTGCAGGTTCACTTGCATTCACTTGAATCCAATATATCATGTATTTTATATTCATTCCTCCTGGGGGAATTCTTTCACTCAGGGTTCACATAATCCTGTTCATTTATTGCCTGGCACTTCCATTTGAGCCAAGAAGGAATCTTTTGCCTCAAATTTCTCCTCTGCCTTATAATAGGGCAGGTATGTGATTGATTCATCAAGTGCAGAATATGACGAGAAACCCTAAACGGAAGATTTTAGTGTCTTGATTTATTAAGAACTAGATTAAAAACCACACTCAATGCAGACTTTTAAGCTAGTTCCTGTGGAGAGCTAATTGGGCCTCAGGTCTGAAACTAAAGGAACTGCTGGTGATAATTTTGAAGAAATAACTTTGAATTTCTCAATTCACTCCATAGAACTTCAAAATGCCACTTTAACTCTGATTAAGGCCATATGTCCAATTCTGGCTAAAAGACTGATTTGGGCCAAAATTCCAATTGAGCTGCATTCTGCAAATCACAAATTCCATGGAACTTCAAAATTTCACACCCAAAAACCTGTCATTTTAACTCTGATTTCTTGGCACTTTGAAGAAATAAAATTGATTTCCTCAACTGACAAAACTGAATTTAAAACAATTTTTTTTCTAATTGGGCCTCCAGCTGAAACTGAAGAGACCTCTGGTCCAGCTTAGAAAATATCAATGATAATTTTGAAGAAATGACTTTGAATTCTTCAATTCACTCCGAACTTCAAAATGCCATTTTAACTATGATTAAGGCTATATGTCCAATTCCGGCCAAAAGACTGATTTGGGCTGAAATTACAAATCAGGATGAAAATTGATTTCTTCAAATCACAAAATATTGTTTACCATGAAGTCATATAAAATTAAATTAGAGGAATTATTAAACCACAAAGCAGGGTTTTTGTTAAAGTATTTTTCCAAACAAATCAGCTTATTCAATTTTCATCGATTGGTTTGTGAAGCTGAATGAAAAGTAAAGTTTTTAAATCTCGACAAAAATGTTAGCAATAACTTCAACATATTGTAAGGATTTCAACATATGTCAGTGTGTGGTGAAAAAATTCTAATGTAAACATGCAACGTGATCCTTGCCCAACTAGATAATGACCACCCAACGTTGCATTCCAATCCTTGGTTTTGTCATTGTTCATTGAATGCTGGGAAAGAGTATGCTGCATACTCACAAAGTAACACAATGAAAGAAACACCATGTTGAAAAATAAGAATGTGAACTCTACCATATAGATGTTTTATTCAGGATTTCACCTGCTTGTTTGGATGGGTAGGTAGGTGATGCTGGGGACAACTTCTGCTATGTCAGCTCTTCACCCTACCATCTATTCATCCCAATGTAGTGGCTGATAATACAAAAAATCCCAGGCATGACTGTTAATATAGACCAGCACCCGAATAAACCCAAGGTTCAGGATTTGTTGCCACTTGATCACCAAAAACCCTGCATCTAGCCCTTTAGTTCCATGTTACCCTTTGGTCAAAGTAGATGCCACTTAGAAGACTGAACTGCAAAAAGAACTATCTGCTGGTCCATCAAAGAGAAATACTTGACATCATGTTATAGTGGAACACACCTATTCTATAGTTAATAGACTCTCCCACGTATAATAAGTAGCAGTAGTAGCAGTCGCTCAGTGAGTTGGTCAGTCAGTTGATGTTGGTCGACCAGCTGATCGGTTGAACTCTCTGTCTTCAGGCGGGGAGGAACCTGAAAGAGGCTACACCGAAGGGCGGATTATCTTTCGGGGAGGTAAACCAACCCTGAACCCGTTTATACGGGTTCAATGGGCATATTTTTGGCCGAGCCCATGTGCTCGGAGATCCCACATTAAACCAGCCTTGTGCCACATGATGCCCTCATGTGTGGGGGGACTAAATATTGTTGGTCAGTCAGTCGATGTTGGATGACCGTTAGTCGGATACTAAAAGTATTAGTGACCACCACTAGATTTCTCTGTGTCATTACATATTATATCAAGTTCCTAACGTTTTGTACGTCGAACCTATTTTAGGACTGACTTAGTACAACTACAAGCCTCCACTGTGAAACTACTCTACAACATTTGACTACAAGGATTCAAACTCATACGGAGGAAGAAAAACTTTCGTTCGCTTCAACACTTGGCGACGAGGTATTCGGATTCATACGAAGGAAGAAAAACATTCGTACTCCATAACACACTTGGCCACGAGGATTCAAACTCATCTGGTGGAAGAAAAAAAAAAATTCACCTGCCATAACAAATTTATCGAAGGGATTCGGATTCATACGGTGGAAGAAAAAAAATTCGCTCACCACATTATTTGGTGACGAAATTCGTACTCATACGGAGGAAAAAAGAAAAAAACTTGCTTGTCACAATTTTCAGCAACATCTCGGATTCACATTTAAAAAAAAAAATAAAAAAAATAAACTTGGCAAAGTTTTTTGAAAGACAAGACGTCAACTTAGTGACGGAAAAAATCAGTTGTATTCTCAACTGAGAAAAGAATTTCTTTTTTCTCGATAAGACAGTTTGCTCAAATAGGTCATGAATTGCAAATTCGTAGGACCCCCTCTCTACAATATTTAAGCACTGTGTAAACTTTTTGCGAAGATGGCGGAATGCAAAAATATATTCCAGGAATTTTTTAAGTTCCAGATGGAACAACAGATGACAATATTAGAGCAACAGAAAACATTCCAGATGCAACTACAGGAGGAAACTTTTAATAGACAGATGCATTTTTAATGAGAAATGGAACAGATGCATAAGGAGTTTCAAAACAAAATTCTGGAAATAACTGAGAAGAGGAAAGAGAAAAATCTACAAAATGATTCTTTCCCAGAGAATACAATATGGAATTTAATTGAAATATTCAAGTACAGTCCAGATGAAGAGATAACTTTTGAGGAGTATTATAAAAAATATGCGGACATGTATAACGAGGACTGCCACTCGTGGTCTGAAGGAAAGAAGGTTAGGCTTCTTTTAAGCAAGTTAGGAACTTCTGAGCATAACAAATTGGTAAACTATATTTTACTGAAAAAACTAGCAAGTTGACTTTTACCGAGGCGGTAAATGTATTAAGTGAATTATTTAGTAGAAAGGCATTTTTGTTTCACAAGAGGTGGAAATGTTTGAATCTGATGAAAGATGACGAACAAGACTATATAACGTATGCAGCCAATGTGAACAAGCATTGTGAAGAATTCAAGCTAGCAGAGTTAAGCGCTGACAATTTTAAGTGCTTAGTGTTTGTTCAGGGGCTGGTATTGGAAAGAGATGCAGAGTTGAGAAAATTAGTACTGTCAAAATTAGAAAACGAACCAAGGATTTCGAGACAGAAGTTGGCAGAAGACTGCACAAGATACGTTAGCGTAAAGAAAGATTTGAAAAAGATAGAACAGTTTGGTGTTTCGCATGTAAGGAAAATACGCTACAAAAAAGAAAGTCAGTCTACCAAAAAGAATTCTAAAATTGCGAATTATCAAACAAAAAGTGAAATACCAAAGAAAAATAAACAAAAACTCCCGAAGCCATGTTTTGCTTGCGGTGAACTACACTGGTAGAGATACTGCAATTTTAGGAATAAAAAATGTTTCAACTGTAAAAGAGTGGGTCATAAAAGCTCGTACTGCAGGTCAAAAAATAAAGACAATAAAATAAGAAAATTAAAGTCCGACGAGGTGAACGATGGAATAACCAGAAAATTTGTTACCGTCGAAATAAGTAATAAAAAAATAAAAATGCAACTCGACACTGGTTCCGATCTATCTATCATAAATTTGCATACGTGGAAGAAGTTGCAAAAACCAACTTTAATGAAAACAAATAAAATCGCGAGGTCAGTGACAGGAGAAAAAATACAATTTATTGGAGAATTTGTTGCAAACGTCACGTTAAATAAAAAACACAAAAAGCTAAACTATTTGTCATAGAAAATACCACGAACTTACTTGGTACAAATTGGATAACAGAATTTCAATTATGGGATTTACCAATAAATTCTTTCTGTTACAAGGTAGATTTTTTAAACTACGAAGCCCAAAAATTAGTAAAGAGACTTAAGGGAACATTTCCTACTGTTTTTTCTCCAGGTTTGGGAACGTGTACCAAGATGGAGGCAAAATTACAGCCAAAAGAAAACGCTCAGGCGGTATTCAAAAAGAAAAGGAATGTGCTGTTTGCTTCAATTGAACAGATAGATAAAGAATTGGACAGATTAGAGAAAAACGGTATATTTAAAAAAGTTGAATGGGTAACACCGACGATATATGTGAAAAACATGCTCCAGAAAGTAAAGATGAAGCCGACACTGAGAAAAACTGGGGAGCGAGTTACCCGCAACCAAGGACATGCAGTATTATTAAATGATTTAAGTCACCTGAAGTCACCACTGAAAATGTTAAGAAGCACAAAAGGAAAGCTGGAGGCTGAACAAATAGAACCACAAAAAGAGCCTACAGAAACTATGACTCCATCCTTAAGAAGCTCAAAGCGGAAGGTTGTTTCTGGTAACATTATGGAGCTATAAAAAAATAGTAAAGCGGATTGGCAATATGATGTACTTGGTGAAAGGCGAAAAATTCATGTGCAGTAACCAGATCAGACGATGTTTTTCAGACGGGGTTGACAGTGGTCCCGCGGAAAAAACGCCGATGGAGGTGATTTTCAATACGTTTGATCTAACAACGCCTGCAACAATTTTACCTGAGGTATGCCGATCCAGAAGAAAAAAGAAAGGCAACTAATCATTTAAAAGTGGATCAAAAAACGTAGGAAATACGCTACGATGTTGCTAAAAAAAAAAAAAAAAAATTTTTTTTTTGTTGTTTTTTCTTCATATTTCCTGTAAAAAAAAATGAAAAATAAATAAATAAAACTGTTTACTCCTATGGAGTAAAGTTTTAGTGGGGGATGTTATAGTGGAACACACCTATTCTATAGTTAATAGACTCTCCCACCTATAATAAGTAGGAGTAGTAGCAGTCGCTCAGTGAGTTGGTCAGTCAGTCGATGTCGGACAACTGTTAGTCGGATACTAAAAGTATCAGCGACCACCACTAGATTTCTCTGCGTTATTACTTATATCAAGTTCTTAACGTTTTGTACGTCGAACCTATTTTAGGACTGACTTAGTACAAATACAAGCCTCCACTGTGAAACTACTCTACAACACATCAAGATCAAACCACCACTTCTCCTTCTACGTGGGTGTCCATAGCTTATGTATTTGATGGTATAGTAATTGTGAGTTCAATCCCTGAGCTAAGCAATATGTACTTGGATTTGGTGGAAACAGTACTAACAATAACAGAGTGGTACTAAATAAGATTAACTAATGGGTTCAATTTGAATACCTGATGTTTACCTAGATCAATAAACATCTGAAGGAGGTGTGAGAGCACAATATCCAAAATGTTGTGGAGATAGCAATAAAGATGAGGAGATGAGTGTGAATGTAATTAATGCAAATAATTTTGTAGATAATATTTCAATGATAACTGATGTACAAATCAGTGTGACACTCAGCAGTGTTCAAAGACAAATGAATGATAAGACATGCAATTCCAATTTATTTGTGAATTACTAGTTTTACTCATTCTAATATAAAGGATCACAAAGGTTACCCATCCTGGGTATGACAGTAAACTACATCCGCGTCCAGGGTAAGACAATAAACTACGTCCAGCAGCCAGGCCTCTGATCAGGAGGCTTTGAGGAGCATGGAACCTCCTCTTAATTGCTGGTGTTCCCAGGTCCACTCTGACCCGGGGTGGTAGCACCTGTTAGGGTCCCAGCTATGGGCAAATAGTTAACCCCGAAACTGAGGTGAAAAGCATTATGAAAGTGCAAAAATAGGTTTTAATATCAGAAATACTTTGTAAAAAATTATTACCAGAAATAAATTGTTGAAGAAAAAAAAAATTACCAGCTATACATTTTGAAAAAATAATATTACCTGCTATACATTTTTGAGGAAAAAAAATATTAACAGAAATAGATTTTTGACAAAACAAAAATATTACCAGAAAAAAAAAAGTTGTCAGCATTAAATGACCCATTGAGGTTGATATGCTGTAAAACAAAACAAAGTTTACAAAAAATTAATTTTTAGGAAGATGAATAATCTGGAAAAATAAAATGAATTTTTTTTTTTTACTATTAGAAATCATCTGGAAATCACAGAAAATACTATTTGAAATATCACAGAAATCATTCCACAATTTGAGTGAGAACTATTGAAGGAATATTCAAAATTGAATAATTGAAGTAGTAAATATGTAAAAAGCTGGACATTGACATTGCTGACCAGGAGTTGTGTACAGAAATCTGAGATTGGGGCCCTTCTGATGATTAAGGAAAGTCATGCTGGTGGGAGGGAGGCGGAGAAGAGGTGGATTCATAATTTTCCCAAGGATATTTGCACATAAGTGAACTCAACTGGAATTGAAAATCTGTACTCTGATTTCCAATTTGGAGCCATTATTCATTTTATCACTCATACATCTGAGCTTACATCATCTGATATTCCCCCTCCCAAAATAGTTAGGAAAGAATCCCCCATCAATACTGGAAAGAATGATAACAACGGACTTGAGAAACCTATTTTCCTAAAAAAAAATGTTTTAATACAAAGATTTTATAAATTTTAACAAAAACTAGCACTGACTTCTTGGTTCAGAAATGCCAAACGATTCCTTATAAGGAAACAGCTAATACTACCATTAACAACAAATAGAAATGAATTAAATGCATGAAAACAGAAAGGAGCATAAGACAAGAATGCATCTTCTCACCAGATTTACAGATAAGTGATCCTAAGATTACTAGAAGTCCTACCAGAATTTATTATTAGCGGGCATAGTGTTAACAACATAAAATATGCAGATGACACTGTGTTGATGGTGGACATAAAAAGAAAATTGCTAAAACTTCTAGACAAGGTCATAAAGAAAAACAAGAAGAAAGGACTAAGCATCAATTGTAAGAAGATAGAATGTATAGTTGTTAGCAAAAGGGACGGCCCAACATGTGAATTACAAATTGGAGATGGCAAGATCAAACAAGGACAGAAATGTAAATATCTGGGAAATGTTTTAACAGACAACAAAAAATGTGGCACTGAAATTTGAATCTGTATTGGAATAATGAAAGATGCATCCAAAAGCTAAACAAAGTATTAAGAAAAAGGAAAAAAAAATGTTAGAAATAAGGAAAAGAGTGCTGAATTGTTGTGCAATATCAATCCTATATGGCAGTGAATCCTAGATAATTTCTTTACGGATAAGGAGGAAACATGAGGCAACAAAAATGTGGTTCTATACAAGGATGCTGAGAATACCATGGATGATGCATGCAATTAACAAAGAAATTTTAAGGAAAATGTAAACAAAAAAGACATTTATATTAAGAATCATAAAGAGAGAGTTGAAATTTCTTGGACACATAAGGAAGAAAGAGGTCTTGGGGAATTTGACACTCACAGGACACATCTTGAAGTCAACAGGGCCAGGTTGGTTAATTGATTTTGTTTAGTGGCCTATTGATGTCTATGCATTATTTAATGCCAAAATCTAAATATTTTGAATAATTTTATGACTTCAACTAAATATATTTTGAACGCAATTGTACGCCTTCAACAACAGATAAAATGTATTGTTGGTCATTTTACCATAAATATGTATTGTTGGTCATTTTTTTATATAAATATGTATTACTGATATTCTTACAATAAAAATGTATCTTTATACTTTTCTAGTATATGTTTTTGTTTGGGGTTTACTATTTGCCCAAGGCTGAGACCCTAACAGGTGCTAACACCCCAGATCAGAGTGGACCTGAGAACAACATCAATTAAGAAGTGGTTTCAGGCTCTTCAAAACCTCCAATCTTCCGATCACAGGCGTTGCTGCCAGATGTAGTTTATTGTCAAACCCAGGATTGGCAAGAGGGTTAGAGGGAAACAGACTGTGTAAATGGATAGAAGATCATGGACTGGAAGGGATAGTAAGGTGAAAAATATTACTTAGAGCTACAAAGGATAAGAAGTTGTGAAGAGCAATGATCACCCACATCCTGAAGGGGGGCAAAACACATCAAAGAAGAAAACTATCTCCCGCAATTATCATATTAATTGTCATTGTTACCTTTCTCACCATCATCTCTGCTATGTAATATTTCAGGTTTTAAAATTCTGCAGTAAAAATATATGCTAATTTTTATGTATCTGTCTATATTTCTGAGATGAGGTATTACGTACACTATTTACATTATTTGGACTATTGTCCTCATCTTTGTCGCCATATTTATTACGTTCTTCGGGTGGTTGGAATGTTGAACTGAACCCTTTATTTTGCTCACTGGGGTAGACTGTTCTAGTTCCATGTGCCATGTTTAATGGGTGTCAGTTATCAGTTATCTCCTGTTAATTTCCCTCTCCAAGTTCTCCACTGCCTTAACTAGACATTGAACTCACACTCCTTGGGTCCTGTCACTGGATCTAACTAACGCCTTTATCCACTGTGCTATGTGTCCATGAGCGAAATAAAGGGTTCAGTTCAACATTATAACCACCTAAAGAAGGCTGGAGCATATAACGGCCGAATAATAATAAATATGGTGACAAAGATGACAATAGTCCAAATAATGTAAATAGTGTAATTTTTTGTTTATATTAAAATGGTAGGTTTATAACGTTTCCTGTCAGGACAAGAAGATGAGCTGATCAAAGTTGTTATAAAGAAAGTAAACGATTGTCTTTATTTTTGTTGTTATTACCTTAACTTTTTTGATGTTGTGCAAATACTCATTATATACTTGTCATTCTAAGTAACCTTCAAGGAATTTCAACATGAATCCTTTATTCAATCTACAGAGTAGATCGTTCTTGTTTCTGCTAGTACATCTAGGGTTATCTCTTGTTCTTATTTAGTAATGCACAGTTATTGCTTGCTTAGGACAAGTATGCACTGCCCAGCTCAGAGATTGAACTCACAATTACTATATCACCAAATTCATGCACCAACACTTTAATCCACTTGGCTAATGGAGGTTAAATAATATCATATATCAGATAAGTCACCAGATACTACGTGAGCTATGGAAAAAATGAATATTCTTCTAGTTTGTATTTCCTCCTATTGTGGGCATTGTTATATCCATGATATAATAACACCTTATTTCATAGATGGAATGGAATGACTGAAAGAAAAGGCATGATAAATGTGCTTTGTTCTCAGAGAGACTTTTATGTCACTAAGTCATATACAAAATTATATATAAATATTTATACAGGTCCTACACAGAGGAACTATCACATTTCTACAACAGCAAGCAATGTGAAAAGTGAGTCTTACTTGTAATATTTCCCCAAAAGTGAAAACTGCAAGTACATTAGTTTATCTATGAACCTGGTGAGGCCATGTGGCTTTCCCTGTAAAACATACCACTGTGGGCTAGGAACATCCTTCTTCTTTGGGCTTTACATTACATCTGGTTTTTGTCATTCTATCCCCTATCATCACTCACTGGCCATCATGTGACCCTTGTAACAAAGGGAGATAATCACCTGTTGTATCCCTAAAAGCTATTGTAGAAATTGAAGCCTTAAACTTAATTTGCCTGTTGTTGAAAAGGTGAGGTTAAAACTAAAAAGAAATGAGAATATATGGAATCATTAACAACTTACCTGTGGAAAATGGAGACAACATTCATGTCTATATGTACTGATAAATCATCAGTTACCTCCCCTTAAGATTTAGGAGGTATAAAAAGCACCCTGTAATATCCGTCAGTAGATGAGTAGTCAGAGTAAAGTGCAATAAAGCTTTGGTATAAGTTTATTCAATGGTTCTATTTTTACTTCACTATCATTATTATTATTATTATTAGAGCAGTGACAATGGAAACAAAAAGTCTTGTAAAGAGATTAAAAGAGATATTCAAAGATGTGAAGTCATCATAAGTAGCAATATTTGCTTATGTTCAGTCCTTACAAATTGTACCTTTTATAGAAATCAGAGTGGATAAAAAATTAATTTAGTTCACTTAAATATTGTTCTTTAGTAAAATAGCTGTAGTAATATGCAAATAGCACAACTTTTGAATATAACCTCGCTGTATAATTAGTAGAAAGATATATAATCAAGACATGAGGCACTTCAATGTGATGTAATGGTTAGAAAGCTTGTCTCTCTAGATCAAATATGACTGAATAGTGAATTCAGTTCTTACTGGGTGCTCCATACTTATGGCCTTATGCCACATCTAAGCTACATTTAGAAAATCCCTATAATCAAGATATGGTTGGTTAAGAGAAATGGACTGAATAAACAAACCAATGGTAGATGCACAAAACAATATATTTTAGAAAATGGATAAAGACGATTTTGCTAATTAAGATAACCTAGAATGAGTACAAAATATAGCTGTTATATTCTGTGCTAATAGGAACATATACTTGAAAAACATGGTGGATAAAATTAGTAAAGTTTTATTGTAAAAACCAGTACAATAAGAATAAAGGTAACAGTTATGCACAAGGTCATTGCAAGTCAATCCAGTAGTGAGTGCTTCTATTGGAAGGCCGGTTGTTCTCACGTAAGTCTGAGTCGTACTCAACAAATCCCAGTTAGACTCTATAGTCTGTTGACTTACAGATACTTATAGGTTGTTACTACCTATAGTGTAGTCACTCATAGGGGTGACAGGTTATTCCATTACATCAATAGCTATGACAGATGGAAATGTGATACATTGGGAAGTTAGGAAATATAATTGTCCTGAACATGCAAGCCAATGATAAATACACAAAGCAGAATTTGCCTTTGAAAATGAACTAAGATGACCTTGACAATTAAGAGATGATCTGGAATTATAAAAATAGTTTGGACTGGAATGGAAATTTCATCCATTGGCAAGTAGGAGAAACACTATTGTCCTGATCATACCAACTAATGATGAATATACACACGAGAATTTGCTTTTGAAAATGAGGCATAATAACCTTGAGAATTCAGTTAACTGAGATGGACTAAGTGGATTAAATAGATAGGATTGGAATGAAAATATGATCTCTTCAGGATTGTGTAAATAACATTGACCTGAACTTGTAAAGAAATAATTTATGCACAATCCAAAATTTGTCTTGGAGAATAAAATATTTAAAATTCACTGGGTTTTTAAAATTCTAACAGCTCATTCAGTTCAAGCCAGAAAACCAGATTTTGTCATTGTGAAGAAAGAAAAGAAATTTTGTCAGACAAGTGATGCCTTTATTCCAACAGGCATTTGAAAAACCTGAGAAAATAAAATTAAAAACTGGAAAAATATTGTAGATCATGAAGTTTGCTTATTTGCTTGCTTGGAAAAGTCTTGAAGGACCTCAGAAGAATTGGAAATATAATGGGGAATCAAAACCAGACAGCAGCATTACTAAAATCAGCTAGAGTACAGGAGAGTGTACTGGTGTAATAATGAGACTTGCTGTCACTTGTCTTCCAATGAAAAATACCAATTATGACTTTTGGGAAACTTCAATGAGTACAAAAAACAAAACAATAATTTTTTAATTCTATTTTGAAATGATTTAAATTAGTTTTTTTTTAAATACATATTTCTGATATTTTTCTTAAAAACTTACATACTTTTTATTTTTATTTTATTTTTTTTTAAGAAAGCTTGTCAAACTGAACTATTCATTTTTGAGCATAAAGTGAGTTGAAAGAAATTCTTACTACAGGTTGAATTATTTATTTTTTCTTTCTTTACAGTAAAAACATGTTTTAATTTTAAAGTTTGTAGAACTAGGTTGGTAAAAACAATGTAAAAAAGTTTCATTTATTAATTTACTTTTAAAAGAAAATAATGACGCCGACTAACATACATGACCTTGTTAAAAATTCATGATTTGGAAAAGGAGGACAAACAATTTATAAAAAAGAAATTAAATGTTCCAAAGCACGAATCAATGATAAACAAGGTGAAGTTACTGCCATTAGTGCTAATTTGAGACACGTAAAAGCACCCATATCTTTAAGGATTAATTACACGTCTCATCACCCGTAGAATAAATTGTCAAGCGTTTGAAGTAATTCTGAACTTATATCGAAACTAAAACAGCTAAATATTTTGCTTATTGCCTATTTAACTGTTTGTTTAATAAAATATAAAATCCTATAGACGCAATAATCTATAAAATACTTAATTATATACATATTAGCTATTCTCGAAAGGGAACTTGGATTTTATTGTGAAGTGTATATGGATACGTATCGATGGCTATTATCAACATGTGTGAAGTAAATATGGAGGTAAGGTAAATGTCCTTGTGTATCTTACCCTGCCCACTGAGGGTAGCGGATTTCAAGAAATTATGATTTCTTCCTAAATTTACTATTGACTTTAATTATGTTCCTTTGTATCTGCTTACTCCATAAATATCTGCCCTATAAAAAGTTTCTCACTTGTACACACGTCCGCCTGTAAAGTGTAACTACCGGCATATCCTTTTTGCTTACCTGTTTTATGCACCAATACCATAAAACAGGCTTCGGAAGTTTACAAAATATGAGTAGGTTAGACCAGCTTTATCGCCGAATACTCATTTCTCGGCTTTTTACGAAAGGCTGGGGAAAACCAGAGAATTTAAAAAGGCTTTTCGATTGTCGGAAGATAATCTCAAACCGTGAAGAATGCATCAAATTAATCCCGCCCGATTATCCAGTTCATGTCGACAAAGATGTTACGATGGAGGATCATCGCATTATGGAAGGGCATTTTTTGTCTCCATTCGCTCTGTACATGGCAGATGTGATGCCGAAAGAAGTAGAAATCGCCCGATTTCAAATGATAATGCCAAAATTATGGAATACCAGCCTCAAACCAATTTGTGTTCATCTGGCGGGCACCGGAGATCATTATTTCTGGAGAAGACGAACCCTCCTCGCGAAACCGCTATTAAAAGAATCAGGCATCGCGTCTATCATTCTAGAAAACCCTTATTATGGAGTACGTAAACCCAAGAAGCAGCTTCGATCGGCCCTGCACAATGTAAGCGATTTGTTTGTCATGGGAGGTGCTTTGATTATGGAGTCTTTAGTACTTTTTAACTGGTGTGAAAGACAAGGTTGGGGACCCCTCGGAATAACCGGCATTTCTATGGGAGGCCATATGGCCTCTTTAGCAGCGTCTAATTGGGACAAACCCTTATCTTTGATTCCTTGTCTGTCTTGGAGCACTGCTTCAGGTGTGTTTACCCACGGGATTTTAAGTGAAGCCATCCCCTGGCGTGTTCTGCAGACTCAATACCATGAAGAACGGGTGTACGCCACTGAAATCAAGAAACTTATCCAATCCCCAGAGGATGTTGTTAAGGCCTACAGTTTAGGTAAGAAGTTTGCTCAGGGTTACCCTGAAAGTCGAGAGGAGCTGAATGAAATTCTAAGCAACCTTCGCAACCAGAACAAAGATTCTATCAAAAAAATTTATTCCAATTTCAAAACAGAAGCCTGTGAAAATTCTATATCCTTATTAAAGCGGGTAGGGACCAACCACTTCCTGGAACTTCAGTCAACCAATGACAATCAGAATAGAAGAATTTCCGAGGAAAGGACAGCAGTAAGTCATGGTTCCAATTTCAATTATATGTCCCCAGTAATTCAAAGTGACAACACCTCAACCACTCGTCATATAAAAACTGAAGGTAAATCACGGTACCTGTCACTCTCCTATGCCCTTGCCAAATCACAAATCAGTAAATCTAAAAAATTCAAAGGGGAAGAGAAAAAAAAATCATCAAATTGTGTTTCTGAAGAAGCCCTGAACTTTATGCGCGATGTCATGGAAGAATTCACTCATTTGGGAAACTATTCACAACCAGTTGACACAAGTCTTATTATTATAGTTGCAGCCAAGCAAGATGCATATATTCCACATGAAGGAGTCCTCAGCTTGAAGCAGATATGGCCAGAAGCTGAAGTTCGCTATATTGATTCCGGCCACATATCGGCATTTCTTTTTAATCAGAAAAAGTTTCGCCAGGCAATTATTGATGCTTTTGACAAACAAATCCAAAAATACTACTGAGTAACTGAATGCAGCTTCATGTTTTATTTGTGAATTTTTAATGATAGTGCTAAAAAATGTCTAATATCAAAAAAAAAAGTTATAATTCATTATATTCTCTAAATGGTCTGCCCTCTTGTCAGGATGAAAGCTGCAAATACATCCAGAAAAATTGACAGACAAAATGTTTTAAATTAAACTAGAAAATATTACAATCATGCTCAATAATTCTGGGAATTTGTTAAGCCACCTGATCCATCTTGACAAAAGAACGCTGACCAGATTTTCATTTTATTTGTAATTAAAAAAGTTTTCTTTTGACAGAGAACAAATGTTATCTAAATTTGTTTTCTGTTATTTTAGAAAATGAAAAATATAACAGTCCTTTGCATTGAAATTGAAGAGACTGATTATGAAATTTAATGAATAATAACTTTTTTTTTATTTTAATAAAAACATCAGAAATACATTATAATCTGAATCTGTTCAAAATTTTGACACTAAAAAAAAAAAAACATTTGTGCAAGAAAAGGAGGATTTGTAGATATAAGTTTTGGTGGTGGCAGGTGTTAACTTTGTTAAAAGTAGTAATCTAAAACAACCTCCAAAAAATAGGTCAGATGTTATTTCAATGTTATTTGTATTTTTATTTATATCAGAGATTGCCTATTTTTCTGTGTATTTTGGAGCGAATATTTATAATCTACAACCAGTATTAACATTGAATTCAAGAATTGCATCCACTTGCTGACTGCAATCAAGCAAAATGGAAGAGAATAAAATTAATTTGATGATAAAACAAAAATAAAGTGTCATTTTTTTCTTTTACATTTTTTTATCGCAATGACAACATGAGTGAGTTTTAATGTTTTTGGCAAAATACAGTCTTTCCTTTTGGATGAGTGAATGGTAATTAAAATATTTTAAGTTTGAGAAAATTACAAACAACTTATAATTGGTTTTATTTGCTACTTGACAAAAAAAATTGATATTAATGCTTAGAATTTTTATAAAATTTTGTTATGGAAAAAGTAAATTTTTTGACTGACTCCACACTTTATCTTCTATGAAATGATAAAGATTATTTGAATATTTATTTAGGCTTGTGTGTTTTATTTAAATTACATCTACTGTTAACTATTGTCACATTTGTCATGTAGAGGTTAAGGAATAGTTTTAAATTCTAAAGCAATTTTTAAAATGCCATTTCCCTTCAGGATACAGTTGATGATGACTCCATTACTTCCTTTTCTTTAATACTTGTGATTTGCCATGACAATTGTTGAGAAAGGTAGTGAAGCAGTTTCTTGTGGCTTTCTTCATAGTTTTGAATCAGACTCTAAATAAATATAACAGCCTCAAACAGAATTTGAACTCAGCTTGTTAATTCTATTTTCTGTACCAATAAATTTGCACCACATGCACACTTTTTTTTTTTTTAAATCAGTATCGCCGAAACATTAATAATGAGAAGAGGAAAGAGTACAGTAGATAGCAATTGACATTGCATTTACATTTTTGAAGATTAAAGTTGGCTGGAAAGCATGGAGCCACACTGAAGTTCCACAAGCAAGAAGTGTGAGAAAAGAAACTGTTAGCATAGAATTTACAGTTACATCTAACCAGCTCAACTGTAAATTGATGAGATCTTTACATCAGTGTAGTACTGTGCATAAATTGAAAAAGTCTAGGTATGACAGTGAAGAGATCATCTGAACAATTATCATGAAAGTATTTATAGAAAAGAAGCAAAGAGGCAATTTTATGGTGGTGGGAAAGGGATCGAAGTGAACATCTACAATAAACAAAATTTCCATATATAAAAACATTTCTATTCAAACAGAAACTAGTTCTAGTTTTGATAGTTTTGTATTTTAAGAGATAAGAAATCATGAAGATATTTTTCAGCATTTTATCAGACTTCATTTCTATTTGAATAATTTTCCATTGTTGTCAGTTATCATCTGTCCATTCATATTGACTGCCTATTCAGATCAAAATTCAGGCTCTTGACTTACTGATCCAATATCAGATACAATCAACAGTTGTGTCAACAATTCTATAGTCTCATGAGAGGAAAAAGACATTTTACACAACAAATTTTTTTTCAACAATCTTCCTTGTCAATGCACTTAATTTTACATTTCTCCAGTTTCAACAACTCAGATCTGTAGAATTGTGTTGGAATTCTGATAACTGTATTAGCATACAGACTTATTGATTCACCCTCCCTCATATAATTTTAATTGCATTAAAAATTTTGCTTTATGCCTTATTGTATATATATCTTAATCTCTACTATTACTATTGTAATAGTAGAGATTAAGTTTTTCTCTTCCATCATCAATGGATCCATGAGTTGTAAGGTAACTTGTGATAGTAGAGTTATTATATTGTAAGAAAGTGCAAGACTCCTGGAAGTATTACAAGAACCATATGAAAAAATATACAAGATGATGCTAAAACATTCTCAGCCTGACTAAGAAGCCCTACCCCTCAAAATCTGACGTTTTGTCATTTGAATAGATTTTAGGATGTTGGTCAGGGCAAGAAGTTGTCAACCCTACTCCCTCGGGAATTGTCAATATATACAGATACTTGTGGGTAAGACTTCATATTGCTTGGTTTCATAGAAACGCTGTTTTTTTTAGGGGGGGGTTGCCAACACCACTGAAGAGAGAGCTAATAAAATATCGGCTGCTTGTAGACAGTTCAAGCTTTGATGTGTACTTTAAAATTTCAATAGCAACTCTTATTTAATGTTTTCTTTTACAATATTTGAGAATCCAGTGTATATTTGGGCAGCAACCTTTCTTTTAGACATTTTTCATTAAATTAGGGACAAGTAAAATTTATTCATTTTTTAAAGTTTTTTCCAGTGTTAACATTTTTCCATTTGGTGGGAGTGAACGTATACAAAAAGTGTCCATATCGTCAATTGTCCCAAGCATTTTCAGACACTTCTTTAGTCATTTTCAAGGGGGTTGATTTCGGTGTTAGTTTTTCATGTTTATTTAGTTTTCCATATCTCACTGAAATCCACACTGGCTTGATTTATTTGTATTTGTTGTTTCTTTTTTAATTTTGTCTCTTGTGATGTTCCATCTGTTATTTGGATCTCATCTCAAATATGATAAATGTGTCCTTTCTCCAAATATAATTTATTATATCAGATTTTTTTTAACTCTTTAAATTTGGCTTTCATGTGTTTCTGACAACCAACTTTAAAAAATGGCAGGTTTCTATCTTATATTCTTGGCTACTTTTATATTGGATCCAAGAAATACAATCTTGTCAGATCTCAATCATGCAGAACAATCTCTAAGAAAGTAAAATCTTGTAATAGTTGACTGCTATAGTAAGCACCAATACCATTTATTTCTGTGTACCTGAAGAAGACTGTAGAATGGATCGGTTGAAATGAGTTAATTGCATAAACAAAATGAGTTTCATGGATTAAACTCTTCAAATATCCTAGTATATTTTGTTTTAAATTAAAAATTAATTTCAATAAATGGATAATAGAAGCCAATCTCAGTGGAAATGCTTGCAGACATAAATGCAGGTTTTGAGGCTGCAAAAACCAGAGACAACAATAGAAAATTAAAACCAAAGGAAGTATATTGAAAACTGCTTTCCTAAAATTGACATTGGATAACCAGTTTATTTTTTGATGTTGGGTACCAGCTTACAGGGCAGAAGTTGTTGGGTTTCTAAGCCATATATAGAGATGTGCAGGTGGTGTGATGGTTAGTGACATAGAACAAAAAAATGACAAGCCGAGTTCAAATTCTAGTCAATTTTGTTACATTCACTTGTGTAAATACCATTGGGAAAGGTATGAATCCATTTCTTCCCCTCGGCTACAGGTTAAATACAGCAAATCAGCCTCTTCAACATTCGTTGGCAACCAGTCTAGAATAAAATTGGTTGAGCATGAGGTTAGCAACTCCATCCCATAAAAACGTATTTGCTATATAAACAACAGCATTAATCCTTAGCATGTTAAGAGAAGTGGGCCCCATAAATGTAGGTTTGAGACATGAAATTGTTGTTGCTTTAAGATTAAATTCATATTTCCTTGACCTCATTTCTCAGGGCACCAGAAAACTAGCATGAGATTAAAATTAACAGATTTCAATCCAACTTTCAGATGAATAGACCAGGAATTACATGTCTTATATCATTTCATATATATCTTATATCATTTCATATATATCTTATATCATTTCATATATATCTTATATCATTTCATATATATCATATATCATTTCATATCTTCCAGTCAATTTGACAAAGAAATAAAAAGTGGTGATAATTGGCTAGCTTTGTGTTTTTTTTCATTCCTTTTACGGTGGGGATCCTTGCTCCCTCCCCCTTTATATATATAAGCACTTGGTAGGAAAAAACTATGATGCCTTCCTTGATGAATTTCGTCTTAAGATCAGGAAACTGATTAGAGAACTAGAAAGGATTATTATAAAAATAAATAGACACATGTCTATATTATTTAATGAAACATGTTTGAATGTAGATATGCTGCCTCTCTCTCTCTCTCTATATATATATATATATATATATATATATATATATATATAACCATTTCATTCCAAGCAAGGCAATAAAGTCACTAAGACACAAGGGGTTACTGAGTGTTAGAGAATATGAGGAAAAAAACACAAAAAAAACAGTATTAAGGAGAGAATAAAAGAACAGGAATTAAGAAAACAACATAATGATTTACATTGTATTTAAATTTATAGATACTTTTAAAATGTCTTCTCAGGCCCTTGTATTCTCATATGATCACCAAAGTTGATCCTGGGCAGTAGCCAGATTGGTGGTGACTGTTTGGGAACACCAGGTGCTGTAAGCTTGGATATGTGTGTGGTAAAATGGATAACAGCTCAAAATTGTAAATTGGAGAGCTGAGTTACAATTCCAGTCAGGTCCATTATATTCACTTATGCACAAATCCCCTTGGGAAAGGTATGAATCCATCTCTTCTACCCAAATAAGGGTTAATCGGGACTTGTATCACTAATCTAAAAAAAAATTACAATCTAAAAATATTTTCTGGCGTTAAATAACCTTCGAATGGTTGCTCAGCCATAGCAGACAAATCAATCAGGTCCTTGTAGAGCATCTGAACAGGAATGTATAATATTTCTATTGAGTGAGAAGACTGTTGGGTCACTGATAGAATTAAATTTAATCTCTAAATCTTTTTAAAAAAAACAAAAAAAACCATCAATGTTCACTTAATCAACCAGAAAGATTTATTACTTTGATAGGATAAAAATGTTTATTTACATTGAGGAATATGACTTTGTATTTCTTCAGTTGAGAGCAGGGGGAAGGGAGAGTGAAAGGATGAAAAATCCACATGAAGACAATGTAGTTTGGAGTCAGCAATGTTTATAAAATTAATGAATTTAGAAAACTTACTCAATTTGGAAAACATTCACAGTGAAATTAAGATTGCATAATAAACTTTACTAGTCAATGGTCTATCATATCCCATGTAAGTATGCATGTGTGTGTGTGTGGGGGGGATATTGACCTTGCTGCAGGGATGCATCTGTAGTTTATTATCAAATGAACCAATTGATAAATTCAACGTCCAATCCACATTTCAAGGGAGACAACTAGTGAGACTTTAATATTTCAAGACACCGAGAAGTGATGGTGAAGAAACGAATTCAGTACGTTTATTTATATTATTTGTGCTTTTATTTTAGTTTTAATGCTTTTCTGTTGAAGAAAAAAAACCAACCCCCTTAATGGTCATTTTAAGCAAAACAAAATTCTAATACGTTAAATAATCTTAACTAAAGATTAAAAAATTAATTTTTAGAAAGAAAAATACCACTAAGAGATGTTTGCATACCTTTTATTTTATGAAATTTTATAAAAAATGCAAATAAAAACTCACATAGGCTTATAGACCTACATTTCGATGTTCAAACCTAAATGTTTTTTCAATGTAAATAATGAAAGAATTTATCTGAGAAAAATATACCACCATCACTTTACAAAATAAACCATAAATCTTTAAATGCTTCAATTATACATTTCACAAATATGTGAACAAATTTCTGAAAAGAAGTTGAGAGAGAGATCTGTTTCAGATCAATAGTTTTTAAAACAAGAGCAAATTTAGTTTTTCTTCAATGCAAGCAATTTCTTCTCACTTAGGACATTCATTGACTATTAGATTTTACCAAATGTAAAAGACTTAGTGGTACAAGTCTTCAGTTTTAATCTAGAGTTAATCAATTTAGAATTTATTGATTTAAATTGGTTACAATTTATAAACATTTACTTGACAATAAGATCTAATATGTTATCAAATTTAACAATCATGGACACAAAATGCAAAGTTAGATTAAAATAATTGAACTTTGAATTAAGAAAATTTTTGTCTGACTGGAAAATTAAGTGCAAAATTTGTGCTTTTATAAGTGATAAATTTTTTTTTTTTATCTCAGCATGAACATTTCAATGAGGCTCTTTAACCATAACAGCTCACCAAAGAAAAAGAAATCTTATAATGAAACCAGAAAATTTATGTAGCCTGTAGTAGATAATCATAATGGTAATATTAGGCATTTCATTAGAACAGCATTTCTCAATTGGTGCACCAGGTACACTAATGTCTTGAAAGGTAAGCCAGGTGTGCCCCAAATTAACAAGAGACTAATTCATGAATCATTTTTATATTTAAAAATATATTTATTTTTAAGGAGTTAGTAACACCAAGCACATGGCTTCCATGTCTAAGTCAAGTCTGTTATTTTATATTTTAAACTGGATACTAAATTCCTTAATCTTTAAGGGGTGGGGTGGAATGGACAATCCTTTTCCTTTTCTCAAGGTGCTTTAATTATTCTCGGCCTTTTGAAAATAAAAAAAGCATATTCTTCACAAATCCATTTAAATGAAAACTAGTCTGCTAATCTTCTTTGGGATGCCAAAACAAAATTTTATATTCCTAATTTTTCCTTATTAAAATTAAAAGTGCACCCCAATGTGCCCTAAAGTAAAAAAGGTTGAGAAACACTGCCTTAGAAGGAAATGTCTGGAATTCATTGACCAAGTAATCAAGTGACACTTGAAACTGATCTCTTGAAACAACTTTTCAGGAAAATAGGTTTCTCAAGTTTACTTTTATTGCTCTTTTCAATATTGATGGATAGGGGGAGAGGGGGTTTATTCCTTCCTCACCTTATGTTTGTTATTGTATGGAAAGTCAACACCTTGATTGCCATTACTTTCTCTCCAAGTCACATGTTCTATCCATTCACTTGTTGAAAGTCTTCAAATGGTTTCTGTTATTCGGCACAGTTCCTTATGATTCTGTTATGTCAGATCAAGGGGCTCAAAGAAGAGTGGCCCTAAGATATACATGCATCATTTGCTTGAAGCCATTTTTAATCCTTGATCTGAGAATAGGTAATTATATATAAGTAATTACAAAATATTTTTAGTGACTGATGATTGCTCGAGAAAAAAGAAAAAAGAAAAAAAGAAGAAGCTATTCACAGTTGACCCCCCCCACTAAAATACGCCCACTTCATACTTCAATTGTAGTTCCACAATAAATTTAAGATGGCATGTGTTTATTAAGTTTAACTTTTTAATGCCAGCCAAAGATTTTTAACTCTATCTGTTTAGATTTGAAACCATTTGCCTAATTTTATCATAACCATCATGATGAAAGTAGAACATTTCCTTACAGATTTATTATGGAGTGGGGAAGGGAGAGAAAGTAATTAAGATTCAAAATAATATTGTCTAATAATAAATCCATATTTTAATGGGCTTTTTTTTAATTTTTTACAAAATTAAAAGATTTTTTTTAGACTTTTCATTATTTACAACTTTCAAGATTTGTTTTATCTTTTATTTCCAATGAAGACAAATCACTATAGCAAAAATTTAAAGTAAAGCCTTTATGAGATATATAAAAAATATATTTATTATATTCTTCAGAAATTTCACTAATTCAGACTTTCACAGCTAGGACCCCCCCACCACCACCAATTCACATCCACAGAGTCAACTCATCCTCCTTTCCCCCTTTGTATTGCATTGGTAAGAAGGAAGTTCCACTCACACAGAGGACTTCCCAGAACTGTTGCTTTGTGGAAGATTCCTAAAAGAAAGAATCTCCAATCCCTACAATTTGAACCATTTCAAGTCTAGGGACAACCATTATCTATCCCACATGTCCTCATAATATGTGCCTCTTATTCCCTCCCTGTACACCCACTCAACAGCCTAATTCAGTAATCCTCTGCATTGAGGGACTCATGAGCCTTGTATTAGGTGAATAATAGTGTGTGTGTGTGTGTGTATTCTTAGCTTAGTATAAAAATAACGAAAATGAAAAAATTGGCAGTCATTTGTTGAAACCTCCGGATAAGTGGACCAAACGATTACAAAAAGGCCTGTCTACAAAACTCTGTATTTGGGTGCTGAATATAACATCAGTCAGCTAGATGAAACGGTGTGCTATATTTATGGAATAAAGTGCTCAATATCAGGGATAGAGTGTATGTAAATATAAAAGTGAACATTGAAGTCAACACTCAGGCGACAAACTGTTTCATGTTAGACGCAATCATCAGGTGGCCCGATGATTGGGTCTAGCATGAAACAGTGTCGCCTCTGAGTGCTGATTTCAGGGTTCACTTTCAATTATCTTTAGTGGATTAGCTTGTCTATGAAAGTTTCTTTGAGTTCAGTATCAATCTAGACAAGTTCAACTAATATTTCCTTTTTAACTTTTTAGTTAAATCTAGAAACTGCATTGTAGAGTAAAATTACTGAAGAGTAATTACTCACTTTCACCTCCACCACTCCCTCAAAATTGATTTAACATGAAATTTGCTTAAAACATCAAACTATGGAATTCAACATTTGATTATTTTTCTGTTTTATACAACGTTTATATTCACTTAGAGATCATCAGAAAATAAAGGAATTTTTGTGAATGTTCAGATATGTGGACTGAGAAGGGAGGGAGGCTTCATTAATTTTCCTGTTGAGAAAAATAAAAATATAAAAAATAAAGAAAGAATTCATCAAGATAGAGATCTATAAAAAATTATAATCAACAGTTTTTATGTGAAAATATGAGGAAAGTAATTTATGGACATTGGACCAATTGGTGTGGAATTGTGAAGCAAAAATTTTCATTAAGTGTATCAGCAGCCCCTTGAAGAAGAGACACGAGACAGACAAAAAGGAAAATCCAAATAAAGAGAGAATTACATTTTCTACATATAAAAAGTCTTTGGGAATGCAAAGGTTTGAAAATGCAGCTAAAACCTTATCTTAACAGTTTTTGTTATATCATCATCATTATTAAACACAAAGAAACTGAATGATGAATCGGGGAAAAAAAAAAAAAAATGAAGGAAAATTTAATGGTGACAGATTAGATTTGCTTTCAAAATTTATCCAAAAAGAAAGTTGAAATTGTGGCTTTGAAAATTCTAGTTGCATCTCAGAATTTCAGATTGTTACCATATCTAACAATTTTCATTATAGTTGGGTGTCAGTCGTGTTTTTTCTTTGGTCATTAAAGAGAAATGTTGTTCATTAAAGTGAATGTTAAATGACAAATTTATTAAAAAAGTTCTAAATTGATGAGTTTTATCTACAAGCAAGATGAGCAAAGAGAAAGGATGAAAATAAAAAAGTAATGAAGTTTTGCATATTTTCAAATAAACATCAAGAGAATGTATAGCATTTTTTTATTATTGTTGTAAGGAAAAAAAAAATCTTATAAAAAAAAAAAAAACGAATGAGTTTTTGTGAGGCTGGCAGTACCATCCAGATCTCTTATCATCAATGGCATACAACAAGCTTCAGCAAGCTGGATAGATGAAAGGTGAAGAAAAAAGTTCATATTTCCAATTCCCGAATTTGTACAATTTTCCCTTCCCCAATTTGACCCACCCTATATTCCACAGTGACAAAAGTAAATGAGAAGCAGCAGCAGCAGTAGCAATGGTGGAAGGGTTATCAACTGCCTATGTGTCGCTCCCCTGTCCAGTAATCCACCCAACCTGGCAAAGTTAGGTGACATTGCAATGCATGTAAGTTAGAGAACTACTGCTATATATACATTTGTTCACTGGCCAAACTGTCCATGAATGGTCGCACAAGTCCACGAGTTGCAAAGTTAAAGATCAAACCAAATGTGATGGAGATTGGTAATGCAGGCAGTGCCTTGCGGAAAATGGCCAACAACAGCAAAGTGAAACACAATCCCTATAAAAGAAAAAAAAATGTCAAAGAAACAGCAGAACTATATATATATATATATATATAAAAATTTCTCAGAATTAACCTGTAGAAAAAGACTATGTATAAAGGAAAAAAGACAATAGGAAAACTGTAGTTTTTAGCCAACACATTTCATAAAATATGAACTTTTCAAGGCAAAAAAACAAAATGAATTTATTGAAACAAAGAATCTATAAACAACAAACAAAATGTCATTAGCAACTAGAAGAATTTAGAAATGCTATTGTATATTCATATGGACAACTAAAAAATTATGTCAATTTTATGTTTGAAGAGAATATTTTCACATGTAGAAATATTGTTCGTATTGCTGCGTTGATGAATTCAATATACAATAGCTCAGTTACAAATAAAAGCAACTATTTATTATAGCAGTACATATAAGTAATATTTCTGTGTTATTTTTTGAAAGGATTTTTTAACTGACACTATTTCTTATGACAATAAACGTTATTTTTAGTTGGTAAATGTATTTGTGTTGCTATCCGTTTTTTTATTTTATTTTCTTAAACTGCAAAATTAATAACAACTGGCCTAAGTTCTACTAAAGAAAAATTGTGCCTCCGAAAGGAATTGAACTTGCATCCCTTTTTTTGATCAGGGAAACCAGTTTTGGGACTAAAGTGTGCTTCTACTGGTTAAAACAGTGATAGCAACTCAAACATGAGTACCCACTAAAAATAATGTTTATAGTAATAAGAAATATTTCTGTGTATAAATTTTATAAGGAAACAATAAAGAAATAACCAAAATTTCTTGAATGCCTGCTTGTTTACATTTTATTCATTTGGCAACAAGACAAAATTATTTGGATATAGATTTCCCTAAGATCCACTTAAAAGTAAAATAAACAAAAATTTTGCCTTTCTTTTAACCGAAATATTTTCCAATAATTGGGAGGGGAGGCAATCCATTGAAGAATATTTACATCTAAGGCCGAATCTATATTAAATGAAAACAATGTACATGTGCATTTTATATATTTATTGAATTAAGTCAATTTTAATCACTGCCTTGATAGATTATTGTAGAAACCAATGTGTTAATTTCACAAACCATTTTCGTGAGTTTTTCCTAACTAGGTGCTAGGTTATATTTAATATAATATTGTATCTAAGTTTATAGTCCCAAAATAAATTTTTAAGAAAAGTTAAACAAAGTGTACCATTATTTATGTAGCCATAAGTCTTTAATATTTCTTTTGGTTTGAGGTTTTAGTGCTATGAAACAGAAACATTTCATTGGTTGGTTGATTTTGTTTAGCAGCATATCAATCTCTATGGGTTATTTAATGCTGAAATCTAAATATTTCGAGCACAATTTTATAGCTTCAACTAAATATATTTTGAACACAATTGTATGCTTTCAATTACAGATAAGATGTATTATTGGTAATTTTTACTATAAAAATGTATTGCTGGTATTTTGTTTTTAATATAAAAAAAGTATTACTGGTATTTTTTTTTAAATATAAAATATATTGCTTATATTGGTACTATAAAAACGTATTTTTATACTTTCATAGTGTTGTTTGGGGGAGGGTCACTATTTTCCCATAGCAGAGTGGACCTGGGAACAAAACTCAATTAAGAGGTGGTTCCATGCTTCTCAAAACCTCCAATCTCCCAATCAAAGGCCTTGCTGCCGGATGTAGTTTATCATCATACCTAAGACTATGAAACATTTGGTTTGAAATTGTTAAAAAAAAAAAACTGAAATGTCTTTTTGAAATGATGACAGGCTGCATTTTCTAATGACCAACAAACAGTTTTAAATTGGTTTTGTAAAAGTTAATTTTTATGAGAATATTAACAACTTTAAAGAGGAGTATTTTTCAGAATTATTTTCAAATCAAAAGGCTGAGAATAATGATATACAATTCACTTCTTGGGTATTTTTAAAAGAAAGAGAAATCAAAAAACTTACAATCAAAATAGCTACAAAACAGGCCAATGTTGTATTCCAGTCTCCATATGAAGAAGCTTTACCAACCAATACACCATAGAAAATAAAATCACCTAGACCAAGTTTAACACCTCCTATAAAGGTAAATAAAAACAGAAACAAATTAGTTATTGAATATATTTTTTTTATATTTATCTCTAAAACAAGCATTGCTTTTTAAACTAGAAAAAGAAAAAAAAAAGAAAAAACAGAAGGGAGAGAATTATGTCTACTTAAATATTTCCACAAAGAACAAAGGTATTCTTCCTAAAGATGAAATTTTAAGAAAGTTCTTTCAAATTCCCATTATTAAAATCTCAGATAAAATATTTAACAACTTACTTTCTTCTTCTTCCTCTTCAGTAGAAACATGGGAAGGCCTAGTTCGATGTGCAGGTGATGCATGACCAGTCTCTGCTGATGGACCTTTCTCTAGTTCTCCCAAGGCAGCTTGTGCTCTGCGGGCAGTCTGAGAATCAACACTATTTGAAGAGTTATACTGATTAAAATTGTGAACATTAGTGTAGAGGTCTTCCCGTATATTGTTAGGATTCTCATTTTCAGCAGCATCACTTCCACCAGAAGCAGCAGCAGCAGCAGCAGCAGCATTGTGATTCACAGCTGAGAAGAATGAAAACATTAACAAATTTCAAAAGGAATTTAGCAAACAGAATACATTTGTTGTAGTCGAATTGTTTCATTCTTTCATTCATTGTTTTGTCAAAGATTTTCTGAGATAATGAGGATAAATTTATTTCATTTTTGTTATATGATAGTCACTTGAAAGATTGTTGTTTTTTTCAAATGCCATATATTTCCGCTTATAAGATGACCTTTAAATCCCAAAAATCACTCTTAAAAATTGGGGCTCATCTTATACAATTCTAAAAAAGAAACCTTAAATTCTGAGTGATGTTTGTCAGTAGGCTAAGCTCGACCTTGGTGTGATAACCAATAATGTAGATGAAAAAATTCACATTATCAAATAAACTGATAATAAAAATAATAAAACCATTTCTATCTTGTATATTACTGGAATAACTTCATAATAAATTGCCTATTTGAAGAATAATTCTGCATCAATGAAATCAACTTGTGTCCATTCAAGCTCAGCTGAGAAAATGTAAGCATTGAGTTATGATTGTGTTCACAGCAACCTTCATCTTTTGCTAAACTTTCAATAATCATCATTAATTACGGCAATAATAACATTGAGGATAACATAATATTCATTTCTCATTAAAAATTCATTATCATTTTGGTGTCAAATAATAACACAATTTAGGATTACATACAACCTTCATTTTTCAAATAAAAATCCTTTTATAGTAGTTGCATTTAAAACTTTAATTTTCTAGCAGCAGCACAGTTGTTTGATTCCTTGTCTACTTCAAAAACTTTCAATTTAAACTTTGCTTCATATTTTCTCCGTTTTGCTGGTTGTTCTATGATTGATATGGGTTTAAGAGATCATGTGATGAAACATAAAAAAAACAAGGGTTTCCCTTTTAGGGGACTCATGTAGGAAAAACACGATATAGATATTATTTTGTTTATTTTGAATACAGTAGTAACAATATTTCCAATAACATCATTTTTATATAATCAATAAACAGTCATTTTATATTACAGGTATAAGATAAATTCGTGAAAATTTGCTATATTTTTTTTACCTTGTCTTATCTAAAGGTTGCCTTATACGTGGAAATATACAGTATTTATTTTTATTGTGTCGATTGAAATGTTTAGATAAGACTTAAATTGCTAGGTTTTTAAATTGACATTAACAAGTTAATAAATGATCAATAAAAAAGTTAGTTTATATATTTTTTACCTGGTGAAGAGTTAACAACTGTGGTAATTGTTGATGTGCTGTTTGTCCCAGAGTCATTTCGAGAACCGGCTGGGGAGTCATCTGCCATGGTAGCTATTTGCCAAATCATGGTGGCTACAGAGAATGAAGCAAAAGAAAAAAGAAGAAAGTGTCACATTGCAATTGTTTAGAAGATAAAGTTTACTGGATTTTAATTGTGATTGTTTGTATAAAGAAAAGAGAAGCTTTTTCTGTTGAGCATAATTATATATAAAAAAATGTCTTCAATATCCCTGAACATTTAAAATCAAAGAAGAAAAATCAAAGAAGAAAAATCAACCAAAAATGAACAAGATATTACCTGAATGGAACAAGTGTTATAGATAGTAGTTATTTACCCCATCTCTCCACTGAGATATGCTGTGACACAAGGTCTGGTTTAATGTGGGGAACCCAAGTGCATACACCCAGGCCAGAGCCAAAAATTGCCCAGAACCTGTAATTGTCGGTTGTGCTGGCATCAATATGGCTACTGATCCCGCATCTCAAGTGCAATGAGCTGTTCCCCAGCACTGGGCACCTCTCAGTATTTTTATGGATAGTAAAGTGTCAGAATCAAAAGTCTGTAAACATTTTGAAAATAAACTTGTTAACAGGAAGTGACCTCTTTGTATGATTAGGTCTCCAATAGAGATTTTGAGGTTAAAACATGACATTAATTAACATAAAAAAGTGGAAAAAGAAAAAAATGAAAAATATTAGGCCATCTTAGAAGAATGTTGCAAACTTCATGACAACAACTTTTGTTGAAATGGAGATAATCATTTCTAAAACTTGACCAGATCATCTCACAAGTTACTATCCACAAAAGAATGTAATAGTGGGGGTTGTATGGGTGATACATTTAGCTAAATATGTTAGTTATGTGCATGTAAATAAGGAAATACTTACAGGAATATATCAAAGCAGGAAAGATGTCTTCATTTCTGCGTTGTGCAGTTTCTACCAGAACCCGAAGAGGACCTTTCGGACACAGTACAGCAACAAGATCTATTCACACATAAATAATGCAGATCAGTTTGTTTAACAGAAGAAAATTATGAGAGAAAAAAAATATTAATGAATTGCTATATTTAAAAAAAAAAAAATCAGCAAGTTCAATTTAGCTCCTTTTTTTTTTTTTTTGAAGAGAGGAGCATTGCTGAATCAACATCAAAACTTCTAAAAATCATTCCATCAAGCATAGTACATCTTTGAAATGTCAATAACATATCAAGGAATTGCAAAATTTGTTTAGGCCTTAAAATTTTGAAATTAAGGAAGAGCTTTTGTATTTTTATTAAAGTATGTAAAAATACATTAAAATTTAACAAGTATTGGTCTTTTATGTTTTAAATAACACTCTCACTGCTGCATCATTATAACATTGTTGCCTGGCTATGCTGGCTCATTTTGGGAAAATAGAAAATGTGCATAAATTAAAAATAATAATATGTAAGTTTTTAGGCCTGGAAAAATTTGTCACCCATATTTTTGTATTAAAATGGAGATCTGAAGAATTAGGACCAAAATCTTCGTCTTAAAGAAATAAATTATAATCCCATGAACCCTTAAAGTTAGAAGTTTCTTAATATAATTAATATTTGATCTGTTTTTACATTGAGCTCTTTGGATTACATCCTCCTTGGAATTATCCATACGGATTACCAAATAACTTCATTATATATATATATATCATTTGGTATACCCCTCTGTTCAACCAAATGGTTAGTATTAAGCTAGGACAGAAATTCCTAGCTTTAATTGAAAAACACTTTCCTACCAATAGTAGACTTAGTAAAATATTTAATAAAAACACCCTAAAATTAAGTTACAGCTGCACTGAAAATCTAGAAAGTATAATAAAAAAACACAATAATAAAATCCTGAATAAACCCCCATGCTAGAATAGTATTAATAAAAACCCTACACTTAAATTAGACCAAAATAGTGAAAAATTATGTGATTGTAGAAACCCAGAAGACTGCCCATTGGAAAATAAATGCCGTGTAAAATCTGTGGTAAACCAATGTACTATCTCATCCATTGAGAGTCCTAATACTAATATGATATATATTGGGTCTACGAAGAATGAATTTAAAACCAGATGGAGGCAGCATAAGTGCTCCTTCAACAATATAAATAAAAGAAATCAGACATCTCTAAATATTTTTGGCATTTGAAGGAAATGAATAAAACACCAAAAGTAAAATGGAAAATTATAAACAAAACTAGAACTTGTAAAACTTGGGATGACCCATGCCCTTTATGCCTACATGAAAAACTACACATTATCAAGTTTCTAAATAATAAAAATCTATTAAACAATAGACATGAGTTAACGGCTTTTCACTGACATCATCAAATTTTCGTATTGAATAATTAGCATAAAAACAAACAAACAATAAAATAATTTTTAAATTCCATAGTCTAAATAAATAGTTTAAATGCCATAAAAAAAAAGATAACCCTTTATGAAGTCATCAAAAAAACAAATGTTAGCGACTTATGACAGTTTTTTTTATATACACAAAACCCTTTCAGAAAAAAATAAAAAATAAAATAAAAAATAAATAAATCTCCATAGACACTTAATCAGACTAGACGATGTCATCTTCCACTTTAAATTTAGACACCCCTAACCTTACCCTGACTTGACGTCTTTGAATGTAACTGAGATATATATACAAATTATTAAACCCTTATGCCCCTTTTCTTTAAACAATTGCTCTAGCCATTACCATAGTAAATTTTAATTTCAATAATGATTATGCTTATAAAACGTGTAAATTTCAGGAATAAGTTATTCCAAAAAAAATTTTGCTTGAAGATGGAACAGAGCTTGGTACTTTAATTCAAATAATTATATTGAAGTTTTCGGCTCTTGTTTTGAAACATGAGAACTCTTATGTAGCGTTGGAATCATATTTTTAAATAAATAATTATATAATATATATATATATATATATATATATATATATATATATATATAGTGGGGTGGGCAAAAACAAATATTTGTACACATACAGATTTTTAATTTATTGTATTTCCAACTACTGAATAAACATACTTTTCATATAATTAATTCTACGCAGATGCATAACTAAATATGCAGAGAAAACAAAAAAAAGAAAAAAAAGAAAAAAAAGAAAAATAGATTTAATAGAAATAAATACTATTTAATAATACCAGGAAGTCTCCTTCCTGACAAATCAACCATGGTGAGATTTGAACCTGGTCTCATGGTCAGAATGCAGACATTCTAACTACTTGGCCACATGTGAGAGTGAGAGAGAGAGTATAAGTTTCATAAAGACATTTTACTTATGCACACACAAGTTTTATTGAAGTTGACTGACAAGGTACCGTGATTAAGTTTTTTTGTTTTTTTTGCTTGTATTCGTACAAATGATTTCTTTTGTAACAGTGTGTGTATGAATTGTCCAAATGATCTGTGGATCCAAGCACTTTTGGTTAATCTATTAAGCATTATCAAGGATTTTTGTTTTGTTTGAATATGTAGACAGATAAAAAAAAAAAAATCCTTGATAATGCTTAATAGATTAACCAAAAGTGCTTGGATCCACAGATCATTTGGACAATTCATACACACAATTGCAAAAAGAAATCAATTGTATGAATGCAAGAAAAAAATAAATAAATAAAAAGTTTAATTATAGTGCTGTGTCAGTTGTCTTCAATGAAACTTGTATAAAAGAAGGATTGCTGCCGAAACACACACACACGTGTGTGTATGTGCCTATCAACAACCAACAATGTATATTTTATAAAGATAAATATATCCACAACAAATATTAAAAAGTAAAATATAAAGAATAAAAATAACTATTAAAAAGGTTTTTTAAAAACAATCTCTTTTATCCATTAAAAAAATAATATTAAACTATCAACTGTAACTTCCCTGTATGACAATCACTAAATTTTACAGGGTAAAATGAATTTGAAAAAAATTACTATTTAGAAAGAAAAATTCAAAGGTTGGTTGTTTTTATACATGTTTACCTTATTTCAATATTTTTTCTTCCTTATACCAAAACCTTCAGCAGATTCAAACTCAAAGTCCTGACACATTAATGAGGAAAAGAAAGCATTTATCGAAACAAGTTCTCACTCTAATTAGCACAAAAGTCAATTAAGAAGACAAGTGTTGAGTAAATTCAAAATTCTTACCCCAAAAGACCATGATTCCAAGAACAGCCCAAGTTGTCCAATCAGGAAGATATTTAATAAAGATGAGAGCCATCAAGGCACTAATCATAAGGAGGTAGGCCTGTTGAAGTAACAATGGACCTTTCCAGTGAATGCAAATCATGCCAATAACACCAAAGTTCCACATCAAAATAGCTACTGTAATGTAATCCATTGGAACATTGTATGCTTTTAAAACTTCTCTGAAAAAGATAAAAAAAAAAAAAGGGGTGGAGTGCAATAAAAGAAAGGAAAGTACAACTTACTAAACATTGCCAAAAAAACATTTGGATGATGAAAGTTTTGCAAATTAAATTTTAATCTATAAAGAACATTTTTAAGATAAAAGTTTTACCCTTTGATGTTGGTACATAACTTTCCTTTTATGAACCAATTAACAAAAAAGGAAAAGAAAAAAGGGGTTTATGAAAACTGGGTATCAGAAATGGGGTCTCAGATCCCAACAGCAATTCTACTTTCAATGTTTACATATTTCAGCTTAAATGCTGATGTATAATTAAATAATACCATGACAGTTATAACTGTCAACCTATATTTATCAACATTATTGCTTACATTTTACAATTGAAAGCAAGTTTTAATACATTTTAGTTAAAAGAGAATATATTGACATTAAAAGTTTAAGCAATCATGAATATATTTGAGTTCACAATCTAATAGTGTTTCACGTTCTTGCTGTCAATTTTTAATAAAAAATTGTATGACTCCAGATGCTCTACTTATTTTAGTGAATTTATTTGGCAAAAGCAAATGAAAGAAATGCTACGAAAATACAGGTTTTTCAAATTTATAATTAGTTATTCATCGTTATATGTTTATTAACATTTTCATATTCTATAGTTCAGACATTTTTACATATTTATGAATAAAAAAAAATGTTTTCATATTTATTTCTTAATAAATAAGGTAAATAACAACTATTGCATTGTAGTTGATTCATATCCTTTATAATGTTATAAATGTTTGTAAGATGTATAATAGTATCTGAAAACAAACATTGTGATGATGAGGCAAAGTGGAAAAGTCTGTTGGTTTCAGCTTTTTCAGGTCAGAATGAAAGATAAAACTGTGTGTAAGGAAAATGCATTGGGGTTTTTAAGGATAAGAGGACCCATAAATTAAAGTACCTTATCAGATCCAATGACCAGAAAGTGGTTGTTTGAAACAAACACTTTCTGGTTTATGGCCCCTCTTATCCTCTTAAATCCCAACATATTTTCCTTACACACAGTTTTGTCTTTCATTCTGACCTGAAGAAGCCAAAACTGACATCAACGAAATGAGTCATTTCTTGTCTTGTTATCTCCAATCTTATAAATATAAAATTATTCTTGTAAATAAACAATCTAATAAATAAAAAATGTGTAACATTTTTGTTATGAATTCTCAAAAAAAAAAAATGTATGAATCCAGTTTATATGTCTGGCTTTTATTAAATTTCTAAAAAATAGCTTTTTGAAAAAATAAAAATTGCCAATGGAGTATACAGTAATGACAGAAAAATAGTCCTTTTGTCAACTTTTTTTGTGGATATAATTGTTAAACTTTGTCAAGAATGGAATCAGTGAACAGGGTTCAAATTTCAGTGCAGGATTTAGATTCATTATTTTTTGTTTTAATGAAAAAATTAAGGCATAAATCTATTTCTCCCTCTGCCATGATTTAGATATTTTGGCATGTTCATTAAAGCAGCAGCCAAACATCATTATCTATGCTGCCAACTGTGACAAAAAGCAATTATTCTATGTCGAGGACAGTAAAGGTAGATAGAGAAAAATGATCCTCACCCTAAGTACATGTAGGAGAACATGAACAGCAGCAAAAGTGATGACATTATCAGCCAACCATGAATGATCTGTAAATAACAATGACATGTCTGATAATCTCCTTTTTACAAATCTTTTTAGATGCCAAAGTCATACAATCTTCAGCTTTCACATTTATTTCTTCAAAACAATACATTGAAAGAACAACAACATAGTATAATACATCTTTATCTTTTGTCATTCAAAAATCATTGCCAATAATTTGTTAGACAAAGACATTTTATCAACACTACTTTGGACTGTCAAAATTCTAGTGGTTTCTAGTAGAAAGAAAAAAGCCAGAAAAAGAAAGAAAAAAGCCAGAAAAAGAAAGAAAAATAACAAAGAAAAAGCCAGAAAAATAAAGAAAGACACAAAAGAAAGAAAAATAAAGAAAGAGACAAAAGAAAGGAAAAAGAGAAAAGAAAAAAAGGAAAAAAAAAAAAAAAAGGAAAAGGAAAAGAGAAAGGAAAAAGAGAAAGGAAAAGAGAAAAGAAAAAGAGAAAGGAAAAGAAAAGAAAAAGAGAAAGGAAAAGAGAAAAGAAAAAGAGAAAAGAAAAAGAAAAGGAAAAGAAAAAAGAGAAAGGAAAAAGAGAAAAGAAAAAGAGAAAGAAAAAGAAAAAAAAAAGAGAAAGGAAAAAGAGAAAAGAAAAAAGAGAAAGGAAAAAGAGAAAAGAAAAAAGAGAAAGGAAAAGAGAAAAGAAAAGAGAAAAGGAAAAGAGAAAAGGAAAAGAGAAAGGAAAAGAGAAAGGAAAAGAGAAAGGAAAAAAGAGAAAGGAAAAAGAGAAAGGAAAAGAGAAAGGAAAAGAGAAAGGAAAAAGAGAAAGGAAAAGAGAAAGGAAAAAGAGAAAGGAAAAAAGAAAAGGAAAAAAAAAAAGGAAAAAGAGAAAGGAAAAAGAGAAAGGAAAAAAGAGAAAGGAAAAAAGAAAAAAAAAAGAAAAGGAAAAAAAGAGAAAAATGAAAAGAGAAAAGAAAAAGAGAAAGGAAAAAGAGAAAAGAAAAAGAGAAAAGAAAAAGAAAAAATGAAAAAAAGAGAAAAAGAAAAGAAAAAAATGAAAAAGAGGAAAGAAAAAAATGAAAAAGAAAAAAAAATGAAAAAGAGGAAAAAAAAAAAAAAAAAAAAAAGAAAAAAAAAAAAAAAAAAAAGGGGGGAAAAAAAGAAAAAAAATGAAAAAAAAAAAAAAAAAAAAAAAAAAAAGGGAAAAAAAAAAAGAAAAAATGAAAAAGAGGAAAGAAAAGGAGAAAATAAAAAGACAAAAGAAGAAAAGGAAAAAAGAAGGAAAAAAAAAAAAAAATAAATAAATAAATAAATAAAAAAAATGAATGAGTGATCTGAGTAAATCCCAGAGGGATGAAACTCTGGAGTTGAGATGCTGAATGCAACATCAATTAGCTAAGTGATAAACCTTTTACTCATATATATATATATATATATATATAACAAAAACGTAGTACTGCTGCCATATTAGGGCTGGAACTGCCCAATCCTCACTTTCTAGTCTAGATAGAATTCAGAAGCGTCTTTACAGCATTTTCAACTTTAGAACCCCTAAATGTCACAAGCCTGTCACTAGTCTATTGTAAATGTTTTGATGATCCTTAGTTCTTCCTGTTCTGACATTCACAGCCGAGATCAGCGATGCCACGTACACAGGATCGAATCATCCCCATTCCCTTTGTATTCTAATGGTAAAAAGGAAGTTCGATTTGGACAGCTTCTTTCCAAGAACTGCTACTTTATGGAACATTATCCTGAGAGGATTCTTCCTCAATCGCTATGTTCTTAACCTCTTCAAGTCTTCAGTTAACTGTTTATCCCTCCTCTTACATGCATCAACCCACTTCTACCTTGAGTGGCTCACAGACTTCGAACATTTAAAAAAAAAAAGAAAAGTTTTTTTATGTACTGGGCCTAAAGTAGAGGTTGTCAAATGTTTTTGAACCTTAAGACTCGCAGATGTTGGCAATTAAAATGTATGAAGTTAAGAAATTTGGATCAAGTTCAAAATTTCTCCTCTACCCAATACATGAAATAATCCCAATGAATCAAGCAAATAATATATTAAGTACACCAAGCCTAAATACAACTGATGCTATGGAACAGAAGTGCATAACCATTACTAATATCCAATTAATAAAGTATTGTATACAAAGAAGATGGTTAAAATTTTCTTTTATCTGCACAGAAAAATACACCATACATGTATACTAAATAAAATTTAGCTCAGTGTCATTTATACACCGACCCCCATTCAATCTCTTGACCACCCCGAAACTACTCACTGACTGCTAGGGTCGCTCAAACTTGGTTTAAAGTAACTTGGCATAAAATTGGACTTAAGTAGTATTTCTTCAGCACCTTAGAGTCCAATATATTAACCAACGTTTAACAACAATTGCTACTTAATGAGCCACTTTTATTTTACAGCCTAAACAGAGAAATCATAAACTTCCTTTTGACTAATTAGTAAATGACTGATTTTTGATTGGTATGTACCAAATACCTTTACTAACACATCTCACATAAGAGCTATTTCTACAATTCTATATAAAGATAATAATTTACTAATTTTAATGAAAGTGAAAATAACATTTGCACTTTCTAAGAAAGCATTTGTTGGTAGGAGGTTCAATGTGTCTAAAACCCTCTTGAAGTTTTGCCTGAACTTTTTAGTTAAAATATTGATGTGTAAAACTGAAATTCAACAAAGATTCATTTTGAGCTCTTTATCATAATGCAGTTCTAATGAAATGTTTTAAGAAAGTAAGAATAATAAGTAAGAGAATAAATAGAAGATGATTCAATCTGTGGCCTGTTTTTTTTTTTAAATGGAAAATTTTAAATTGAAAAATAGAATGAGCTAATGTCCAAGTGAATTTAAAAGTTTCATTAACAGGTTAAGTCAAAATTGGTTTTCGTTTATTTTAAATTGTCTATAATCATGAAACATAATATTAGAAGACAATGTAGCCATTGAGTTTGGACCACATATGACATATTTAGTACATGAGCCTGGCAATACATTAATATTTAAATTTTTTTATTGGTGGTTGCATTTTGGTAACATTGATCAAAGAACAACAAAGTACTGGCTAAGTGTTGTGGTAGGATCCACCTAATTTGCATAGTGGAGTACCGACCATATAAATATGGTTGGTACCGGGAAGACGGGGGTAGGAATCAAGAGATTCAATCCAGAGACTCTGCCTGACTGCGACTAAGTCAACACATTCTCCAGGAATGGTCTTCCCAAGAATATACAAAAGACTATATGTAAATATTGTGTACTTTTCTTGTTTCAATACATTTTGTTCTAAGTACATTTTGTGTTGTATTATTATTCCATGCATTAGTCAAGTTTCAACACTAAGTTAGTTGTTTTAATTGAACAGTAAAAAAAAAAAAAAAAAAAAAACATTTACATTAACCAAATCAGTTAATACTATATAATTTTTTTTATTTCTTTTTAGTTTGATAAAAATGGAAGATTTCTTTTTTTAATGAGAGTGCAGTACTTACTTTATAACATCTATATTTATAGAGGAGAAGCAGAAAGACTGTCATCACAGCAATAATTCCCAAAAGAATAAAAGCATTTGCAAAAGACTGCCATGCTTTGGTTCCAGAATCTTCTGTTTGTTCATGGAATGGTGTGTAGATGCTAAAATATAAAACAAAATGAAATGAAGATAAAGTTACAAATAATACAAGACAAGCAATATTGCACATTTGATTAAAATAGTTCTTTGAATAAAAAAAAAAACAACAAAGAATAACATTAACATTTTCTGTTAAAGTCGCAAGAAAAAAATATTATTGACATTTCCTATAGAATTAATTTTATTCTTGCTGGATAAAAAGAAGTCACAAGAGAAAAAAAACTTATGTATATTATTAATATTTGATTAACATTCAAGACTGATTGATTTGTTTTTTTATGGCTCATCAACCTTTTGCAGGTTATATAAAGCCATGAGATGAGGATTGACTGATACAAGTCCTACTAATTAATCCATAGCTGGAGGATAAGAGGGTATCTGTGCACAAGTGAATATAATGAACCTAACTGGAATTGGAACTTGGCTTTCTGATTTTCAATTCTGAGCTGTTATCCATTACACCACCTGCACATCCAAGCATACAGCAGCTGGTATTCCTAATCTAGGTACTGACCAGGTTCAACATTGCTTAACTTTGGTGAATGTATAAGAACCAGTGTTTTCAAAGTGATATGGCCATAAGCCTTAAGAAACAAGAAAGCAGATTCCATATAGAAGGAAAATGTTAAGAAAGAAAACTAAGTGGAACTGAAATACTACAAACATTAGAAACAGGGGGAAAAATGAGCCTATCTAATATAAGTTATATTGTAATTGTGCAAGCTGGTAGACAAATAAATGTTATATGAGAATCAGCAATTGGGAAAGCAAGACATTTTTATTCTAATTATATTTAGTCTGTATTTTATCTGTGACTTGTGGGTTGGATTCTGAAGCAAAGGTTCTTAAAAGGATTTTGCACTTGGAGTTAGTTTTAATATTTTACTCAGATTGTTTTAAGCAACATTCATTACTATAACAGTTTGACTTCTCTGGATGGAGGAGGAATTAAAAAAGAAAAGAAAAAGAAAGAGAGAATCTATTCTTATATCAATTTTGAGGTACAGAAAAGAAATCAATGCCAGTGTTTTATTAAGATCAGTTTAATGTTATATATATATATATATATATATATATATAATTGTAACCTCTGTCTATCTGTGTTTGTTATTGAACTCCTAGGGTTTTGGTGATAGACCCCCATAACCATATACATTCTGAAGTTACATTAACCAGGGTACTTGGATAAGTATATTTCATTTTGATTAAAGGGGGCCCCTGAAAATTATTTGATTTAAATTTTGAACAAGGGAATGACTCCTATCCAAAATATAGAAGGAGAAACCAGAAGGTGGAGGTCACATCGGCAAGATCAAAATGAGACAATATGGACATCAAGTTGAGCAAGGAATCACCAATCAGTGGGTAGTGCCTTACAATACATATTTGTTATGAGAATTCAACTGTCATATCAATGTTGAAATCTGCTCATCAATTCATTTAATCAAGTATTGCATCAAATACATATCAAAGGGGTCAGATCAAGCTGTTTTTGCACAAACCCCCCACTAAAAAGTTTTTTCCTTTTGATTTAAATTGGAACAAAGGAATGATTCCTATCCAAAATATAGAAGGAGAAAACCAGAAAATGGAGGTCACATTTGCAAGATCATTGAGTAGTATTGAAATGCATCATTTTTCTCCACAAATTATAACAATGATTTAAAATCATCATTTTCTTACAAAAAAATGTGTGACATGCAGCAAAGTGCCGGTAATTTGGCTAGTTGAATAAGTGCCAAGAAATGTGCCTGATGAGACACAGATACAAGAAATTATAAGTTTAATTCTTAGAGAAAGCTGCTGTTAACTACAAAAGAAGAGGAGACAGAAAAAAGTATAAAACTAAAATAAATGACACCTACCAAGCAGAAAATACTTGGGGGAACTTTTGATACATTATCTATAGTAATTCATGCACATTTTGGTAAACTATAATTTTTTAGTACCTCTACAAAAGCTGATTTTTTTTTATGTTGATATGAACTATGAACTTAATTCTATTAAAAAAAAAATAAAAATTGGTTGACTTGTTTTTAACAGCTTGTCTACCTTTTGCAGGTTATTTAAAGCCAGAAAATATTTTTAGATTATAAGAATTTTTTTTTTTTTTTGGATAATGATTTATTGATTCCAGACCAACTAATTAACCATAGCTGGAGGGAGAAGAGGTGGATTCATACCTTTCCCAAGAGTATCTGCATATAAGTGAATATAATGAATGTGACTGGAATTGTAACTTGGCTCTCTAATTTCAAATACAGAGCTGTTATCCATTACACCACCTGCACATCCAAGTGTACAGCAATTGCTATTCTTAAGCAGTCAACCAGGCTCAATGTTGCTTAATTTTGGTGCTCTTATAAAAACCAGTGTTTCATTGTGATATGGCCATAAGCCTTGCATATATTGAACTGTCTAAGTCTGCTTTAGGAATTGTCTCTTTAACAAAATTTTATATATATATATATATATATATAAAATTCACACATATAAAATGCAATGTGTGTTTGCAACATTTTTCATATACTGCTTTCCTCACTGATCCTAGGCAGAAGTACCGATTTTTATGTAAATAATCTCATCATTTCAATAGGCATGATAATAATTACAATATAAATCTAACACCTTCTTGCTTTTATCTACATGGTCTACTTATAGAAGAGTAATATTTTGATAGTGTATAGAAAAAAATGTCAGATTTTATTATGCAAGGTAATGTTTTCATAATCAAATTGGTAATAATCAACCAGCCATTGTTGGTAATATTTTCAAGAAATACTTATAGCAATACAACATCTAAGTTTCAGCTTACATCTATCCATATTAATTTTTTTTTCTTTTATTGGATTGGATTAATTCCTGGAGAAGCTGGAAGTCATTCCATTCGGCCAAAGTTTTTCTTTTTTTAACTTCTTTTGGCAAGCTGGGCAATAGCCAGTTTTGCAGAATATGAAGGCACGTTATCCTGTATGAATAGACTCTTTAAAACTTAAAAAAAAAAAAAAAAGAAAAAAAAAAGCCATATGTAAAATCTTCCAATAATTCTCTGCCTTTATCTTGATACCATCATCAATTTTGGAAGGACCTATAATTTTACTGCTGACAATACTAGACAAAAATATTATTTCACCTTGGACTTTCCAAGTCATTTTGGTTGATTATTTAAATGAAGGAACCAACCTCAACCCCCAAAATCAGATTCATCCAATGTAGCTTTACATTCATCAAGAAAAAATTAATCAGTTTACATGTACTTTTTCATCTTAAATGTTGTTTCACTTTGTTATGTTTATTTAAAAAGGTGGTGATATGGTGGCTTTCATATCTTTAACCAATGTTCTTAATATTTTGCATCTTTTCTGATTCTTCAAATATTTTCTTGCTTATGACTTTTTAAATTTTTCTGAAATCTTTTTGAGTCATTCTTAAAGACAGTTTCTTTTAAAGAAAGCTACCAAGATGGACACCTGAAGTAGGCTGAATTGTACAATGGCCGAAATGTTATGAGTATAAAAACCAAGATGAACATCCTGTGTTGATTTTTTGGTTGGTTTGCTTTACGGCATATCAACCTCAATGGTTTATTTAATGCCAACAAATTTTTTATTACTGATAATATTTTTTTTCAAAATAAACTACAGTTGGTAATATCTTTTTCTAAAAATGTATTACTGGTAATAATTTTTTTTTTTTTTATACAAAGTATTCTGCTATTTTTACACTTTCATAGTGTTTTGACCCCAGTTTTGGTGTCAACTATTTTCCCATATCTGGGATCCTAACAGATGCTACCACCCCGGGTCAGGGTGGACCTGGGAACATCAGCAATTAAGAGGTGGTTCCACGTTCCACAAAACCTCCTGATCAGAGGCCTTGTTGTTGGATGTAGTCTTACCCAGGACGCACATCCTGGGTTGAATAGCAATGCATATAATAATGAGAATTACCCATCTCAAAAATCCCGACAAAGGGTATACTCTTATATATATTTACAATATAAGAAAAAATCCCATAAGTTAGGTAACAAAATCATACATATGAGCTGTTATAAATATTTTTAATAAAAACATAAGCTAAGACTCGCAGACTTTACTGCTTATCCTGAACAGTTTACCAATATCAGTTGTTTAATATCAATTATGACGACATTGAATAAAATTTGCAACAAAAGATTCTTTTTTCCATATGGTAACATCAATGAAAGAAAAAACAAAAAGCTTACAGATAGCCTCCTTGTTCTGTGTAGAAGTTGACTGAACTAATTGTGGCCACAACGACAATCATACACAAGGTAACTGGGACAAACAACATAATGACGTGTTTTGCTCCATATAACAATGTCTCTTCATCTTCTTCACTTGGGGGGTTGCTACTACGTTTCCTACGTGCTGGTGGAACTGGGAGGCTGGCTTCGGTTACTTCTGGGTTCTCAATTTCTATTTCACGTTCATTCTGTATAAAACAAAACAATCTTTCAGAAAAGCTTTCTCTGCCAGATTTCAAAAGAAAAAGAGTTACCAACCTTTCTTCAATCTTGTTCTCACCTGACAAAGATGTATTTTTAAAATTAAAAAGAAAGGTGGAAAAATTAATTTAATGCAATTTGATCATCGTCTAACACCAATGATTAAAGATCTTAGTGAATCCAGTAAGTTTACATTTGTTTGTATATCAGACGATTTATCATTAGGCCATCACTATGAAAAAATAATTTGATGGTTTTAAACTTGTTAGTGAATTTTAATAAATACAGATTTTTGTAATCTTTTCATGAAGATATCTGATGTCAATAGCGTACAGTAATACAATTTAAGAAAAAAAAATATCAAAAACAAATTTACAATCCCATGTGAAAATCCTTTTATATGGGCAGATAGCCAAGTGATTAGAATAGCATTTTGACCACGAGACATTTGGGCAAGTAATTTCTTGATAATATTGGCCTTGAAGAAGAGATGATGCCAGACTGTGGCACTATTGGGAAGTGCCTGAAAACCATACCATTGGTTGCCCCAAACCTTGTGAGTAAAATTGGGAAGTTAGAACTGTTTGGAAGCTGATGTTTGTGTCAGCATGAAGTCACAAGTCATTGTGACTGAGGCTTTGAATGTACAGGATTTGTTCAAACTGTTGATCATACCAAATTATGCACTCTCTCCCAGAATGTCTGCTCAGTATAGTTGCAACATGTGCCACAAGTTGGTTCTGAGGGTGTTTAATAAACACAAATGTGTTTGAGTAGGCATCTTCCACAAGGATTAGCTAGCCATGCTAGAAGATAGGCCTACTCTGATATAAGTGGTTAGTTATATATACAATCATATGTTTGGTTTTGGTCTACAATGACATCCAACATATTTATGATCAATGATGGAAAGAAATAAAGACCTGAAAGATAAAGTGTGAATTAATTTAAACTTAACTTAGAAAGAACAAGACCCGTTAACTCTGAAGCCAATTATAACAAGAGCAGTTAACTCTGTAACTAAGGAGAGAAAAGACATGCTGCATCTTTCTACAATATACACCTTTTCCATTTTTACCTTCTAAAATAGACAATGAAACCTTTGGATTTGATCAAAAAAGTCATTGTAACTTTCATTTTTTAAATAAAGAATTTTTATGCATTTATGGTGATAAGAGCTGTCACTTACATTGGACTGCATGAAAAGTTTATAGTGTTTTTTTTTTTTTGAAAGTGAAAACTGAATTCAAATTGTTTCCAATAGGACAGATTAAATGCAACAATTGATAAAAAGTATCAAGAACTGGTCACTTGGAAGTGTGTCATCTTTCATCAGGATAACACCAGACCTCATGTCTCTTTGCAGACCTAGCAGAAATTGATACATCTTGGCTGGGATGTCCGAAACCTGCCATACACATCTAACTATGCATTTTCGGATTATCAAATTATTTTAAACATTATAAAATTCTCTTAATGGGAAGAACAATTCTCTGGAGGCCTGTAAAAAAACACTTAGACCTTTTCATCACCCAGAAAGATGTCAAGTTCTGAGAGGATGGAATCATGAAACTGCTTCAAAGATAGAAAACAAAATGGCATATATGGAGTTGAATGTACAAATATTGTCTTTGAAATTCACTTTAACCTTTTACCTCACTAATTTCTTTCTAGAATTGTTCCCCCTGCCACTGAATTTTTTTTTTGAGGGTGCAAAAATACAAACACCTGCTGTTTTAAAATTGTTATAATTTTATTTGCATTGTGTGTATAGATTTTAATTTTCATACACTAATAAAAAGTCATTTGTAAAAATAGACAAAATAATTTAACATATAAATATCAATAGCTGTCAGTAGCTTCCATAAAATTACTCAAGTCATTGTCGCTTTCCTCCACGTCACTAGCGTGGTTATCATCTCCAACCACTTCACCATCAATATCCACTTGAGTAAAGCTTTCAAAATCATCATCAAAGTGTTAATCAAAGAAAAACTCATGATTAAAGGCTTTGTTGGATGTTGACATGGCCATTTTTGTTTGCAAAAAATTGCGAAAAAATTAACATGGGTTTAATTGATGTTACACCTCATGTAGAGTCTATCAGAATTCGAAATGGCATTAGAAAACAGAAGTTTAGCCTTGTTCCAAATCAGTAGTAGGTGATTTCCAGCTTAAAATACAAGAAATAACAGTTGACAAGTGTTTATTTATAGCAACCATCTCCGGCAACAGAAGTTGCTGCAGCGTGGTAAAGGTTAAAGCTGCCTTTAATGGGTGCAATTTGGATGAGAACTTATCTGAATTCAACATCATAATACACAATACTTTTTGCTCTTCCAATCGCAACACACACACACACAGCATTATCATCTTCAGATACAGACAAGTCTTCATTTTCTCCAGGATCTTTTTTATTCCACATTGTTAGAAACAATCCATTTTTTTTTTTTTTATTACCCACGATTGCTCTTTTAAAAAAACGATTTATTTTCATTGTTTTCAGAGAATCACAGATGGAAATGTGGACCATTAAATCTTTCTCTGTTAAATTGTGAGGTACAAAATAGTGTAGCGATTCATGTATCTAAATATTTTCAAATGACTTTGAGCACTCATACGAGAGGCATGAAATACCTCTATGACGTTATGTGACCTAGATTATTTTTAATCAGCATTTTGATTTGGTCAACATCAACAACTACTCACCTATTGAAACATTCTTAGTCTTCCAGATCAAAATTTCCACTTCTGAACCTAATGAACAATACTTTCAGCTAATGCACCATCTCTATAAATAGCATATATTATTTTTGCTGTTTGTACAGAGTTGTTTTTCATTTCCAGAAATTAAAGAACATCAAAAGACAAAAATGTGTCTTATTTTCCACCATTTTCATGTAAAATCATTTAAAATTCACAATCTACATACGAATTGCATAGAAAGATGCAATGAAACGTCACCTTTCAGAATATGTATATATCGTGTAAGTTTCAATAATGTATAAAAAGAAATGTGTTTAAATACCACCAATTGAAAAATGCTGCAAACTTTTGTTCCAACCCAATATTTGATTAACAAGACATTTTGTTTGAAGCCAGTCTATAAAATTTAAAGAGAAATGATTGTGGAATACAGAAAAAAAAGGCATATTGTCATTGCTATAAGCATTTACATCTTCGTATCTGATATGAAAAGAAAATGTTTAGTATTCTAGAATATATTCTCAAAGCCACATGATTTCATTCCAACAATCTGTTATGATTGAGAAATCATCAGTGATAAGCTAATAGAAAAAACCTGAATGTTATCTTATCTGAAGACATCAGTAACCGACATTTCATGGTTTTATATTCTTCCATCCAAATTATTACAATTAAATACAAGTTAGATCTGAGATATATTTTAAAAGTTTGTAGTTTAATTTCAGTTAACTCTTGAAAATTCAATTTGTGAGAGAGAGAGAGAGAGAAAAAAAAAACTATCAACAGCATTTACCTCGTATGCATCATGGATGTCTGGTTTTTGGGAACGCCGGTTAGCCCGCTCTGTATGTTCTGTGTCGATATAAATCTCCATGTTAGGAGTTCTCTGGGTAAGGTTAGCAGGAAAGGATGGATTAACCACTGCAGCAGGGGAGGACAGCAAACTCGTGCGTTCAGTTGGTTCTTCCTCTTCACTGGAACACTGACTCATACATAAGCTTGAATTTTTAGAATTAGAGGAACTAAAAAGAAAAGAAAAGAAAAAAATATTAAACTAAGGTTACATACAAATAAAAGAACTTACCCTCTTTTTACAAACAAGATGGCTGGAACCAGTCTATTAATAAAAGGAACCTGAACAGCTGCTTAAATCTTTGAGTCATCACAGTAATTTTTTTCAACCAATAAATTGCAGTCTCACTCCCCAAAATTGTTGTGGGTTTGTATTTTGAAACAAATTTAATATTTACCTTGGCTTAATTTAACTTAATTGTGTTCCAAATGACTAAATAAATGTTACTATGTGAAATTGTTAAAGAGTAAGATTTATTCTGACCAATGACTGATAGAAAAATGACAAATACATAACCCAAGAAATAATGACAGATCAGCTTAAAAAAAAAACAAAAAAAAAACATAACTGTATTTCATAATTTTCCACATTATGCATTAGATTATTGTATTAAGTTATTTCCTATCCACCATTTTCTAAAAATGCTCAGTTTTGTGTTTGAAATGTAAATTCTTTAGAAATTGTTTTGGATATGAAACTGAGCAGACATGAATTTCAGGAAAATCTGAACAAGTCAGTGTGCTTTAAAGGCAAAATAGAGCCTTGCTTTATTGTGAAGCTCTTCATAGCTGAGTGCTGAAAGCACATCAGATCAGACAGTGGTTTCTTCTGTAAAGGAGGATACAGGTTCCAATCCTGCCTGTAAGTATATTATTTTTTATTAAGTTTTCATAGTATGCAAACCAGTAGACAATACCATTTAAAATAGATGAAGTGTTTACTTAAATATGGCTATGCCCTAAAAATAATGTTTGAAATAATAAAAAAATATCAGATTAAAAATAAAAAATCCATTCACATTTCATATAATATATATATATATATATATATATATATATATATATATATATATATATATATATATATATATATATATATATCTAAGTTGGTTTCAATGTATGAGGTTCCAAATAACTTCATTCATTTTTTGTTTTTGTCATATGTGACATTTCAGTCCCACATATTGTGCAACAGCAAGGATCTGGGGACACAGCAACAGTAACATTTGCTGATGCTTTTTTCACCATTGTCTTTTCGTCTCTTAACAGGTCAATATGACTGATTTTGAAATTTCTGATACTATGGCAAAAGTATCTCCAGTTAATTTTATCCAGGGCAACTTGCTTGATCAAAGTTAGTATGAGTCACATTGACACCTGAGAGGTTTCTCTTTAGCTTGTTTTAATATTAGAGTGACAGTGTCCAACATTTCTTTGTCCACTGTCAAGATGGCTATACATGGGGACCGTAAGTATTCTATCGTCACTCATCCTTGTAACATGACCAGCCCAGTGAATGTGTGACTGTATCAGGAAAGTTTCAATTTCACTAATGTTGCATTTTGTGAGAAGATCGGCCTTGGACACCCTATTGTCAAAAGTATAGCCACAGATTGCACAGAGACAACTTTTGTGGAAGACATCTATCCAGCTGATGAATATAAGAACTATATGGGGTTCATGATTCTGAATCATACAATAGTGCAGTCAAAATGTCTGCTCTATAAACCAATATTTAAAAAATAAAAATATGGGTTATATGACAATAAATTAATAAAAGTTCAATGAATTTGTAAATGGAAAAATTTGATGTTAGACATTGCACCGTTCTTCAGACTAAATGATGTTTTTATCGACAGAATCATATGTAGTGGGAAGGAACAAAATACAACAAACATTTGGTTATAATTCTACATTAAGAAAAATGCTGAAAATGTGGAGACACTTAACTTTACATTTGAATTTTCTGACATCCAATGTTGCAATAGGAGTAATTTTTGTTAAAGCTGATAAGCTGTATGACCTAGGATATATTTTTACTATGGAAGACTCTGAAACCAGTGCACTTTCAATACATTTTTGCTTTAATAAATTACTTCTCCTTTTAATTAAAACTCCATTTCTGTCTGATAACTGAGCAGTACTAAAAAAAAAGAACTAGACAAGATATCCCTAGATGTGGACAATGGAACGAGGACACTACCCCCATAGATTAGATAAAGGATTCAGTTTAGAATTCTCTGTAGGTTACACAAATCAATATGCATCTGATGAAGGATGGAAAGCACAACGGCTGAAATATTTTCATGATAACAACAAAGATGAGGACCAATAGCCCAAATGTAAAGTACAAATAATAAAACTGCATTTAAAAGTAAAAATTATGGTCAGACTTATTACACTGAATGACTAAGGCATTGAATGTGCTGTTTTGTGAAAGATCCCTTTTGTGTTCATAGATTCTTTTATTTAAATTCCAAGATGTGTCATCAATGAATTTCTTATATTTTTTATAGTCTATAGCATAAATTTCAGATTCAGGTTATTATTTTGTTTTGTTTGTATTAATTAAATCTCATTGTTTTTATAGTTGTAATAAATTTTAGATAAAATTGTTTTTGGAAGGACAAAATGCATAACATGCATTTTTTTTTTTCCATTTTGTCATTCACTCCCCCAGTATTAACCTGATAAATAACATGTTCTCCCATTATATATATATATATATAAAAGAAAGAGATTAAGCTATGAAAATAGCTTAATTATAAAAAATTATGTGTGTAAACAGTTTACCTAAGTGACATGTATCAAGGTATTCTTAAGAGAAAATGGAAAAAAAAAAATCCTTGATAATGGATAACATTAGTTGAAAGCACTTGGATCTACAGATCATTTGCAGTTTATTTTTTATTTTATTTTTTTTTTTTTTTTACACACCTTATATCCAGAAAAGAAATCACTTGCATGAATGCGAAAAAAATTTTATGAAAAGTTTAATTACAGTATTTTGTCAGTTGTCTTCAATGAAATTGTGTGTGTGTGTATATATATATATATATATATATATATATATATATATATATATATATATATATATATATATACACACACATACACACACACACACACACACACGAGAGAGAGAATTCATATAACCATGGCAACAACAGTGGTGTCCCCAATAAAACTCTCATGAGATGATGACCCTTGGTTCAGGAAGGGTTTCAGGGTCACCATATCATTACAAAGGAAAGAACGGTAACCTCATGATACCACCAAACTCTGCAGGTGGTATCATGAGGTTACATTGTGATTTTACCAGATGCAATCTCTGTGCCAATCTTCATATTAACTGGAGATCATTCATATATAAAGTTTTATTTTAACTTACAAAGCACTGCAATTAAGCAAAGAAAACACTTGTACAAACACAAGAAAAATTAAATAAAAAGGCTTAATTGCAGTGCCTTGTCAGTCGTCAAACAAAACTAGTATAAAAGAGAGATTGCTGCCTAAATACACACACACACACAATATACACAAATTTCAGATAGAGTATATCTGTAAAAGGATAATATGAATAAAGACAAAAGGAAAACTTTTCTTAGTCAACACATCTTGACCTCCTCTGAGGGACTATCGAAGCAAATGTAAGGATTTTATTTTGTGACAAGTACTTATATACAAGAGCAAAAATGTTCTGAAAAACCAACATTGTATATAATATTTGTCATAAAATAAAACCCTTACATTTGCCTTGATAAAGTCCCTCAGAGGACGAAATGTGTTGGCTAACATAAGTTTCCCTTTCTGTCATATATATATATATATATATATATATATATATATCCATCCATCCATGAGGGTAAGCTGAAAAGTTTTTGACCTGGCCAAGAAAATTGTTTATTTAGATTTGGGGTCAGGATGAGAACATTTTGGCAACTCCCTGAGTCTGTGTGTGTGTGTGTACACATATTTGAAAGTTTTAGGATAAGTGTTTAGTATAAAAATCATCTAATTAAGTTTTCTCTTTTTTTTTTTCATACACTTTCAACATGGTTGTTATCAATAATATTTCTTTCTCCTGTTTATAGACTTTTATATCAGGTGACAATATCAGTAAGTGGTTAAATTAAGCCTATCTTAGAAAAAAGTCAGGGATACAAAATAAATATTGTCTCTTCTCTCCAATAAAAAGAAAAGAAAAAAAATGGATATTCAAACAATTGTATTTAATGTATTTGATAATTCATAAGAGCAAATACAAATAGATTTTTTCTAAATATATATAATAAAGATTTTCTATCCCTCTTTCATAGTTTGAGAAAGAGAAAGAGAGAGAAAACAAACCTGCTTACCAAGATTAAATGTCAAATCAAGGAACAATACAAAAGCAACAGATTTTCTGGGCTACATAAAATGTGATGAAGAAAATAGCTGGAAAAACAAAACAAAAATCCTTAAAATGCGATTATGTTGTTTTAATATGAATGAAATGCCGACATCTGACGTTTCGGTTTAATAACCTTCATCAGGACAATATTCATTAAAAATACAATTAACATAATCAATATAACACGACGAAAACGATGGCCATAAAAACAAGTCTTATCCAAAACAGATAAATGAAAATTTTAAATGATCAGCTTTCCGTTTGAGCATGATTTTCATTTCATATTGTCCTGAAGAAGGTTATTAAACCGAAATGTCAGACGTCGACATTTCATTCATATTAAAACAACATAATCGCATTTTAAGGATTTTTGTTTTGTTTTTCCAGATATTTTCTTCATTCTGTCGGATTTATATCCATTTATATTTGCTTATCATAAAATGTGATGTAAATCATTATGTCATGTTCTTTTATTGGCTGGAGATTATGCAAATGAAACCATTATATTTTAAGAAACTATTGTAAACTAATAAATAAACTTACTTCATAGTTTTCAATGGTATATCATCCATAGGTAAAGCTGGTTCAAGTCTCCACCAGTCAACTGACCAGCTAAAGGAGAAATACAAAGCTAAAATAATGCCTGATTAGCAACTAAACACGCAAGTTTAGGTTAAAAGATTTTAAAATTAAACTTGCACGTGACCATGCCTTGCTAATCCAGGCAGCAGTAGTTGTAAGTTTAAAAGAGGTAATAGCAACATGATAGATGGCTGTGTGTGTGTGTGTGGGGGGGGTTAGGGGTAGACAACATTGACAGGTTTTATATTACAGATTTTGTAGACATATAAAGTGGGTCTAACAATAATAGATTGTTAACTGTTACTGTGGATTTTGAAGAGTAAAACAAGTGAACAAGCAGAGTTAGTGATAAGAGAAACAGTAAGAATAACAAAGATTATAACACCAATTGTTGAAATAGTTTTAAAAAGTAGGTGTAGCAGCTTCTGTTAGAGAGATGATAAAAGTTTTGACAAAACAATCAATGCAGGAAGCCCACCTGAAAGAAATAGAACTGTGGTAACAGCTGAACACGTCTCGTCAGCCAACAAATGCCAATTAAATACCAACTGCAGACAGACAGATGACGGAGATAAGTATTAAAGTAAAGCATAACCATTAGACAGGACAGACTGACTGACCGCAAGTGGAGGGTTACAACTAGTTTTTTAAACCCATGCATATTGGTAATTCTGTAGTAGGTCCAAGCAGATAGGACTCAAAAGATGTTGGAATTTTGAAGGGATCTGTAATGAGGGACAAATATAGATAAAGAGTTTGACATGATGAAAGCAACACATCTGCACCTGAAGTGATTGGCGAGGTGACAGCAATGAATTATTAGGTGAGGGAGGAGAGTAGCAAAAGGTGAAGGATAAAAAAGATTAGCATAATTTGATGAGATTCATGTCAATGGCATATTTACCTAATGGTACAAGCAAGGCCCAAATAGCAGAAAGCTCATTGACATCTAGAACAAAAATAAATTCATAAGAGACTTTGCAGCTGAGAGAATATGATGATTTGAAGATTTCACCTGGCCATGTTAGTCAAAGAACATGAAATGATTAACAATCTACAACAAATTTGGAATGGACAGAATTCTTGCCATGTACATAGAAAGTAAAAATATTAACAAGATAAAACATCTTATTAACATAATAAAATTAGAGCAAGATAAATTTTTATCTATGATGTTATTGAAGATTTTTTATAAAGAAAAACTACAAGATAAAGTATGACATATCACATGTATACCTGGTATGAGGTGTTTCACTAATGATGGCGATGTTATGCCACCATTCATCTTTACACAGGACCTCAGACTCAACATGGAGGCCTACATAAAGTGCCTTGAGGTAATGCTGCCCTGGGTCAAGAGGGTGACTGCTGGAAGAGCCTATGTCTGACAACAGTACTCTGCACCATGCCACGCAAGCAAGAAAACCCAATCATGGCTGTCAAGACGATTTTTGCGACAATATCACCACCTAACTTATGTGTGGAGCACAGTTGAGTGAAAGACCAACAAAACTCCTTGTAGCACCAAAGATGAACTGAAAGCAGGGATTGTGGCAGCATTCATCAATTTAAATAAGGAGAACATCCAGAAGAATTGCAGGAGATCTTGAAGCTGCCTGGAGGCCATGGTTGAAGCCAATGGCAAGGCAATGTTATTGAATAAATTTACTCTTTAGTATTTCAAGATATTTTTGTGTAATTTTGGTAAATATATCTGTTAAAATGAGATGTCAGTGTTATTTTCATTTTTTTGCATAATTTAGACAAAAATTTATCCATTGAAATTATATATATATATATATATATATATATATATATATATATATATATATATATATATATATATACACACACATACATGAAAACATATTAGACTTTTTACAAAGAAATACTGATTATAGAGGTAAAAAATTATTCAATATCTACATTGCACCTTTGCCCCAATATGTATACTTTTAGAAAGAATGGTTATAATAATCCAGAACTGAACTTTATGAAGTAAGTTTTGGTGAGATTTTCAGTGTTTATTGATAAAGAAATGTGTTTAAAAAGTTTCCTGGGCAGTTTGAATGACATTAATTCTTACCAACCTTGACTCTTGGGTTAATGTTAACTATATTAAGAGTTTAGGTATTTCACTAAGAAGTACAATCAAGTCTTATTACCAGGGATCTTTATTTTGCATCATTCTTTGCAGTAATTGTATCAGACGAGGTTCCATCATGTACCTTAAACTTAGAAATTTAAATACTAGTTTGAAAATTCTGCTGAGGATTTAAAATGTCTTAATTTCGATTTTTGAAATGAATAAACATTTTTGGCTTCTGCTGTTGATACCTGCTTTTAATAGGTTGGGGTGGATAGAGGGAGACCAAGGAAAAATATCCAGTTGTGGAAAAGTCCAGGTCATTAGAACCATGAATTAAATTACATAGAAAATGGTGATTATCCACAGTCAACTGCAATTTGCATCTCCTAAAAGATGCAACAATTCAGTGGCTTTAGTCGATTTATTACTTCTATTATATATATATTTCTTCTTGGAGAGAGAGAGAGAGAGAGAGAGAGGGAGAAAATGTTCAAAATAGGATTTTCTCTTAGAACACACTGATATCATTTCAATAGTGAATCTTCAAGAAAAAACATTGAAGAAATGAAGAGAAAAAAAAAAAATTATGTTCAAACTGACTTTTTGGTTTCATCTTTTTTTAAACATATTAGATTTTTTTACAACCATACTGATTATATGAAGGGGAAAAAATTATTCAATATCTATAATATCATTAGAGAGACAAAGCAGCACCCCCCACCCTTATCAAGCACCGTACATACCCAATGTTTCATATATTTAAAAGTAAAGATTTATCTATTCAGTCAATAGAAACAACTTAGTAACAAATTGTGTGTGTGTGTGTGTGTACACATACACACTTCAGTGTGTAGCTTTATTGGCCATGATTAAATAGAGAAAGACTGATCAACTTTATTGATTTATTGTCATTTATTTTTTAATGTGTCTGTAACCAGCTGTCAATTCATGGTTAGATGATTAGATATTTAGCTATAATGTTTGTATTTCTTGTAACAGGTTGAACTTTAACTAGAGTGAACAAAATAAACAAAACAAAAAAAATTAAAATCTCTAACTTAAAAAGAATTGGGCAAATGTGATTTTGCTGAGGAATGCATTTTATTCAATAATAGCAAAAGATTAGAAAACAAGGGCTAACAAATTTTAAAATGTCTCTTATATACACTTCCTAACAAAAGAGTTTGTAAAAGAAGCTGCAATAACAGACCAGATTAAGAAACTTGTAAGTATGTAATCAAGAGATTTGGGAGATGAACTGAATTGGTTGGGAAGAACAAGTGCGTTGTTGTTGCTGACAATTGGAATTATTTCAATATTTTTTTTCCCTGTAAACATTCTCATATGTGGAAAAGGTTAATCAGCATTTGACTTCAGTACTCAACACCTTGAATGAACCACTGCTTATAAGGTGAGTGAAACTGACTTATAGGATTGTGCCTGATTAACCTATTTGATAAAAAACAAAAACACTTTATTTTGATGAAAGAAATTCACAGCATCACAATGAAAATACACCTGATATTATTTAATTATGTCAAGAAAATGATAATGGAATTATGTGTTGGTTCTGTCAATGGTTTTGTTTTCCTTTTAAACACACACATTTATATATATATATATATATATATATATATATATATATATATATATATATAAGACAAAAAGAAAAATTATTTTAGCCAACATGTTTCATCCTCTGAATGACTATGCAAATGCAAGGATTTTATAACAAGTATTTTTAAACAAGAGCATAAATGTTAGTTTTTCAAAAATTTTAAAGTAAGAAATGCTCATAAATATGCATTAGGTTAGCAAAAAAGTCTTTGTAAGTTATGGTGAACACAAAGTGACATAATTTAATGTCTAATAAATGAGAAGTGAGTAAAAAATGTTCTTGAAATTTTTATGCAAATTAATATTTAAATTTATTTTAGTTTGGAATTAATTTATGTGTTATATATTTTCAATAATGTGAAGTTATGAATTTAACTGTTTTCTTTTAAGTTTTTAACATTTTTATAGTCATGTATGTTGGCTTCAGAAAGTAGTAATTGTTTCAGGAAAAAAAATCTAGGTTGCAGATTTATATTGATAAAATTCAATAGTGGCACTCTTGAGAATTTTCTGTCTTTATAAATTTATCAGCTGAATTTCCAACTCCAGAATAATTTTTAAATATAACTAAAGTTTTACATAATTCAACTACTTTTTTTATTTACCATATATGAGCCAACTTCATGTATATTGCAAATATTTTTGCATTAATTTTACTCCCCACCCCAAAAGAAATTTACCTGTGTATAGTGTGACCTCCTATTTCCACCCCCCCTCAAAAAAAAAAAAAACTGATCATAGAAACTCTACTACTATACTCAAGTATACATGGTATTTATTCTTCACATATTCTCTAATCTCCTTGTAAAATCTTTTAAAAAGGAACTTTTTATTATCTCATTTTTGAGTTAATGGACATTAATGGTTTAATACATTAAAAAGGATTTATATCTTGAAGTTAGCCCTATAGAATGCATGTACTTATTAAATGCTTAATGAATCATCCATTTTTATACATTGATTTTCTTGAACTAGTGTCTTCATTTTGGTTATTGTCATAATAGCCACAATGAGAATATTAGTCTAAGAAAATCAATGGATAAAAGATGATGCCTTCTTTCAATTCAAACATTACCTAACACTTAATTGATAATAGGATTTGCCACAAAGCAAAAATGAATTTTGACCTTAAGTAATGCTATAAGAAGTATTTCTGTTATTGAAATGCTGAGTAGATAAAAGAGAAAAGCCAACAAATCATAATTCTGGTTTTATCCTCCCACAATTGTTATCAGTACAGTTACTTTATTAGCTTAATTTAAACAATACAAATTAGTTTAAGACCATCAAACAATTCATAATATGAAACATGATAATACCATCACAAATTGTGAATTAGATGGTTGGTTAGAAGGTAGAGAACAGAGATATAAAAATTTAGTTGTCTTACATGTAGCTTTTGTGAATCTAATTAAAGACATCTTTATTCATGCAGTCAGATTGGAAATGTCTATTGTCAATTACAATCTATTGTTTGAATAAGAGAATAATTAGAAGTGAATAGCTGAAAACAGAAACTCCTACCATAGAGCAACAGAAAAAAAAATATCCATTAAGAACAAATTTTAAAAACAGAACACTTCATAAAGAGATATACAAGCCTACTTGTAGATTGACCATAAATAAATATAAATTACTCTTTTTAAATTCAAGAAATGAAATAATTATGTTTGAATGAATAAGAATGAATGGAAAAAAAATGTTTTCCTACTTTGAGCAACACATTTACTTACAGTCTGACCAATGAAAAGAAGACAAGCAAGAGACTTTTAAACTAACAATACAGTACACCAGTTATACACAATCAAAGTTAACACACAATACTCTTTAAATATAATACTCCATTTACAATGATTGTATGTATTTTGGTGGTTGAAGAAAAATTTGAATTTGGACAAAAATAATAGAAAATGAAGGAATAATGTAGAAAAACAAACAGAACCTGACATTCTACTCTCAATTTTTTTTTAAATGATACAAAAAAAACAAACAAAAACAAAACAAAACAAAAAAAAACAAAAACAAACCCAGAAAATTTTGTGACAGCATCAAGTTAGAAAAGTAAAAAAAATTATAACCTTTCGTTTCATGAACCAGACAAGATTTACTCTTATCTCACAACCTTAGATTAGTTAGCCTTTCTTAATTATTTTCCCCAATTTTTTATGGATATAAAATGAAAGCAATGTTTTCCAAAAATTAAGCAAAAAAACATTAAAAACCTCATAAATAATTTATATAGATTGGGAAAAATAAATAAGTAGAAACAATTTCTATTAAGAAATCATCTTAAAATGTCTATAATCCATATTTGTTGAACACAAATCATTTTGAAATTGTTGGTAAAAAATATTTATTGATATCATTCAATTTATAAATATAAAGAACAATTGAATAAGTAACCCTATTCACTTAGTACATCACATTTATAAAATTGTAATTAGTGCTTGGAATTCACAAATCCACCTTCATGAAAAGAGCCTTGTGTGAAAGTCAGTTTCATGTGACAAATTTGTGTTTTAGACTTAAATGTCACACTGAAAATAAAACAAAACAAAAAAGTACATTGATCAGGTTTTAAGTGGGGATTTGTGTGTCAGGTGTCACTATCTGATTTGGATAAAAAGAATACAGTGAATAAATTCTAATACACAATCCATTTAGAAATTTGCCAGTAGAGAGTTACATTGTACTTTAACTAAAAAGAAAATAGCTATCTCATACAGACTTATTTTACAAATATTTATGAACATAAAGAAGACTACTATTTAACTCAGAAAACACTAGGCAAAGTATTGTCTCGCTTTATAAATCGTAATTTACATGGACCAAGGGAGGGAATTCCCTTTAAAAAATTAAAAAACGTGACAATTTTAGAATGGGATTTAAAATTGATTATTCATAAGAAATGATAAAAAAAATAAATAATATAAATAAAAAGGAAAAACAAAAATTAATTTGTTTGTAATGAGCATCAGTCATCACATGAAAATTAGAAACAGGATGTTAGTAGAGAAATATCATTTTTTGGGATATCAACAATTTCAGATTTTCAAAAAGGAAAACAGAATTTGTCTGAAAAGGAACAGAAGACAAAAATATTTTAAGAAAAGCAATTTCAGAGCTTATTAAAAAAAAGAAAGAAAAAAAAGGAAATTATTTGTTATTGTAAAAAATAAATGTAAAAGGCGTTTAAAAAGGTTTAATAAAAATTTTTTTTTTATTCATTTATGATTTAAGAAAGAGATTTTAAAATGCTGAACATAAAAAATGATGGAATTTTTTTTTATTGTGTCTGTTTTGGAAAACAAATTTGTTTTTTCATCAAAAGAGCTTAAAAAGACATCACAATTTGCCGAACTATAGATTGATCTAAGTTAAGAATAAAAGACATGTTTAGTTTACAAAATTACATAAGTTGCTTTTTTTTTTGTAACAATCCTGTTACTTAAAAAATAACTATTTTTTAAATTGGGAATAAACATCTCTTCTTGTCATTTGTTACGATAAAAAAAAACTCATTTAAAGACATTAGTTAAGGAACTTTTTTGTTTCATGGCCAAGTAAAGCATACAATTGTTACTTAGTTTTATAGTTTTAATTTAATTTTAACAACAATTTTAAAATGTTTAGCACTCATTAAATTCCACTTTATCGTGGACATTAATTACTTATTAAAAAAAAACAGCATCAAAAAAGTATGAAAAACATTTATTATTTATCAATTGTGTAAAAAAAAAAGAAAAGAAAAATAACGTTTTCTGGTATCAGATTATTTTTTCAAAAGAAATTATTTTTTAAACGATCAGTAGGAAAAGTTAAGTGAGAGTTGAAAATAAAATAATATCTAAAAAAAATATATATATATATATATATACATGAAAAACTTACCTCATTTTAAAAGTTCTTTATAGTTCAAACTCAAAGTAACAAAAACTAAAAGTGTCTTCTGATAAAAACAAACAAAAAAACCAAAAACTATTTTTATTCCTGAAACGAGACATTGAAGTTTGGAATGAACTTCCTTTTTTCAAGCAGACTGACCAGATTTTCAGCCACTCCTATTTTTTTTTTTTTTTAACTTTTTAATTAAAATTAAAAATAAAAACAAAGGAGAAAAATTGAATTTCTGTTTACTGTTTTCTTTTTCAAAGTGACTCCCCCTCCTTTTTTCGTACGGTTTGGCGGCGATGAAAAAGACAACCCAAAGAAAAGAAGAAAAAAAAAAACAACCCAAATCGTTTGGCCTGCTGAATTATTTGCGACATAAATTCATTCACTCATATGACTACATTGACCTAATAATAATAATCAACAACAACCACTTGTACTTGGCTTATTGTTAATTGTGTAGGCAAAGAGAAGAAGAAAACAACAATTCAGTGGGGAAATAGGCTAAAAAAGAAGAAAAAAAGCTGGTTGTATTCAAAAGTGAACAAAAAACAAATAAAAAAAAAAACAAAAACACTAATAATCGAAATAAATGTGATAAATAAAAGAAAAAAAGTTTCATTTTCACTAACGATTTAATTTTTTTTGTCATTTTGTTTTTCTTTTCCCTACACCTCCCTCCAGATTTGGACAAGGAATCGGATTCTTTTTTGTTTTTGTATTTTTTAATTCGTTTCAAAGCCCGAATTTTCACATTTAACGAAAGTGACAAATTTTAAAAAGCAACAAAAGAAAACTATTATTACCAATTTTCGTTTTTGGATGTACAAAAATAAATAGGATTTATTTACAAACAAAAAGATCAGTTCTTTCTCACAAAAATCACAATAAATTTTCTCATTTTCCTACAGGACATCATAATTGTAGTTTAACTATTTTTCAGCGAATTATTTTTTCTTTTGATTACTTACTACACAAGACAAGGTTATTCAAGTATTTATTTTTAAATTGTGTACAACAGTGCTGTAAAAACCCCTAACGTCATCGTTTTTTTTAGGATAAAGTCGAAAAACGCATGTTAAAAATAATTTAAAAATGCCTTCTTTGAACTTAAAGAATAGTTAAAATTGTGGTTTTAATAGCCTTGAAATCGCATTAAAAGAAAAAAAATTAATTTCCGTACATAAAGTTTTTAGGCTTTAGCATTTAAAAAAAAAAAAAAAAAAAAAAAAAAAACACATTCACTATGTCCATTAGGTCACGTAAAAAATCGGCATATCACGATTAAAAATGACTCATAAATCAACGAAAACAAAGTTTTGTTTATGTTATGTTTATGTTGTTATGAAGAGAAAAGACCAAAGTATTTTTTAAATATTTTTTGAAATTTTTTACTCCTTTCTAGCACGTAGAAAATTTTGCTTAAAATTATGTTTTTTTTACGACAGCGCGAAAAAACTAAAAAAAAGGTTTGTTTTATTTTGCGCTTTTCCCGCGGAAAACACACGTTAATTAGGAAATTCTTGCAAAAATCAAATAATTGTTGGATTTTAATGAAATTTTCAGGACTTATTCAGAAATGAATGAAATTATTTTGAAATTTTTTTTTCAGAAAATCTTGTTAAAAAAGAGATTTTTTTTAACATGTTTCCACCCACTTACATATTTTCAAGAAATTTCAAGAAATTAAATACGCACCCCGGGATTTTTTTTTTATTAGTTATAAACAGGAATGTTTGTAGAAAGTAAATCACCAGTTTTTTTTGTAAAACATTTAGTTTTTTATAGAAAATCAAATTTGAATTGTAAAAAAAAAAAAAAAAAAAAAAATGTAAAAAAGTATGACATTTAATTAATTAGAAAAGCTTACACCTGTTTTTGTAGATACGTTATACTAAGGACATTATTTTGTGAAGAAATAAAATTTTTTCGATAAATAATGTATTTTTTGCAAATTTTTTCCACATTTTAAAAATTTTTTCATTAACGTCTTAAATACTTCAAAAATCTTTTAAAATTCTTTATTTCTTTCGCCCAAATAATGCAATGATAACGTTACTGAAAATGTAAATTTACAAATCGAACTTTGAAAAGCACATAACAGTCGTTTACACAAAAATATTTTTAAAATAATTTTAAAAATAAATTTTTATTGAAAAACGTTCATAATTTCTATGTATGGAAATGTAAACGCGACATAATCCTTAAAAAGGTCACGTGATTTGTGTCGTCTGGCACCGCAGTTATTTCTCTCCTCTGTCCAGTTCAGATACACATCGTTAACGTGTTTGCAGAAATTAATAAAAAAAAGTTTAAAGAATTATCTAAATAATAAAAAAAAAAAGTTTAAAGAATTATCTAAATAATAAAAAAAAAAGTTTAAAGAATCTAAATAATAAAAAAAAAAAGTTTAAAGAATTATCTAAATAATAAAAAAAAAAGTTTAAAGAATTATCTAAATAATAAAAAAAAGTTTAAAGAATTATCTAAATAATAAAAAAAAAGTTTAAAGAATTATCTAAATAATAAAAAAAAAGTTTAAAGAATTATCTAATTTTATTGCCATTATTATAAATAGAGTTTTGTCCCTTTATTCTAATAAAACTAAAAGCGTTCACTCAGATTTCTAATAATTTTCATTTGTGGTCATCCGTAGTAGCTGTCGTCACTCAACACGTAGATCAAATATTGGATAAAAACACCAGTACCAATCGTTAATAATTGGTTGTATACTACTTTTTTATGCTAGAAGTAATAATTCTTTTAAATCAGATTAATTTAACATTAAATTTTCTAATTTTAATAAAATAACGTGTCAGAAACTTTGTTAAATATTTTTAAAATCGATAAATTTGTGTTTGTCTACAAATTTCTTAAAATTAAGAAAATGGCGGGATTTTTAAGAAAATTTAAAATTCCAAAATTAAATTTGATATTCCAATGTATATAGTTTCTATCTGAAATACACCAGAATTGTTTACTTAATGGAAATAATAAATTTAATGATTAAACTTTCAATTAAAGCTAAAATGAAATCTTAAAGCATGTTTTTTCATTTTTTAAAATTTATTTTAAAGTTAGGTATCGAAAATTTTGCCGAAAAAAAGTGGAGGTCCCTACGTGACATTCACTCAACAAAACTGTCATTGAATAAACAACAAATTAAAAAAATTTCTTAAAATCCATTATTGTACTAGAAATGCGTTTCGAAGTCAGTAATGCTTCCTTTTTGCTTAAAAATAGGTACGGGGGCCAGTGAGGTCAGAGGTTAAACAACAATTTCCATCCCTCCCTTAAAAAGCGCGCGAAAAAATTAAAAGAAATATTGAACACCCGCAATGCAATAATCAGGAAAGTGGTATTTTATGCTTAAAAATAAATTCTAACCATATAACCAAGTTTCAGAATGTTTTTGTTACTCTATATGATTTTATGAAACTTAGAATTAATAATTTTATCTTAAATTTTACTACGTTTAATACTTTTTTGAGTTCAATAATTGCTTTTATTTTTTTTTAATTATTTTCTTACCCATTTCATGTCATAGAATAATATATAATGTTTTTTTGTTTTTTAAAATTATTCTTAATTTAAGTTATTGAATTATAACATTACTCTTCCGACAGGAAAAGGTACTCAATCAAATGCAGTAATTCAGAATTATTTCCTTCTTGAACATCCGTACAAAAAATAATCTAATAGTTGCTAAAAGGGGAAAAAAAAAAAAATCAATATTAAAAGAAAAAAGCAAAACAAAAAGATTCACACTCGAAAAGTGGCATTAAACTTTATATTTTTTCTATTCTTCAAACTAAAAAAAAAAAACTTGTTACAAACAGCAATGGGGTGAATTTTTATATTTCAAAATTGCACTGAAAAATTACAATGATTAAAAAAAAAAGTTATTTAATTTTTAAGTGTATTTTTTTCTATCGAATTTGAAAGAAAAAGTGCTTTAATTTAAAAACTTGTAAATTATCCAAGTTTTTTTTTTTATTGAATTGTTTTTGGTAAAGTTTGAAATCATTTTTTTCCGTATGTTTTACACTTGATATTGCACAATTTTTTTAAAAATTTTTACTGAAATAAACATCTTCAGGGATTTTTCTGTCAGAGCATTCCCCAAATTAAAAAGTACGAGATATCAAACGGAATATTGCCATAAAGTTTTCTAATAATCTATTCAGTATACAATTCATTTATTAATGAATAAGTACTGAAAATTTTGTTAAAAATCAAAGAATTATTCGATTCTAACAAACAATTTAAAACGGGGTTGCATTTTTTCGCTTTCATTTTGGAATTAAATAACGCATTCATTTTGTTTTTGTTGGCACCGAATAGACAAGAAGAAGCAAATTCAGTAAAAATAGCTAAATTACTTTTTTTTTGCAGTGCAATGAAGTGTTAAAATTGCAGCCTTCATTGAATTACTAATTTATTTTTGTATTTGAAAAAAATTAATTAATATCAGGTTAAAAAAAAAAATATTTAAATGTAGAGGGAAAAAAACACCTTTCCTTTCTTTATGGATGTTGTTCATTTATTCAAATCAAGGTAAAAAAAAAAACAGGACAGTGTTAGCACCCAGTCTGTTTCATAAATTGAAAATTCAAATTTTAAAGTCAAATTGAAGCTTCAACATTATTTATTCTTCTTGTCATTGTGATACACAACAAACACTAATTAGGCAGGAATTCACAGGTGCATCAACACACACGCACACAAAACTAATTAATTTATCACTACATATTTTCAAAAATGTCTCATGTTGAAAATTTCCTTCGCTTTTGTTTGTAAAGTATTTTATTTTATAAAAATTATGATTTTACCAATTTGTTTTAAAAACAATTTAAGATACTTAGTTGTTTTTGGCTTTCTTCAGATTTTAAATTTAGTTTGCATAATATCTTTCTGACAGTATTTTCGAATTTTAATTGAATCAGCTTTTTTAACTATAAAGTAATTTTTAAAAATCTGTAAAAGCCAACGGACATATAAAAAAAGGTTATAGACTGAAAAAGATATTGGAACTACAGTCGAAGCTGTTGTTAAATTCATGGAAACTCACATTGATTATCTCCCTTGTAACACAAGACATGTCGGTGGAATAGGATTTTAAACATTTGTAAAATTACTACACATCATTTTTCATTTTAAACAAAAGAATTTAGAGGGGAAAAGTATTGGGGGGGGGAGTATTTTTTATCACACTGCTCAAAACTAAAAAGGAACATAAATTGAATCAACCAGCCTATCCACTTCTACTTGTCAGTAAGTTAATTTTTTTCAAGAGACTCTTTGTCAGTCTTAAGACATCACTTTTCCTGACTACGTGAGACAATATTTCAAGATTTGATTTTTCTATATTCACTACAGCATACACCTTGAGTTACATATTTCATTAACGAATTTTATCAAACAAAGAACACAACATTTTGTAATGACAATACATTACTTATAATAAACCATGTCAACATTTAACTGTGTTACAAACAATACTTTATTGAAATGTATTCAAAATTTCCATGTTCACCTGTTTATTGCTACCAAAAATAATTTTGCTAAATGCATGATTTGTATTTTTCGGATATTTTCTCTTGTGTATATATATTTTTTAAATATCATGTCTCTCCACAGATTATTTTATTTATCATCTGTGAACTGCTATGCTATTCTTCAGAAAGATAATAGAATGGTTTCTCATTGCTTTCTCCAGAATTGAGAGTTATCCATCCATTAGACTGGTTGCCAGTTTACCTTGGTGTGGGGGAAAGGAAACAGGTTCATGCCTTTTCCAGGGAATTTGTACGAAAGTGAATGCAACAGATAAACATGAAATTTGAACTCAGCTTGTCAATATCTGTTACACAACCCACACTCCCTTCTATGTAATCTTCTTGCTTAAAAAACATTATGTTGAGGAATGTCATAAACATTAAGTTAATTTAATATATATGGCATTGTTAAATTATTTTCTTGTTTATATAAATATATATATATATATATATATATATATATATATATATATATATATATATATATATATATATATATAAAAAAAGAAACCAACAAAACAAGACCGAATACCCTTAAACAAGATAAAATCTTGAACAAGAGTAGCAATAAGAAAAAAGACCTAATGGCAAATATTTACCTACTCAGTAAATTACTCGACTCCTAGATTTCATAGAATGTGCAAAAACACTTGAGAGTGTTAATTCCTATGAAGATTGCATGAGCATCCTTATATGTGTGTGTAAAAACAAACAATATATTTTCTGTTTATATATTATTTTCATAGATACAAATATGTAAATGCTCTGTTCATAATAAACAGTATTAATTATATTTACCAGCCTGAATGACCGAGAAATTTTATAGAAAATATGTGTCTTCTGACAGTAATCGAACCTGTGTCCTACATGGAACTGTCATTTGATCTGATGTGCTAAAACACTTAGCTACAGAAGAAGCATCTGGTTAGCAAAGTCCAAATTACTGTTTCCAAACAACAAATTTTCCACATTCATAATATATATGTGTGTGTGTGATGTGTGCGTACACAGAGATTAGCCCCAAGTGGCAACAGTCTGTTTCCTGGTTGAACATAATTTTCAGGCCATGCATGTTGGCTCAACTATTTACATATGCTGGTCAAAGGTGCATTATGGGTAGTGAGGTATATTGTATTATCCTAACAGTTATTGGGTAGGTGGTAACAGTTATATTTCAAATTATTTTAGATGCTATTGAGTAGAAATAAGGGTGGATCCTAAGAAAAGATACTTATCAACCATATAGAAAGCCCAATGATAAACCACTTTATATGCAAACATCTTCCTACTAACAATAATCAAGCAGATCTCACAATCAATTCAACCACTGGTTATTTGACAATTCTTCTAATGAAGCCATCTTCAACAAAACCAAAAAAGCTTATGAAACAGCCATAAGACATAGTGGACTTTTGGCAACATTCACATACACACCACATAGTATGAGAAAAAAAAATAACAGAAAAAGAATCACCACATGGTTTAAACTACCATACAACAAAAATGTAAAAGTAGAAAAATAATCATTAAACCCAAATACAAATATCCTCCCATCAAGCACTCTACACAAGATATTCAAAAGAAACACAGAAAAATCAGCTACAGTTGCACCAAGAACATGACACTAATAATAAAAAAAAAAGTACACCAGAAAAATAACCGACAAACCATATTTACCTGTAACTGCAGAACAAAGCATAAATGCTCCTTAAATAGCAATTGCTTGCAAAACAATATTATATACCAAACCACTATGATAAACTCAGCAGATAATGAAGAAAAAATATACATAGGAGTAACTTACAGATCCTGGAAATGGAGAAACTATGCACACAAAACATCCTTTACAAGTAGTAAATATGCAAACAGCACAACCCTATATAATATATGAAATTAAAACCAAATTATACCAAAAATATAATGGGAAATAAAAAATAAAAAAGAAAAGAAAATCAGCCTACAAATCCAAAAACTAAACTTTGCTGGAAGAGAAAATAGCTATAATTATCTTCCACGACCAACACAAACTACTAAACGATCAAAACTTATCTCAAAATGAAGACAGCTAAAAGCATCACCTTGAAAAATGCAAACATAAGCATGACATACAATGCAGATAAGGTTGCATACTTTAAACAAAGCCAATACTTTAAACTAAACAAATAAAATAACCAGCACACCCCCAAATAAAATATCAAAAATAAATTAAACTATGAATTCTCTCATAAACAATAATAATAATAATAATAAACAAAAACAAATACTTAATCAATTATAAATAATGAGTAAAAGGTTAACAAACAATACAAATAACCGTATTTGTATACACAATTATTTCTACTCAATAACCTCTAGAATAAATTGAAATATAACTGTTACCACCTACTCAATAACCATTAGGATAATACAATAGACCTCACTGCCTATAATGCCCCACTGAGCAGTATATATAAAGAGTTGAGCCAAAACACAACACACATGGCCTGAAGATTGCATTGAAGCATGAAACAAACTGTTGCTATTCTGTGTTGACCTCAGTGCCTACTTTCATACTTATAATTACATATGGTCTATCACTGATGTTGAGCATTTTTATCTATGAATATAGCATACCTTAAATCTACATTTTTTTCATGAGAGAGAGAGTATGGGGGGGGGATATAGCGATGAACACTGTCTATCAAAGGGTTTAATCTAGGGACTTTCAATACTTTGCTAAAAATGAGCATACCCTGATGAAAAAGGGCCCCAAACTTTTTTATCGTTAAGAGGAGAGACCAAAGTAATTTTTGATTATTTTTTTTTTTTACATTTTTTAATCCTTCCTAGCACGTCCGAAATTTTAGGTAAAAATTTTGTTTTTTTGAGTCAGCAAAATTGCCATAAAATCGATCATGTCAGCCATTTTTGACAACTTTATAAACAAAAGTGAAATTCTCCATTTTTGTAAAATTCAATTATACTTTTTTTCAAGTTATTTTAGGAAAAGTAGAAAGTTTAAAGTTTACTTAATGTAACTGGAAACAAACATTACGTAATTTTTTAGCAGAAAAAATTTACTTAAAAATAAGAGAAGCAAGTCTAACCATAGTGATTGGTTTTGGAGGTGTGAATTGATATTTTCCTCAATGTATTGACAACTGATATCAGGGCAATTTACTAGACAGAAGAGCAGAAGTGACAGTATTTTTGAATTTTAAGTGAATCAGCTTATTTAACTATAAAGTAATTTTTAAAAATGAAATATTTTCGAAAAATCTAATATTTTATTGACTTTTTTAGGTACTTGTTTTTAATGAAGATATGTCCAAAGCCTACACTGTTTCTGTTCCTAAAATTGAATCTAAAAAAGAAAATAATTAATAATTGCAGTATGTCTCTCACTGAAGAACAATAAATTGATTATATTTAAAAAATGAAATTAAAATATTTAGGGAAATAGGATGTAAAATAGAAAATTAAAAATTCTGAAAATGTGACGATGATGGTCAGTCAGAGAATTTGATACGTGCTAGCCAGAAGGGATGCAAAGCAATTTCTTAAGGCCTTTCTCTTAAAATACGTGACCTATTATTTCTAAACTGTGCATCCATAGTTTTGGAGAAAACATTTTTAATACAGTTTTTGCATATTAAAAAATATTTTTAAAATACTATGTCACAGATTGTAATAAGCTTTCAAATTTATGATCTATAAAAATAGATATTTTAATAACATCATCTCCAAAAATACACAGATTCAAACTTAATTTTAAAATATTTAACTAATTTATCACATTTTGTATTTAAAATTGGAAAAAAAGCAAACAATTCTTGTAAAAATTCATCTTCATCTTCTGACAATAGTGTCATTATTATATATTATTCATAAAAGCTATTAAGAGCTTTTTTAATTAAATGTCTTAGTTTTATTGGGCTTTGTATTTTACAATTCAGAGCTGAATTTTGAATAATATTGGGTTGAAGTTTACTACAAAAAAAAAAAAAAAAAATCACCGATTTATATTCTTCAAAGTTTTCTGCTTTTAACTGATATATTTGCAAAATTACATAGACATTAAATTTTCAATTTTTCATAAAATTAAGTGGGGTGGAAGGTTAACAGATATAAAAAAAATATTTTTGGCATGGTTTCTGAAGAACAAACATTCCTAAAATAATTTAATTCATTTGTGAATAAGTTCTAAAAGTTTCACTATAACGACAATTATTTGACTTTTGCAAGAATTTCCAAATTAATGTTTTTAACTGAAAAAACCAATAGTAAATATTACATGATCACTGATGTGTAAAAAAAAAAAAAAAAAAAAAAGATTTTTTTAACCAAAATTTTGAACATGCTAGAAAGGATTAAAACATTAAAAAAAAAAAAAAAAAAAAAAAAAATATACTTTGGTCTTAATAATAACAAACATTTTGACAATAAAACTTTGTTTTTATTAAGTTTGGGGCATTTTTTATCATGCTATGCTATTTTTTCGGCAAATTATTGAAGATAACTAGATTGAATCTCATTAAGTGTGTTGGAGTTTGAAGAAAAATAATCTCTCAATTGGTTATTTTAAGTAAAAAAAAAAAATGGCTCAATTTGAATACCGTTGCTTCTGTAACAGAAATGTGAAGGTTATATCAGTCTGCCCCCACCTCCCAAAAAACAATTCCTTCCAGTGAATTTAAATTAGTTTTTGAAGTACAATAATGTATTCTGCTTATTGGAAATATTAAATTTAATCTATTAGCTTGAAATTAAAACTAAAACAAAAGCCTTAAGAAAAATTTTTCATTTTTAAAAATTGATTTTAGACCCTTAGATATCATCCTTTTTTTTTCATGGAGGTACCTACTTTATTATTTACCACTTTATAAATTTTAAATCAATTGGCAACAAGCAGATGTTTTGTCAACCATTAAAAAAAAGAAAAAATGCTAAACTTAAATATTGTTGCTTCTGTAACCTTTCAGTAACCACCCTTAACCCTCATTATCACTTGCCATTTTTTGTACTACATTTTCTGTTAATGGGAAAACATAAGAACAATTAACACAGTTTCTTCCAATAATCAATCATTATCATCATCAATGATCAATTAGAAAACATTATAGAAATATGCAGGTGTGTGTCAATTATCATTCTCTGAAAGTTTTCTCCTTTTAATAGGAAATAAGTCTGAAGCTGATCCAGTAAATAAATTACCAGACAGGTAACAATCTGAAGATTCATCAATAGAAGAAGAAAAAAAAAGTTTACACTATTTACATTGTTTGGACTGTTGTCCTAGTTTTTATTCACGTTCTGGCTGCTTTGTGCTCTGGTCTTCTTCAAGTGATATTTGTTTGAATTCCAAACTGAACCCAGAGTAGTCAATCTGTATTCTGGCATTTCTGAAGATGGGCCCAATGGCATTTTTTATAGACGTTCTTCCCATGTTTATTTCCTGAAAATGGCTGATATAACCTTCATTCTTGGGTTGCTGAGTAAAGTCACTAAGAATCTGTTCCATTTCCTCCAAACAAATATTGCTTGACAAAGCATACAACATCCGAAATGTGAATGTAACAATAAGGATGAGGACAGCAGCCTGAAAAATGTAAATATGGTAGTCGTTCTCAACCCTTTTTTTTTTAATCCATACAAACACTGTTACTATTAATTTTTTGGGTGGACCCCCCACCACAGCACCATTCAATGAAACGAAAAGCTTATTTTTTACTAATAGATAAGTTTAGGAATTGTATTATAGAAATAGTTAAAAGTATTTATTTAGAAGTAACTAATGACAATAAACTTGTATTTAACAACTAAATTCTATGGAACATGTATACACCAGTTACTAGTAAAATAACTCATAATAAACCATTTAAAAATTTTTTACAACCAAAACATCTGGTAAGATAAAACCCGTCCTTTTGACACTGTTTTTTTTTTTTTTGCAGGCATAAAGGTCCATTTTTAAAAACTAGTTAAATGATACTTTTGAGTTGAATTCATTGCTTTTATTTTTTTTTTTTGTATCATAAAAATATTTGCAAGCCAAACCAAATATGCTCATACAATATGATTTTTTAAAAATAATTTTAAAAAAAATTGAAATCTGTAAGTGTAATCTCAAGTGAATACTAATATATGAAAAAAGAACTCCAAATTAAAGTTTATGTAATTTTTCTCAATGTTTCAGAAAAGTATATTTTATTTTTTAAATATTTTTTTTAAAGAGAATTACGTTGTGTTGAGAGATTTGTGAATATGGATGATTTCATCGATTTTAAAAAATAATTTGGTTCGAAATACAGCAAAGTATTTTGCTTATTGGAAATTAAATTTAAAAATTCGAATCATGATTTATTTACAATTATTTTATTTATTTTTCCTCGACAATTATTCGTCTTGCGGATCAAATGACCAAATAAATAAATTTCGTAGGGCCTAAGCATTTTTTCTTTACAAAATTATTATAAGAAAAAAAAGTGTAGATTTCCACACATGCACGTGCAAGGACTTTTCTTTTGCATTAAAACTTCTTCCGTATTCCAATTGTAAGAAAAAAAGTTCAACTCAGAAAGCCCCCCACCTCCTGAACCGTTGCTTTGTAGAACAGTCTCCTGCGTGTATGCTTTCCCGAACGCTACAATCTTAACCTCTCCAAATCAAGGATCAATCGTTACCTATCCTCCATCTATAACCATGTAATTCATATACGATACCAGAGTGTAACCCTTTTTTGAGTGGCGCTTAAGCTGATTGTATTGGATGAACAACATTATTTTTTTTTTAAACAGTAGTAAATGCAAATTCACTTGAGACTTGACAGAATAGGATAGTTTTGACTTTTGAGTTTGACTTTTGTTAGTTAACGATACTGCCATACTGTTATTTTTGTGGCTTTGTAAACAAAAACGTACACTACGCACAGTAAATCCAGCCATGACCGTCTCTCCTAGCCTTATGGGATAACAATTAACATCCGAAACAATTTTTTTCTCATACCAAATGCTGAATTTCACTCTCCCACCAGATTGCTTAACTACTTATTCGTAGTAATTGATTTAAAATAAAATAAATGAATTGGATTTCTGACGTTTAATTCGTTATTTGACACAAACTTTTCAAAGTTTTTTTTTTTTTTATCATAATTTATTATTTAAATTTCGTTTTAAAAATTCTAAATTTTATATTAATAATCACAAATGTTTAATTATATTTCAATTTTTTTTATTTATGGAAAAAAATGTGGTTTGAATATGAAGTTAAGAAATCTAAGAGAACGGTAATAATGTGTCTCGAACGTAACAAGGAATTAAATAAACCTACATATTTTTTTCTATATTCGACATTAAGTACAGGATAGACCAAAAACTTTAACTAAAGAATAAAGATCCATTACGGATTTTAAGAATGGGAAATCCATTGCGAAACTTAAAAAATGCCGAAGCACCTGAAGACTAAGAAGAAGAAGAGGGTTAAACAAAAGTTCATTCAACAAAAAACTGAATAAGCGGATAATTATGAATAAATAAAAATAATGCAATAGGGCAAATAATATTTCTGAAGGAATGGCAAATGATCAAATATAATTTTATGAACATTTGTTGAAACATTTTTTGTCCTTAATTTCAATATCTATGTTCTTTTGCAAAATTTAATAACGATTGCAGACTTGCTAGCTGATAAAAAGAAATAAATAGAAACAAAAGCAGCTTCTTCTTGTTTAGTTTATTTATGTTCCAGGGATTCCGATTTTCCAGACAGCACTTCCCCTTTGTTGAACTTGAGGATAGAGTCAGTAAGAAAACTGATACCTAAGGAGAGTTCTCAGTGAATTGGATCGTTTTTTTTTTTGTTTGTTTTCGATTCCACATTATTAAGAAGGACTTGAGTCATATCCCTATTCGACTACTCAACTGACTACTAAAAGAAGGGTGTGTCAGTGTGGTGGTATGTAACGGTATATACAACTTTCAATTTTATTAAAAAGTCCATTTTTGATATTAATCAATTTATCGTTATACTATCAATAATAATACATATTTTTGCTTTAATTATTTTACAGTACACGGTCAAAACTTCTGACATACGAAAGTCAAAATTACAAGAATTCTTAATTCTGGATTGGAACGGAAGAAAAAGAAATTACCAGTTGTTAGTTTAAGAGAGAGAGAGAGAGAGAGAGAAAAAAAAAGAGTCGAAATTTTAAATTTAATAATAATCATAAAATTTAGAAACATCAAAAGAAGGAAACGTTTAAAGTTCACAATTACAAATTAAAAACAGAATTATTTTATCTTTTAAGCAAACACATCAATATCGCAAACAAGTAAATAACTGATCCTCAAAAAACAACCAGAAGTGAACCAAGAAGCCTCATAGTCAATTTGCTGATCATATATTGAGAAAGTGAACGAAACAAACTGAAATGTTTGCTTTTTAATATTTTTTTACTTTTTAATCTGTCAACAGCCTTTAAAATGTGAAAGAGAAAAAAAATAACGAATAATTTTGACAAATTAAATACATTTTGAAAACAAAAAAAGAAAGTTTTTTAATGATTTTTTTTCGACTGAAAAAGTGAAAAGTGCCAGTTTCTTAGTGGGACTGTTGTTAATTTACAAATTGTCAGTTTTCTCACGACTAAACAAATAAGTATTTGAGAACAGTGTTACTTTTACAGTTTACTTCCTATCTAACAAATCCGTGAATTATTATAAGTTAATAATAAATAATTGAATTCACAATGCTAAAAAAATGACCCAATCGGATGATAGATTATTTAGTACAGAGGAAAGGGAACTAAAAAAAAAAAACAATATCCAAAACAAACATTTCAAATCTTTGCTCATCCCAAAGAAATAATTTTATTCATTTTACCAAGTTAAAAATATTATTTTCCTCATAAAGAAAAAATAACAAAGAATCAATTATAATTTGTAATCATTTAGTGACAAAAAAGGTATAATACTAGTTGTCAAATAGTTATCCGACTGTTAATATACCAAGTGAAGTTTTGTAGATAATAGCTTCGAAGTTTTTGGTAACAGAAAACAAACAAACAAAGATGAAATTTTGTCTGATGAGAAAGTTTAAAAAAAAAAAAAAAAAAGTAATGAAGTTGGTCGTGTGAAATTTCCTTAAAAACTAAAAAGCCTTTTAAAAAAGAGGCGAAATTTAAACTCAATAAAGAAAGAAGGATCTAACTTAGAACTGAAGTTTGTCGATAAAAGAAAAAAAAAGTAATTTATAAATCAAATCTAGTAACAATAAAATTTACGTTAACTAAATTATTGGGTTAACTTACCGATAAAAAATAATTCAACAGCAGTCGCTTGTTTTCATATCCCCGACTTTCAGCCACATGACCTCATTTCCGGTACAAGCGGTGAACCAGAAAATCTACACCCTTCTCAAAATAATCCACGCTTGAAGCAAATCGTTGATAGTGTTCAAGAATCCACTGAATTAAAAGTAAAACCTTTAAAACCTTGATTATTTTTGAAAGCTACTATTTCTTACTTACATTTTTGACAAGTCTTTTATTGAGAGTGTAAAAATGTAAAACTTATTTCTCCTTAACGTATAAAGTATAAAAAATATTTTGATTAGCTCTTAAAATTAGCTTAAAATTTTACAGTTTGAGGTGAAATTAGAAATGTCTAAACAATGAACAGTTACACTGAAGTAATAGTTGAAATGTGAAAAGACAAATAAAGTTTGGTATTGTTGGTAATCTTCAACACCAAAAGTAGGTAAACATTTTTGGTACTATGTATATATATATATATACAGGTATTTAAAAAAATGTAAATATTTTTTTTATTAATTTTTATAATGTTTAATGTCTACTAACTATGAACAATGTATTATTAATAGCATATAATACAATAACGATAAAATATTTTTTGCATATTTTATATTTAGATGATACATCACCTTAAAGATAATGCTTCATCAGACTCTATAGACTGGTGCCACAGAATCACAAAGAGAATTATCAAATAACAAATGCCACATAAATGAAAGAACTCCAACACCAGCAACAGCTAAAATGGATAGCACATGTAACTGAAAAGGAAAATAATGATATAATCAAGATGTTGACTTTCCACAATACATGAGACAAAAGATTAGAAAGGAAACTCCTGTTAATACTGGAAAGAGCAATAACAGTTAGTGGGAAAATGAAATATTATCAATAAATAAAATAATAATAATGAATAATAAGAAAAGAAAAAGAAATACATTTACTCATGATACTAGTAATAAAGGAACAAGAATTTTATTACCCCACTTGGCTTCATCAATCACCATTAGGTGGAACTTTTAAGTTTATAAAAAGGCAAACATTTCCTCCCAATCTCTCTCTTTCTCCTCGTTGTTTTAAGATGTAGCAATATGTAAAAAAGGACAGTCCCACTGGGACACTTTTGTTTTCCTGATCCACTGATAACTGAGCTCTCTTTCCACTTTCCAATGCATGGTGTTCACACATGTCTTCCAAAACCTCCACCTATTAAGTAAATAAACATTTTCTTTGGTTGTTCCAACACAGGGCAAAGCTGACTTGAGTCTGACCATTATAACCATGCTTAAACCTCCCATGAGGAAGTAAGTATAAACTTTTCTTTGGTCATTCCAAGGTTGACTTGAGCTTGACCATCATAACGATCTGGACCAAAAAGAAAATGGAAATACCCAAGAGACATTGAGAACTTTGTTTCACTATGGTTTATATTAAAAATAAGAGAATAAAAAGTTTGTGGTCAAAACCCAAATTTTTATATGCTTCTCTTTAATTGTTTACATATGAACATGCACACACCTATAATACATCAACATGCAACCTTTTAAATTCCATAACAGTTTTAAATTAGAGAAGTCTATTTTCTTGAAAAACCTTTAAGTGAAAGATTTTATAAATTTCAAGTGACAGTAATGCTGACTACTTGATCAATGAATGCTGAATTTTTCTTGTATGAAAACAGCTAATCTCACAAAGACCATCTCAAGTATGCAAATTGTTAAAGCAGATGTGGTGTTATTGCCACACTACAAAGATATGAACCTGTAATGGGAGAGAGCTATGATGAATGATTTATTCTCCCATTTATTTCTACCATTATGAACATTATTATATTTGTGATATAATAAAACCATAGTTTACAGATGGAACAGAATAGCTGAAAGGAAAAAGAATGACAAACTTGCTTTGTTTTCAGACAGACTATTATACTAAGACATGTACAAAACTATATATATACAATTGTGTCCAACACACAGATTAATATATTACATATATCTACACTGCAAAGCAGAGTGTAAGGAGAAATAAAAAGGAAGGGTCTTACACATAATATGGAGATATTCCTATGTCTGGAGAAGCTATGTTTAGGATTCAAACGGGCTGGATTCATCTATGCCCCAGATGAGGATATATTCCACAAAAAAAAAATTTTTATATTTTAAAAAAAAAAAGAAATTTGCACCAATGAAAAGTGAATAAATTATTTCTTAACTCAATATAAAAGAAAAATGAGAAAATTTACAGTCAATTGCTGATATCTCCTGAGGAGTAGACAGAGCAATTGTGGGAGCACCCATCTATGATGACTATAACATCACTCAGCTAATTGACAAATTTTATATATCCTCATTAATCCTATATATATATATATATATATATTATATGTTATTTTTATAGATACAAATGTTTAAGTAAATGCTCTGTTTATAATAAACAGTATTAACAACATTTACTGGCCTGAATTCATAGATCGACAGGAATTGAATTTGTATCCTACACAGAACTGTTATATAGCCTGATGTGCTATACCATTTAATTATAGAGGAAGCATCTGGTTAGCAAATTCAAATTACTTGCTAATCAGATGCTTCCTATGTAACTAAAAGTCAAACTTGTACATATGGTTCATCACTAAAGAAGCTGGAAAATTATTTGATTCACTGTACCACTCCAGTAAATACCTGACTCCTACTAAGCTCTATCTTTAAAAGAGCCAGAGCAGGCTGAAAATTGAGTACCCCTGCCATATATCCAGTCATCATTTTTTACTCTCAATAGAGTTCAAGCGACTCTACATCTTTATGGGCGATAAATTATTTTCCAGCCTACAAGCCCTTTCTCACAGACAAGATGTCGCAAGTCTCTCACTGCTCTTATGCTATTTCCATGGAGAATGTTTAGTTGAAGTACATTCTTTTGTTCCACCAGTCCTAATCTTCACAGCTAAGACCCGCCATTCCATGCACATTGTAGTGAAACCATCCTCATTCCCTTCATATTTCTTTGGTGAGATATAAGTTCTGCTTAAGCAGCTTCTTCCCATTGGATTCCCAAGAGGATGTTTCTCTGATCACTACAATCTTAATATGTTCAAATCTAGGATTAAACATTCACATAAGATGTGTCTTTTATCTGTAACTCTCTACCTTGAATGGCTCTTGGGCTTTGTACAGAGTGAACATTAATGTAAATAAATAGAAACAGATAACTTACACTCTTTGGGTCCTGTCACTGGATTTAACTAACGCCTTTATCCATGTGTCCTTGAGTACATCTGTGTATGAATATCTGGGTATTATAAACCTAATGTCTTCAGCAACCTTTTTTTTACCAGTGCTCATATAGCAATTTCTGCTGTTATCATTATGTGTTTTTACCAGAGCTCATATTGCAATTTTCGTTGTTATTATTGCTTTTCTTTGGCACTCCTTATTACTGGTTCCCATATTGTATTCATTTCTATGCTTGGTCAGCTCAGGAGATTTTTGTGGCCTAGCATATGTGCTGATTCCTTAAGTTTACGAATTTTCCAATGATGTTCTTTATCTATGATTTCAACCTGTTCCCACAGAGGTTGGTGATCTCGCTTTTCTATCTATATGTGATCAGCCACGCCTGATTTTTCCACTTCCCCTTGTGTTACAGCTTTCTGGTGTTCTTGAAGCCTTACCTTAAGAGGCCAGCCTGTCTCCCCTTTATATTTCTTTCTGCAGCTGCATGGGATGACATACACACAGTCTTTAGTCATGTTCTCCTCTGGGCGGGGTGGGGGGGTTCTTACTTGGTAGAGGTATCTGCAAAGTGTCGTCCAGCTTTTGAAGGTTGTCCTGATGTTATATGGACCGCAGATCCTTTGTAATATCTCTGATAACCCCTTCTCATAAGGCAGGCAGACTGTTTTTTGAGTTTTGTTGTCCTTCTCTTGTACCCGCCTATCCCAGTTTATTGGGGATGCTGCCATGTACCCAGGGTAGTTGTTACATTGTAGGGTACTGCTTATACTGACCAATTCTTTATCTAATGTCTCTGGGTCGTCACTTATGATTTTCGCTCTGTGTTGTAAGCAGTGGACAATCCCTTTCTTTAGGCAGTATGGATGGTGGGAGTTGAAATTGAGGTACTGTCCGGTGAATGTCAGTTTGCAGTTTTCAGATGTCTTGAACCCATGATGAAAGGTATTTTAACTAAAACTGCTAGATTCAATTTTTCGTATTAACTTCCTATATTTATATTACATGCAGACTCTTGTTCTCATCTTTGTTGTCATTTTGCCATTTTTTCATCTGTTGTGCCCTACGCCTTCTTCAAGTGTTTGTCAATCTAGGTAACCTTCAGGGAATTTTGAACTGAGCCCTTTACTCAATTTATGGAGGTAGATTGTTCTTTTTCACTGGTCATGTCTAGGGATGTCTTGTCTAGCCATTATTTAGTTCTGCAAAGTTATTGCTCATCCACTTTCCGCCAAGTTCCAGTCTGCACTATCAAACCCAGAGATTAAACTCACAATTTCAATGTCAGCAAAAACTGATACTTTAATTTAGTACAGTATGGAGGACACAGCAGCTGAAATCTTGTGATAATAACAACAAAGATTAGAATTATAGGCCACATGTAATTAATATAAATAATAATAACTCCTCATCCCAGATATTCAGAGAAATAATTTCCCATAATTCTATTGATTAAATTAGGCAACACTAAAATCAGTGCTTTTTTCCAAAATGAAACTAAAAACAAACCACTACTCCATTTTTTTTAAAATTTGCCAAAATTTAGGAAATTATCTGATTTAAACAAAAATTTAAATACTTATTAATTGATGAATTGTATACTGGATAGGTTATTTTATTGGAAATCTCAGTGGAAATATTTTTTTTTACATTAATCCTTAAATTTACTAATTTACTTGGTTTTTTAATTTGTTGTTTTCATTTTTCATCTAGAATGGAGGTTTGATGATTAGTGATGTTTTAAAAAAGTGCCTAACAACTTTTTTTTTCTCTAAATTTATTTTCTTTTTTACAGATTAGCTTTAGGATATATTTCAAATAAAACCAAAATTTAACATAGAAAACATTTTTAAATTATTTAAAAATAAAATGCGTTTTTTTTTTAAGCCTGTGACGGTACCTATTTTAATTTTCGCTATTTTTCATATATTATTAATATTAAATTTAAATTATTAATATTTTTTAATTGCTCTGTGCTTGCTTTAAAAATATGTTCAGTTCGATATTATTTTGAAAAGTAATGGAACAAAACAGTTAGTTTCCCTCACAACACTAGGCAATAGAATGACAAAAAGATCCTTGCTTGTTATATTTGAAGTTGTTTGTTTAAGTTTATTACTTTAAAATTATTTTCTTGAATCTTCCACAAGTGGAAGTAGAACTCTTCTGTTTCTGAAGAACGCTTTTCGTACAACAAGAAGCGTCTGTTACATTGGTGGTCAGTTTTCATGTTGAAACAAGTTTTATTTCTCACTGATTGGCGGACGGAAAATTCAGGAAAATTGTCAACCTTTCTGTGATCTACTAAAAAAACCATCTTGCTACAGAATGGATAAGCCACAAATAATTGCTCATGTGCAAAAGTCATTGAATTACACACTTTTTGATGCAAAATGGATTCCTTGCTCAGCAAAATTTGTTGTTCTTGGTAACTATGCACGCGGTACCGGGGCTCTTCAAATTTATGAAATATCTCATGGCGATGTGAAGTTGGTTCATGAAGTAAATATATTTTAATACAAACATCTATATTTTTTAATTTAAGTAATAAATTAATTTCATGCGGAATGTGATTTAAAAAATAACAGCTTCTGTTTTTAGTTTTTTTCTTTCTGTTTTTGTTTGTAAGTTTCGATTCTTTTTTGTCGATTATTCGAAAGTTTTTACTTGTGTTTTAAAGTTTAAAAAACTGATTTAGACTTCTTGTTTTTTTAAGTTTAATGTTTACACTTTGAAATTCTGGGATTGAAAAACATGTTATTTTCGAAAAACAAACAATAAAAGAAAGAGTGTTAAACACTAATAAACAGTAAAGTAAATAAATGTAAAACGACTTTTTTCTTCTTACTATTTTTTTCTAAATGTTTGAAGTCGTGTAAAAAAACATTACAACTGATATTTTATACAAAAAAAAAAAAAAAAGCAATAGTGCCGTTAGTACAAGGTTTTGAAAAATAAATAAATTTATATGATCAAAAATCAAAATTAAATTAACTTTATTTTGCTTTTTTTTTACAACCGAAAAAAATGACGATAGAGTTTTAAAACATCAGCACCTTATCTTTTTTTGTTTTTGTTTTTAATTTGTTGTCTCAACTTGTGATCCATTGGAATTGAAATTAAGAGATTTTATTAACCACAAACTTTGGGAATATCTTCTTAACATTTGAAACAAATTGAATAATAAAATAAAAATAAAATTCTCGTCTTATTTTATTCATCAATCGCAATTTTTCAATTACAAATGTAGTTCATCCAGCAAGGTAATTAAAAAATATCAGTTTATTATTTAAATTTTATCTTTTCACGAGAAAGAAAGTGAAATTGAAAGCCCAAATTTTGGATCGACATCGAATGGCACAACGGCATGAATAATAAAGATAGAAATTATATTCTGTAAAGTAATTGAAAACTTAAAATTTAAAAATGTTTAAATAAGTGACTATTTTATTGTCATAATTTTAAATTAAAATTACGACAATAAAAGTATATTTATTTTTTTAAATAAGGATTTTTGTGCAATATGGAGGGCGGAAAGAGCAGAACTGACAATACCCGTTTTTTACGGTTTTTTGTAATGAAATAAGTCAGATTGCATATTTTGAAATATACTACTACTTTTCTGACTTATTACTTAACAATAACATTATTTAACCAATTTATAACACATTTCAAGAGTCATTTGCAGTGTCCTCATCTTGATTGTTATTCAAGTTTCATTTTCATGATTTTTAAAATTCAGGGTTTTTTTTAAAATTTCATGTCTCTTTTCAGTTTACTTTTTAATGTATGTGAATTACCATGGCTTCTTAGGAAGGATAGTGGAGTGATTTTCCAATGTGTTCTTTACTTTATAATATAGTTTTGAATTCTGAGTAGTCTTTCTGCTACTCAAGGCTAGTGAACCCATTCTACCCTGCTATTTAACACATAGCAACCAGTCAAATAGAAGGACTACTATAAATTCAAAACTATATTATATAATAAAGTGAATTCAATCGATGAGTTTTTTCCTTTGGCAGAAATTGAACTTGGCTTACCAGTTACACTTTCCAGATGACTAACAATTACACTAACTACCCATACATCCACAAAGCTCAAACTATCAAACCATAAAGTTTTCTATATCTTATTGTTAATTTTTTTCTTATGTTTTCTAAATTTTGATTTGCTTCTTCAGGTATTTGTCATAGTTGGTAACCTTTTGGGAATTGCAAAACCAATCCTTTATTCCACAGGTGTAAATTGTTCACATTCTGCTTTCTGTATTTTAGGATTTCTCATATTAATTACTGTGCATTTCTCTGAACCAGTATAAATATTAAACACTTGACTGCCAGGTAACTTGATTCATTTAATCAACTTTTTTCTGTTAGACCATGTGTTTCTTAGGATAATTCAGGTTGTCGCTTGTTTACATTTTCAATTGAACTAGAGTAAATGACATTGTGCTGATAATCAAAATGAGGACACTCGTCCAAATAATAATCTGTGTATAGTAACATACTGAGTATTTTTCAGGTTATTAATAAAGGAAATTGTCAATAATTAATATGGACCAGAGATAACTTCATTGAAATTATATCATTGAAAATTCTAACACTGCAACACTATTTATATTTGGACTATTGTCCTCATCTTTGTTGTTTTTATCACAATGTTTCAACCATTGTGCCCTCTGTCCTCCCTCAGGAATTCTGAAAAGAAGCCTTTATTTAATTGACTGTTCTCATTTCACTGCTTATGTCTAAGGATATAATCTAGTTTAGATGATAGTACTGTTCCGTGTGTACTTGCACTCAGTGTAAATGGGTGAGCAATAACTGAACAGCACTAAATAAAAATAAGAACTAGACAAGATATCCCTAGACCTGAGTAGTGAAACAAGAGCAGTCTACCCCTGTAGATTAAATAAAGGGTTCAGTTCGGAATTCCCTTTAGGTTATCCAGATCGATAAACACCTGGGGAAGGCCAGAAGATACAACAGCTGTAACATCATGATAAAAATAACAAATATGAGGACAATAGTCCCAATATAATGATAACTCCTCATCCCAGAAATTCAGACAAAAACTGCAGTCTTTAAAGTATTTTTAAAAAATGTAGTTTCATAATTACTTTATTTGTAATGTGATATAAGATCTAATTTCTTCTGTTGTGTCATTTTGTTTTTTTACTTTAGGATTCACTTGTGAGTTTTATATTATGTCAGTGTTATGTTTCACATATATCACTCAATCTTGTTCAATTTTATTTTTGACATTTTCTCTTGAATACAATGCATGGTTAAACAAATTTATCAAAATCCAATTCTCTTTTTCTTATGTGCAATCATATTTCACTGTCTTCTTCATCTCTCTGATTTTGGGGGTGTACCTTTTTTTATTTCAGGCTGAGAAACCTAAAGAATTTAAATGTGGAACATTTGCTGCATCCTCATTGGAGCAACGGCATTTTGCTACAGGAAATTTTGAAGGGAAATTACAAATTTGGTAAATAAAAGAGAAAATTTGGGTTTCATTTTCATTATTTTCAAACTTTAATTTAGATTACAAAACCTTAGTTTTCTTTGGTTTATTGTTTGAATTTTTGTTCTTTTTATATTTTTTAAATTTGTCTTCAATTTAGCTTATTGGTCAACAGTTGAACATAATATATAAAAGCTATTGGATTTATTTGATCATTGTCCATTAAAACAGTGATTCTCAGAGTTCTTTTTAATTACAAGACCCTTAATACATAAGGATATTTTTCACAGCACCCTTATGAAATGTTGAAGCATTTATGTTCATGTGGTTAGGTTAGTAAAAAATATAAATAAATAAATATATATCAAAATTTGGTTAACATAAATAAAAAATGAAAATGTTTTGAACTGATTTGACTGAATTGAACCTTTCTTTCTTCTGGAAACATTTGATAAAGTCAAATTTGAAGCTGATCTAAAAATGACTGACAATCTGTTAAATGGGGCAAGAAATGGCTTCTTAATTTTAATGCCTCCAAAATGAAACTGGTCTCTTTTAATTCTCTAAGAGGACCATTTTTGCTTTCCATTAGCATGGCTGATGCTAACCTTCTCAGGCTAATGTTTTTCACTGGCATGAAGTGGAAAGATTATATTGAATCATTTGCTAGGTCTACTGCTAGAAAAGTTGATTCTCAATGTCATGCTAGACAACTTTTCTTGCCAGAATTTATCTTACATATTTATAAGTCTACCATTCATCCATGCATTGAAATTTTTGATAAAATCCAATGAAAAATCTACAATGTTATCAGTCTTGATCTGGCACCTCGGCTTCAGTCACATTTTTACCACCGTAACAACTTCCCTATGTGTTTTCTACAAATATTTTCATGATAATTGTTCTGATAAGCTTTCTTCTTTGGTACCTTGACTTTATGAATTTAAATGCAATATTAGATTGGCAATTAGGTCTCATCATTTTACTGTTAAAATGTCTAGATGCAACTGTAAGTTCTATACTAACAGTTCTTTCTCTCGCACTTCTTGCTTGTGGCACGTTTTCTGGCTCTATGCTTTACAGTCAACTTTGATCTTCAAAAATGTAAATACAATGTCAATCATTATCTTCTGTCGTCATTGCTATTCTTTTATTGTTCTCTCTCCTTAATAATGTTTTCTTTTTCTCATATTCTTTATCACTTAGTAACCTCTTGTGTTGTAGTGGCTTTATTGCCTTCATTGGTGTGAAATGATTAAAGAAATAGTTTTGTTTATGAGGAAAAGTAACCTTTATAATGAAAACAGATGTGACATAGAGAGAGAGAGAGAGAGAGACCCCCCCCAACTCCCCCGAGGTGGATTTAGTAATCAACAGTGCTAAAGAATTAGGATGAAGGTGCTAATTACTTGGGTAGAAGGGATTCCGGAGTAATTCCAGAAATAAGTTTTTTTTTTTTTTTCTCTTTTTTTTTTTCTCTTAATAATTGTTTCTGGGGTTAAGTTATTAGTTAATTACATGTAATAATTCCAAAGTGATTAAGAGACGGATTCGTTAAAGTAAAGTTTGTGATAAATGGCAAATTGGATTTTTGGGTGGTCTGAATAGCGGAATTCAACCAGACGGGATAAGTGGTTTTGGCAAAATTTAAGTATACGTTGTCTGCGAAAGATCCAGCAGGAGGTCCGAATCTGATTTTAGTACCTCTTGAAAACTGGTTGCCTGTGGAGATCTGGAGATTAGGCAGAAACACATGGTGGTCCAGGCAATTTGCATATTAAAATTCGGGGGCGGTGCCTAAAGATGGTTTAGCTTTGCCTCTCTCTATATAAGCTGCCCGCACACTTGAGTTAGTGAGATGAGTTTGGAGTTCGGAGTTCGGAGATCAGAACACGGAAGAGGTGGCTTGTTGGAATTTGCTGGTCTGGTCTGTTGGTTGCCCTGTGTCAAGAAGACCAATCTGAGCCAAGAGATCGAAATAGAACCCGTAAGAATCCAGTTAACTTCGTCAACAAGGCTGTGAGAAGGCAGACTGCTATATCGTAGGGTGCAGACGAAGTTTCACGAATTACTTCCCTTAGATCAGCCGAAATTGTTTAGGCAGAAATTTTCCTACTCTCTCTCTGTGACTTTCCGACCCAAACGAGTGAATCTCGTTACGACATTTTGTACTCGTGTAAATTCTTCGGTAGAGACATAAAAAACAGTGGCCTAAATAGGGCTCTTTGTACAGGAACAGGAGTTGCTTATTTTTTTTCTTATTCATGTGTTTGCGGCTACGACAAGAAACTTTTGCTGCATGAATAGTGATTTCTTTTCAGCGAAATACCCAGCCATTTCCTCCCCTTCCCACCAGATCGTTCTAGGGAGATGAATACACTGCTGTTCGGATCAAGAATTCACAACGTGGCGAATAGTGGTGGTTACTTCAGTTCACCGGAAGAAGATCGGGTGGATTTCTTTTTCGGCCAGAACCACTGGGGGAGACAGGACAGAACTGCGACAGGCAGGGTTATTACATTAGACAGATGAACTGGCTTAATGATTTGCAATGTAAGGGTCTACTTTAGCAGGCTGATGCTAATGCGGATGTTGTAAATTGTACATCAGGTGTCACCAAGAGGGACACAATGTAAGAGTCTAGTTTGATATCATATATATATTGCAAATAGATAATCCAGTTTAGAGTTAATTTACTAGTTTCTTCCATAAAAGTAAGTCAGCATATGATTGTATTAAAATTTCTAAGTATCTCACATTACCCCTGTGAGCTAGCTGTGATGCCATGATGCACACTTTGAAAACTGTATTAAAACATATATGAATGTCAAACAATGTTTTAGTCTTCCTAAAAGATGGGTATTCTCATAGATTTTTGTAAAATTGACACGCACAACTAAAAATCCATTGACGTCATGTAAAAGTGAATTCAGCTCTCATAAACTTTATTCCTTTAGAAAGAAAAATTAAAGAATATTCTGATAGAAAATTTTATTTTTATCCAATATATAAACAACAGAAATTTCTGTTGAAAATTTATTATCATTATGCAGTAACTAATAATTTTTGTTGACTAATGAGGTAATAAGAATTTAGCATGTATTGTTGTGAAATGACCCTGTTATGAAATAAGCAGATCATTTCCTCTTGTGCAGATTGTCAGTGACTAATTCAAGCTGTTTGGGATATCCAATGGTGAGAGATATTTATAATTTTATGTCCATATGGACAGCCATATCATTTGTAAAAAAAAAATATTTAAATAAAAATAAATTTTGTGAGAATATTTACTAAAAGGCAATAAAATAAAATGTCAGACTGAAGCTAGGGATAGAAATAGACATCTTAGCAGATGAATAAATATTTGTTGAATTGTAATATATAAGCATAATTATGTAATGGTAATTAGATATAATGATTGAATATATATTATTTGTCAGTTTAATTATTTTGTTCATTCAGGGATCTTGAAAAGACACGTGATCCTGTTTATTCTGTGAAAGCGCATAAAGAAATCATTAATTCCATAGATGGTGTTGGAGGTCTTGGAATTGGAGAAGGAGCGCCAGAAATTGTGACTGGAAGTAGAGATGGTAAACATTTTTTTTTTCTTATGCATATTTTTATTCTTGCACTAGGAAATCTACTTAATGGTAACTTGGTAACTCTGGAATATTTACATGCTTGAAAATATTTGTATTTGGAAAAGTAGCAAATTTTATAAGAAAGGATTAATTGGCAATGGTGGAAGTAGAAATTTCAGTTATCTTGAAATGGATCTTTTCAAGTTGATTTCTTTAAGCTATCAGAATAATAGAAAACATAAGCAGATACAATATTGTATTTTTTGTGTACTAAAATATTTTGAAATTGCAAATTTCATAAAATCATTTAATCAGTATTTGCAATAAAAAATTGAAAACCTTTCAAATTATACATTTAACCCCTTCCCTGCCAATTATTTTAGGAAAAACATTTCATTTTCAGATAAATTTTTTATTTGTTTTTAATATAGTAATTAAGAAACAGAGGCACCTTGAAATACCTGAGCGATGACTAACACCTCTACCAAACATACGAGTTGACAATTGGACTTGTTTCAAGCTCAGAAGGGCATAAAAAAATTCAGAATTTTTAAAACATGTCAAATTTTGTAGCTGAAGTGTTAAGTAACTTAATATGGACTTCAGTCCAGAGTTTGACCCCTAGAGTTTTGTCATGTATTTGGGAATTGTATTTAAAAAAATATATACTTTTTTTTTTTTTTTTACAGTATTTATATTTAAACTCTGCAAACAATTTTTAAAAAATATTATTTATTTTTTTTTTTTTTTTCTTAAACTAAAGGAAGTGTAAAAGTTTGGGACCCACGACAAAAAGACAAACCAGTTGCTGTAATGGAGGCCAAAAAAGAAGACACACGTAGAGATTGTTGGGCTGTCGCCTTTGGTAAGTCCTTCTGTTGAGGAACTTTACTCTTCTGAATTATTTCTTCTGTTACTGACTTTTGATTATTCAAAAATTAGCTTTCAACTAATTTTCAAATTGCAATTCTTATTTACTCATAAAAAGGTCATTATTTCTTAACAGGATCATAACATTGTGATCAGTTGTTACAAGTTTTTATTATAGACTTATAATCATATTTAAAAATTTTCCCTTAATCTTGTTTTTACTTCTTTTTCAATTTGTCAGTCTTTAATTTCAAAATCTCAGCAGTTGACTTTTTAATATTTATTGACTTATATTTTCAGGTGCACAAATCATTTCAATTCTGATTCATTCACCAATCTCAAGACATAAAGGCTGCTTCATAATTTAATAATAATGCTGTATTATATGAATACATCACTTCACATAATATAACAGTCATACAAGTAATTTTAAATAATTTGTTTAAAAATGAATATTGCGTTTGTGACATTGTGGTAATCGCACTTGGAAATTTTACAGTGAGAAAGTCTGATCTTAAAACAGTGTTACAAAGTGTTAACTATAATTTCAATTTTTTTTTTGTTTTTCCACCAGGTAATTCTTACAATACTGAAGAACGTTGTGTGTGTTCAGGTTATGACAATGGGGACGTGAAATTATTTGATCTGAAAACAATGTCTCTACGTTGGGAGACAAATATAAAAAATGGAGTAAGTTTCCTTATTTGCAAATATATATATTAAATAAATTATAATAAATAAATTAAAGCTTGGCATTATATAAATGCTTCCTTTTTCAACAAACATTTTCTTTAATATGAAAGGTGATTATTGTAAAATTTAGACAGTTGTAACATTGTGATGAAAATTTTAACTTATTTTTTTTAACATTATTTCATTTACCAAAGATGATCAAGTAATTGCTTATAGCTGAGACATTCTTTAAAATCCTGGATAATTTTATAACTAAAAAAAACCATTTTAAACAACAATAATAACAATCTACATGAAAGTCTATAGCTGTTGGTAAAAAGACCCACTTTTGAATATCTTTTACTATTTTGTAGAAAATCTTTCAAATTATTTTTGTTGCTGATTTTTTATTATTCAAGAAATAGATTTCAACTAATTTTCAAGCAGGAATTTTAAGGGTCAAATTTGATCATAAAAGGTCATATTTCCTGATATGATCGAGACATTATGATCACCTATTACAACTTTTGTTTCTTATAAAGTTATAATTCTAGCATTTTAAAGTTATATTTGTGAATCCTTTAACTACATGACCTTTTCATTTTTAGTTCTTCATTCAATTCTTCTCAATTGTTATTTGCAGGTTTGTTTTCTCGAATTTGATAGAAAAGATATCAATATGAACAAACTTGTTGCAACTTCTCTGGAATCTAAATTCCATGTGTTTGACTTACGTACACAGCATCCCACAAAAGGATTTGCTTCTGTTAGCGAACGGGTGAGCAACCTTTTGCCTATTTATGTGCTCATGCCTATTCAATTAAAAGATCAAAAATTGTTTTTCTTGATATTTTTTTCAAACTATTTTTGCTTTTACTGAATAATTTCAAGCATGAGATAATATTTAATCGATCCGTCTTTCATTTTATTGTAGTTCTTGAAAACATAACTTCAGTTTTACTACTCAAGTCATGTTTTTGATGAGCAGTAAATCAAATAATATACTCAATAGATTTACCTGTTGAGTGGTGGCTATCAAGCATCCTTTTAGTTTCATAATTTCCAAATATCATGAAAATTGCATCTGAGAACTCTCCAGGGGTCAGATTATTCTTTTCCAGCTTATTTTTGATGATGCCATTTCTATTTATAGTTAGCTATTCCAAATTGTTGATTCTTTTTCTATCTAGAGCCATGCTTAGTGATAATGGCATAATTATATAAATATTAACTTGGATTTTTATAGACATCATCAGTGTAGTAAATTGTGCAGAAGAAAGGCTATTTTAGTATTTCCTCTTTTTGTTGGTTACACAGAAGCAGTAGGCATCGTTAAACTACAGGTTTATTGCCATAACATGTTGAAACACCCATTCTTGTACAAACAACATCAAGCCTGGTCAGTACATAGATGGGTGATAACTTGGGAAGACCAGGTGATATGTTTGGATATATGGGTGGTGTAATATATAATGGCTCAGAATTGGAAATTAGAGAGCCAAGTTCCACAGGTTTGCTATATTCACTTACATACAAATAACCTTGGGAAAGGTATGAATCCACCTCTTCTCTACATCACCAATTAATAGAACTTGTAACAATAAATCATCATTAAAAATATTCTTGCAATCTAAAGATATTTTCTAGCTTTAAATAACATGCTAAAAGTTGATAAGCCTAAAAAACAAATCAAATTGCTCAACTACATATATTTCGTACAAATTATCACTGAATTGTTGAGCTTTTAAGTTGGAAATTTGGCTTTTGCCTTTTCCTGAATTCAATTTCTAATTTTTAAATTATAAAATGTTGACATTCATAATGTATAAGGCATTACTTTTTTAACTTTCTAAGTGAGTTTCATTCACTTGCTTTATATATTCATGTATGGAAGATCAAAATATAATATTGTCAGAAATTCTAAATGGTATTATACTTTTTTCATGGCCAATACCCCAATCTTTAGTCTTGATTGGGGAACTACCTGGCCATATTCAGAATAGAAGCCTTAATTCAGGAAGGTAGACAGGGTTTTTATTTTATTTTCATTTTTCTGTTCTCACATCAAGTGTCTTCCTAAGATTGATCTTACCATCCTTTTCTTGACATGTTAGTTGAGTGCAACATTATTTGGAACTGCACTGATCTTAGGCTTGAGTACTAGCATCAGACAAGGTCTTATAAACTTTCTTAGCCAAGAGAATCGCCTCACATTTCTAGGGGTCAAAATACAATAATTTGGTCCTCTAGGTTTCACTGTCAAAAACATTTTTTTTGCATAAAAAACTGATGTATGCTTTTAATGTTTTCTTTTTTCTCTCCAACAGACCCACAACGCTACAATCTGGTCTGTGCGCCATCTTCCACAAAACAGAGATATCTTCATGACAATGGGAGGAAATGGCTCTTTAAATCTGTGGAAATAGTAGGTTTAATTATTCATTCTTGTTAGAAAAAAAAAACAAAAAAAAACATTTAAATTTTTTTATCTTTGACTGTGTCTTGTGGTATGATCCATCTCCCCCATTAATGGATCTGTCCTGAACACACATTCAGGAGAACCAGTGTATCCCAAACCTCTGAGTTTGAGATACACTGTTTGTCTATCTCTCTGTCTTCGGGCAGAGAGGAACCCAGGGAAGGCTGTGCCAAAGGGCAGAGTTTCGTCTGGGTTCCTTATTATTACGAGGTCTACGGGGAATTTTTACCCAAGCCAACAAGTTCGGAAAGACCCACATTAAACCAGCCTTGTGCCACATCCTGCTTTGTGGGAAGCTCAGATAAATATTGAGTATCCCAAACCTTTGAGTTTGAGATACACTGCTTGTCAGCCTCTCTGCTTTTAGACAGAGAGGGACCCACACAAGGTTATGCCGAAGGGTAGAATCTTATCTGAGGAGGTAGACAGCTACCTGACCCTATGGGCTCAGAATGCCCCACATAAAATAACCAGCCTTGTGCCACATCCTGCTTGTGGGGAGCTCAGGTAAATACTGAGTATATCAAACCTCTGTGTTTGAAATACACTGCTTGTCAACCTCTCTGCCTGAAGGCAGAGAGGAACCCAGATGAGGCTCTGCCCTTTGGCATAGCCTCATCTTGGGAAGTAGACAGCTACCCGACCCCATATATATAGGGTCTATGGGGAATTTTTGCCCAAGCTTACAGGCTCAGAAAGATACACATAAAACTAGTCTTGTGCCACATCCTGCCTTGTGGGGAGCTCAGGTAAATACCGAGTATATTAAACCTCTGGGTTTGAAATACATGCTTGTCAACCTCTCTGCCTTTGGGAAGAGAGGAATCCAGATTTGTCTATGCCAAAAGCAGAGTCTTGTCTGCAAGGTAGACAGCAACCCGACCCTATGTATTTGAGGTCTACAGGGAATTTTTGCCTGAGTCTATGGCCTTGGAATGTCCCATGTAAATTAATCGGACTTTTGCCGCATCCCACCTGTGGGGAGTTTGGGTAAATACCGAGTATATTAAAGCTCAAGGAGTCAGTTGGAACATTGCCTGGCTCTGCTTGTCAACATCTCCTCCTCTGGGCAGAGAGGAGCCCAGACAGGGTTATGGTAAAGGGCAGAGTCTCATCTGGGGAAGTAGACAGCAACCTGACCCCATATATACGAGGTCTATGGGGAATTTTTGCCTGAGCCTACAGGCTCAGAAAGACCCATGTTAAACTGGCCTTGTACCGCATCTCATTTTAAGAATGGATAATTTACGCTACCCAGAGAAACTTATTATTGACCCTGATGCATCTGACACTGAACTGGAATATTGTCACTGGAATGTAACTTTCAGGAACTTCTTGAGCATGTACTGCAACCAACTATCTCACCAACTATGTCTCAGCAGAAGTTTACAATTATTTTGTGGATACATCTTCCTATGAAGAGGCTTTAACAATACTGGACAACATCTACATTAAAAAGAAAAATGAAATGGTCTCTAGCTTCAAGGCATTAACTGCCCTCAGACTCCATTGATGGATTTTTATCAAGTCTAAGTAAGAACTGTTCATTTTCTTCAGTATCAGTAGAACAATATCAAGCTGAATTGATCGGAGATGCCTTCATATACGAGCTAATGTCCACAGATATCCAACAAAGAATACTCAAAAACAGTACCTTAACATTACAGCAGGTCTATTACCAGGCAAGAATACTAGATTTAGCAGAACAAATTGCTAAATATTACGATACAGTTGCAGTAACGTCAAGAGACCTCTCCCCCTATTTTGGCCTCCCAATTGTATGAACTGAAATATCAACTTTAACTGAACACATTTTTTCTGCAGGGTCAAGAGACATGCAAGATCATTATGGCCTGTGAGAAGGGACAAATACTATACATGCGGAAAGCAGGGATGTTGGGCATAAGTTTGTAAAAGAAAGAAATAGTGGAGCAAAATGTAACTTGTTCAGCATCATAGAAATCACTGCTAACGAACAGCCACTAAAAGCACTGATTGACATGGGGAGCACAGAAAACTTTCTCATTGTGAAACTAAATTTGTGGAAAATTAACTGTGCCTAAAGAAAGTGGTGATGGCAAGCTCATCTCTTTCCATACTAATACTTGGATACTGTTTAGTTGATCTATGAGTAAAGGGTACTCTATATCAAGGAGTAAGATGTCTACTAATGAAAGATCTATGGTGCAACCTAATATTAGGGCACAATGTCTTACACCAACACTCATTAGTAGAAATACCTTTCATAGGCTCAAAGCCACCCTTTAAAGTCTATGGTCTAGCAGCTATGAGAATGCTGTACTCAGCTCTCTTCAACAATATGACACAAGGTTGTAAACTGGTAGCTACTAAATTTAGGTGAAATACTGAGGAAAATAAATTATTTATCCAAACCAAAGTTACTCATATGTTGAAGAAAGGAATGATTGAACCCAGCCATTCACTTTGGAGAGCCCATGCCTTAGTAGTCTCCTCTGAGAACAGAAAAAAGTAAATGGTAATCGACTATTCCCAAACAACAAACTGGTTTACTTTGCTGGATGCCTACCCTCTGCCAAGAATAGATGATATGATAGAGAAAATAACCAAAAATGGTCTATTTACTACTCTAGACCTTAAAAGTACCTACCATCAATTGACTATAAGGTCCAGCGATACACCCTATATGGTCTTCGAGGTCAGCAGCAAATTATCAATTTCACAGAATACAATTTGGTATGGGGTAACTAGTTTTCAAAGAGTGATAGACCAGATAATATCAAAAAGAACTTTCAAGGCACCTATGTTTATATCGATAATACAACTATTTATGGGAAAAATCAAGCAGAACATGATAAAAATCTTAAATTATTCATGGCAGCTGTTAAGAAATACAAGCTTATTCTTAACCACAACAAATGTTATTTTAGACGTAGAAATATAAAATTACTTGGGTATATTATACATAAAAACAGCATAAAACCCAATCTAGAACATCTAAATCCATTACTCAGCCATGCGTTAGGAATGTTTGCACACTATGCACATTGGATTTCATCTTTTTCAGACAGAATCCAGCCTCCAATAACAATATCAAACTTCCTGTTATCTCCCATAGCAGAGAAAGCATTTAACAACTTAAAGAGGGACATAGCGAAAGCAGACATTACTACACCCGATCATACACTACCTTTGGTAGTAGAGACATACAGATCAGAATGAGTCATAGTTGCCTCTTTAAGACAGTCAGGAAGGCCCATAACCTTTTCTCCAGAACCCTGTCTAAATCAGAACATAGGCATTCTGAAATAGGGAAAGAAGCCTATGCTATTGTCAAATCGCTGAAAAAATGGAGGCGTTATTTGATCAAGTGACATTTTAAACTGTCTCATTCATTTTCAACCGGAAAATAAGCAAAATTAAAAATGAGAAGATAACCAGGTTGAGAATGGAACTCTTGTGTTACTCGTTCGATATAACATACCACCAATATACATGAGTCTGTTACCCTGATGGACAGGAAGACACAGGGACTTGGCTCCAGCAGGGGATGAATTGGGACCCATAAGCTTAAGCGAGGGCTATCCTCAGGACACTGTGACTGACTACAAAGAAACAGAAACATGGTTCCTTTATGAAGATTACAAGGAACCCTTGAGTTCTGGTCCTTCAAGTGGTGATGAACGGGTTTCACAGAAGAGAGCTCACCCACTTACCAATACTTCAGACGACGACCAAACTACTTATATAAGATTACGACAGGATTAAATCCAGTTCTTGTGAAAAAGAGGAAATACCTCATCATGCCTCTGGAAATCCACCACACCCTCACAGACCACAAAGGATGCCTGCTTGATTCAGGGACTTCTTCCCCTCTGTAAGAATAAGGCAGGGGAGAATGTGGTATGATCCCTCTCTCTCCCATCAATGGATCTGTCCTGAATGCATATATTCAAGAGAACTCTGCTGATATGTAAAGTATATTAAAGCTTATTTATAAGCGATACATATTGTTTAGAACAATTCTACTACAAGTCTATTAGTAGATGGGCAAGATTAGGTGGATCTAGTTAACATTTCAAACATATTTTTTGCTATGTCAGATGAAAGCATGTTTCAGATATACTTTCTATGTACTTTTTCTCTTTAAATATAAAATATAGTTAATGAATAAAGACATTTTTGAATGGAATTGTTTTTTTTTCTTTTAGTAATTATCCTGCAAAACGAGTAAGCACTGACTCGGATGGCAAGCAGATGGGAGTGGCTGGCACTTTAGATTTACTGCAAAATGTTACTCTCTCAACTCAGCCAATCAACAGTTTTGACTGGAATCCTGATAAAGCAGGATTGGGTGTGTGCACAGCCTTTGACCAAACATTACGGGTTCTAATTGTTACAAAACTCAATAGATTGTAAACAATAAAGAAATATTTTGCAAAAAAACAATTTTTTTTGTTCTTTTTTTATCATTGAAATAATTTTAAAGTGATTTTTAAAAAATATTACAAGTATTTACCCATGAATGATGCAGATTGTATAAGTAAACATGACTATTAATTTAAAATCCAAGATTTTCCTATTACCAACAAAGCAATTTTAGAAAAAGTTAATAGAAAAAATAGAGAGCAAAAAAGTAAGAAAACTTCCTTAAAAGCTACGATGTTAATTATCGAATTGAAATTGCATATAAAGCAACATAATTAGTTGTCATTATATTTTAATCACATAAATTAAAATCTGCAATTGTATTGACAAATTCATAAAAATTTATTTACAATTGAAATAAATAAGAACAGATTGACATCTAAAAAATATTTATTGCCTTGTTCAAATCTCATTAAAAAAAGGTTCCAGTTAAGTCTTTTCAGTAATTCAATTCATAGTCTTATTTTTGGTTTCTTCTCAGGTGGAGGCTTTGCTCCTGATGAATTTTGCTTGTCTTCAATTTTTTCATGACGATTCTCAAGTTTTACTTCAGGTTTCTCTTCTGGAAGGAAAAAAATTTTTTTTTTTTAATTAGTGTTGCTTTATAACAAAAACAAAGGAGTCTTCATTTCAAGCCCTTTTACATTTTGAGATCATTGGCACTTCAAAATTTATCTGGATTGGTAAAAAGGTTTATATAACTTTTTATAGCACTAAAATAAACACACTTTTGTGATAGATAGAAATGACTGACATGCTACTATTCATCATTTACTAAGGACTTATTTTCAAGATAACTCAATCCTATTTATAGAATTATAATGTTACAGACTTGTGCAAAGAAATTCTGGGTTCATATCTTCCATAAGTTTTAGTAAAAAAAAAAAATAAAAAAATCAAACATTGAAAATATTCACTTTTTTAATAATTTTTGAGTGTTTATCAATTTTATCCTAAAAAAATAAAGTACATTTATATTTTATTCAATTATATATTCAAAATTCTTTGCAATAACTTATTGCGAATTAATAGGCTGTTTGTTCTTTGAAACCTTTTGAATAAAACTTTACAGGTTTTAAGACGAAAAACTTTTTGATCAACTCTTGAATTTGGCTTCTCTTTTTTTTTTATTAGATTTTTCTCCATCAAAGTATTTTGTAGCAATGGAAAAAGGCAATAATTAGTTGGTTCAAGATCAGATGAAAAGAGTTCCAAAGTTAATCTTGCTATGTGCAAGTCTTGCATTGTCATGGAATAGAACAACATATAATAAATCCACCATATGCACTGCTGTGCAAAAAACTGAAATATATTTGTGTACTCAAAATTTATTCTTAACTGCCAAGTATTATGAGTAGTTAAGGACAGTATATTTGTCATTACAATCAATTGCGAAATGGAAATTATTTATAACTCAACCTAATATTTTGTTGCTTTTTAGAGTCACTCTAAAATAAATGCTGAAGAAAGTGTTTAAAATCTTCTTTTTTTTTTTAAATAGCATTTCTATAATTAAATATATAAACAAAGCTTTTATTTACCTTTCTGTTCTGGTTGTGCAGGAGTTGCAAATTTAGGAGGAAATTTCTTGACAAGTTCCCCTAAAAGTAAATCAACTCGTTGGCGTTGAAACACAGAACTTGGTTCTTCTTTCTTTTTGGAATCTTTTGGTTTATTTTTTTCTGAACAACAAAAAAAATGTTTAGAGGCAGAGATTAAAAAAAATTGAGCTCATGTCAAAATCAATTTGTGTTTATATTTATATGTGTTCTGTGTGTGCAAAAGTGATGGAAAGTTTTGAACATATTTAATATATAATGCATCAATTTTTGTTTTTAGTGATTGTAAAATATTTTGACTTGGAAGACTTTTATTCAGATTTCTATGTCATGATTTCACCTAAAAAATTCTAAAAACTGTTTTCTTTTCTTAAAGGATAAAAATATTATTATCATCAACATTTGCCACTTGGATATTAAGTGATCTTGCTTCTATTACTGAGTCAACACTTTCATTCATTAAACTGTAGAGGCATTTGAATAATAATCTTATAAAGATGAATGTTATTTTGAATTAAAATGCTAATAATTCTGACTTCATACATAATTACAGTGATACTCAGATTGGCTTAACTTTAGTTGCCATGTTCAGTGTATTACAGAAAAAAGCCAAATTTTTGGAAGACATTTTTCACTCTCCCTATACACAAAGATTTCTATGTCATTTTTTCTGTCATCTGCTACTACATGACCTATAGAGTTGAATTTTCATGCCTACTTGATTTTGATATTCCCAATGCATAACTCACAACTTGAGTTGTCTCTTTCGATGGCAGTTATACATTCTGTCTTTTTACTGTTAATAGTCTTTTCTTCTTGCTTTCCATTACTAGTTTCTGTCTTTTTACTGTTAATAGTCTTTTCTTCTTGCTTTCCATTACTAGTTTGTTTAAGACATCTTTCAGTTTTCCTTCCAAGTCTGTCATGAACACAGTGTCATCCACATCTTGTTAAGAATATATGATGATAAATACTGGTAGGTTTTATAGTTCTCCTAGGATCCTCTTGTTGCAAAGGTTAATTAAATCGGGTGAAAAAAAATGCATCCTTGTTACACTCCTTTATCTATTTTTATGTAGTCACTGAATTCTTTCCCTATCTGCATTTTTCCAGGATGTTTCTTCCCAGTAAAGGTTACAGATTACACAAATACCTTTCCATGTAAATAAAGCTTTTCAAGTATTCAAAATTGGTATTTGTGGTGTGACTTATCAAATGTTTTTGTGTAATCTATGAAATATGGGTATTGCTCTCTCTGATAACATTTCTTGTTCTAATATCTTGAACAAAGCCACACTGTTCTTCTCCTATTTTTGGTCAAATTCTATTATGTGCTCTGTTCACTAGAATCTTCATGACAAGTTTTGTTATGTGGCCTCATTAAGCTGATTACCTGACGCATAGTGGAGTAATGGTCAGCAGTTCAGATTGAGGAACTGAAGAGCCAAGTTTGAATTCCAGTTGAGTTCATTACATTCATTTACATGCTAATACTTTTGGGAACTTCTGCTATGCTGGGTCAACTTTCATTTGGAATCAGTGGGTTTGTTTGAGGGAGCTGATTCAATCAACCAGGTGAATGCTGGGACAAGTACAGGATTGCCTGATGGAATTTACATTCATTGGCAGCTGTTCTCTTTGGTTTTCTTATGAAGACAGATTTTTCTACTATTTCACTGTTATGTGTATTATTTCAGTAACCTTTTACTAATCACAATATTGTCTAAGGGTAACAACTTCTGTTACCATTCTATTTGATCCTGTTGCTTTGTTTCTGGTTCATCTTGTCCAGTGGTGATCTTACCTTGTATTTTAATACTACAGATGCCCCTGTGTTTTTATGTATTGGAGGTTTTACTGCTCTGCTATCATGGAAAAAGTCTGCTGTATTTGCTTCATCTTTGTAAGATCATTTCTTTCTTTATTAGGAGCATTCTCTTTTTAGATTTTATGCATCCTGTTGAGGAGTATGTTGTCTCTCCTGCTATTTCTTTAATCTTTTTATGCATATCTGCTATGATTTGTAGTCTTTCTATTTCTGCATAGTTTATGTGAAGACATTCATCTTTTATTTTTATTTATTTTTAATGCCTTTGCTTAATATTCTATATTCCTGTCATTCCTTGGCATTACCTACTGTCATTTTTTCATTAGTACAAAAGTTTTATGTCATCCACTTTGCTTGTCTTGCCTTCTGTAGAATAATCTCTTTTGCTAAAGTCACTAGGCCTACATTTAAGCTATTCCACTTTTACTGACCTCTTCTAAGCCTTTACATTTGTCCTTAACTACATCAATATTAACCTTTATCACTCTGTATGTGACTTTATTTGCTATACAAAAAGTTTATCCTGCCACTGAAGGTTACTCTGAACAATAGTGTTTGAATTTCATAGTTGTGTTATCATATCCTGCTATGGCAACAGAAAACAACTTAAGTAAAATTAACAATAAGGAGACTGCAATTGAGGGGCCTTGAAAAAGAATGCAGTAGGAAAGGAAGTAATATTAATAAATCAGAGTGCTAAAGGTTGAATGTTTGTTTCAAATCTGTTGTAGTTTAGGTGTTGATAGATACGGAAATTGATTTTTTAAAAATCCCCTTTTCAAAGAAGCTTGGTAATGTTTCTTTTTTCTCCTTTTCTTCAGTAAATTTAATTTTATTCCAAGAAATTGAGTACTAGTCATCCTTTTCTAATCTTCAATAATAAATTTACTGAATTTCTTTTGGTATGAGAAATCTGCACACACACAAAGTTCTGTCCAACTCAATTTTTCATCATTTACTCAAATTGGGATGGATGTCAGACATGAGGTAAAACAAAGATAGGACCTTTGTTTTGTTTTTCCAGCAATCATTTTCAAATTCAATTTAAGCAGATTTTAGAGAAAATCCATAGGCCTCTACAGATGAGTGAAACCATTTTTAATCAAATTTTTCAGTTGAATTAAAAATTTGGATTCTATAAAAAAATATTGATAGATAAACAAAAAAGAGCTTTAAGTTTTTTTTTTGTACTCTGATACACAAAGAGCAAATATATGTAGATTCATTAGAGAGTAAATCTATCCTATACAATCATAATTGCCCAATGTTGGATTTACAAAAGAAAATCTTTCTTAATAAGAGAAGGAATAATAAGACCGTTATCAGCGGAGAAGAGGAATCTTGTCTGATAGCTTTTCAACTGCATTACAAGGCACTGATCTTACAAACTTAGAGTAAAAACATAAAATGAATACAAAAACTTACCTGTTTCTTCTTTGTCTTTAAATTCCCACCAATATCCTTTGGATGGATGATACCGTGAATAAGACAGTGCTTTAAGAAAAGAAAAATAATGTGTCTATATATATATATATATATATATATATATATAAAGGAAAAGCTTAACACATCACACAAATACGGTAAGATGAAAAGAAAACTTAGCTGATGCATTTCGTCCTCTGATGGACTTTATCAAAGCAAATGTAAGGATTTTATTTTGCAACAGGTACATATGACAACAAAATTATTCACAAACTTACCAAACTATATATCCATTTACTGGAGTCAAAAAGTACAGCTGTATTTAAAATAAACATGATTTTGATAAAACTGATGTTTTACTTAACTGTATATAATAATAATGCATACAATATTCATATATTAGTATTGTATTATAAAATACAAACATAACGAATATGCATCTGTTCTATTGTTTACATTTATAAGATACTAGCAGTAGAACCCGGCATTGCCCGGGGATGTAACAGTAAGAGATAGATCAAGTATATTGACCATCATAAAGACTGAAAAATAAAATTGACAAAGATTTTTGTTTAAGGTTGACGGACATGCATGTCTTAATTAGTTTTTTGTTTTTGTTTTTACGAATTGGTCAAACCCAAACTCAAGCAAAAACATTGTTTTCAATCGTTATGAGTTTACCGATTGAATTGAATTTTATTATAAACAATTGTCTTGTAAATGGAATTTTTAAAGCATTCTGAATGTAAAAATAAAGAAAAAAGTGTGCAAGACAATAAGCAAGACATATAGGAAGGGTTACTAAAATGTGTGCAGTCTGACCAAGAAGGAAATCTAAGAAAAAAGAAATTCTGATGTTGGATCAGATCTTGGAATGTGGGTTAAGTGAAGAACTTTACAGCACTCACTCATTATGCAGTCTACGTGAACACATCTGTCAAAATTTGACTAATTTTGATATAATGATAGTAATTTTAAGTTAAACTTATTTTGAACGGGATGTTATGAAAATACAAAAACATTTTTCTATTAGATGAAGAGATAATTAAGAAACAAAAAACACTTTGAAACAAGTGAATTATGTTAATTACCATTGTAGCTAGTAATCCTCATTATTTTTTGTAGCTTTAAGAGTTTCCCCTCAGATTATATTTAATGATGAAATACTAAGGAGATTTTAAGAATTCATTATTGAAGAGAAATCATGAAATCCTATAGCCAACATAGAGTAACCAAAGACTGAACCAAATACTAATAAAGGGAAGTAATATTTGAGTGTTAGAAACCCTAAAATGGAATACCAATGCCGGTTATATTAACCTATTACTACCCACTGTAATGTATAGTCTTAATTATAAAAGTAAAAAAAAAAATGGTTTTAAATTATAGGTTTCTACTAAAAAAAAAAAAAAGAAAAATCAGGTATGAATTATAAGTTTTTAAAAAAACTGGTATCATTGGTTTCTATATAGAACCCATTAATGGTGAAATGGGACAGTGAACATTAATAGGTTAATATACTTATATATCTTGATGTTATTTATCTTTACATCTTAAATAAAAAAAGGAAGAACACTGCTTAGTCTATAAATAGACTAAGCAGTGTTCTTTATGATTCATTATATAAACACTGATATACAATGAGAAGACAGTATAGCAACAAAAGCATTTCCCAATAAGATCTGTTTTAGTATTGAAGAGAAATAAATCAGATTATTACATAAAAAATTGACTTACCTTCTGTAAATGCAGATTGTAAATTATGAACAGTGTTTAACTGTAAAAAAAAAAAACCCAAAAAACAGCTATTATTGAATATAAACTCATTCATTGCAAAAACATATTTCAAATCTGGTTTTTAATGTTTTGAGAATATTTTTAATCTAATTTTTCACAAAGCATTTTAAAAGGTTTAAGTTTTAATGAAAATTTCTACTTCATAACCCAATTTATTACTGAATCATTTGAAATATTAATATCCTCATACTTAATTCTTTTTTAGTCTTCAATCGTTGTGTTTAATCAAAGCAGAATAATTTGTAATTACATTTCAAACCTATTTTCTTATCTACACTCGGATATTCAACCATTTTGGGAAAATAGGATAATAATATTCCTGCTTTCCAGGAAACCTGCATCAAGTTATGATCAAGAAACATCTGTTTGTATTAAAATAAAAAATTTATCATAGCCCATCTTTTGTTTTGATATTAGGAGAAATAATCACTTGTATTATTAAAACTTAGTTTGAAGCATCCCTTTGATATCTATGTCTAAGGGGTCAAAATATAGTATTGCGATGATTAAGTTTAGGAAATTTATTTTGGAATTTTTCAAATTTGTAAAAACAATTGTAACAAAAAGCTTTTGTTTTTACAGATCTTTAGTAGATATTGGAACATTTGGAAGCTTAGCTAATTGAGCCCCATTCACATCATTAACGTACTTTATACGAGGGGGTACTGAAATAGTCTCAGCCCAACGGACTTTACAAAATTGACTTGATTAAAGATGAGATTTTTTGGAAGGAAAGGTTTCTTGGAACTTTTCAGCACCCCTTTGATATGAGATCTAAGGGGTCAAAATATAATACTGTCAGAAATTCTGAGAAGAGGTAACATAATTATTCCATGGTCAGCATCCCAAATAAAACCAAAAGGTGAATATCAGCAAAAATGAAATTTAAGGAAAGAGAAAATGTTAAAAAGATTAAATATTTCTGCTTACCATTCTTGAGTTGACAACTGAACCCAAATCAGGGGCTTGGTAAACGACACCGGCACTGATATAATAATCTGCTAAAGGAGTTACTGAAAAGAGAAAATAACATTTTATACGAAAATACATATATTTCACATCAAATCTATACATTACCATTTTTATTCTTTGCAAGGTTCCAACAGATCTGTATAAAAAAAAATCCTAGGACTATGTTAAGAAGTTTCAAGGACTGAAAATGATGCATGCACATGCAGACACACACACACAAAAAAAAAACACCCAAAATGAATAGTTATTAATTTCAAAAACAAACTTTGTGATTTATGTTTTGATTATTTAACAGATGAGATCTTCAAAGAAAAGTTACAACTGGTTCCAATAATTCATGTCACATGGATCAGTTGAAAGCAGTGAAGAATTCTAAGTGTTGAAGGCTAAAAACACAACTGAATGCAGGTCTGGCTATGTTACATATTTTGTGTACCATTCTATACAGTTTGAGTTCCACTACACTTGAAAATGTTGAATTACACACTTGAATTCTTACTGCTACACATTTTCTGTGATGTAATGGTTTTAATGAATAGAACTAGAAATAGAAATGTTCACAAAAAAGACAACCCATTTTAGCCAGCCCTACTACTCATGGCTTTCATTGAACATGGTATGGAACACAATGATGTTAATATTTTTTTCAGTTCATCTAGTTTAGTATTCATCTCCTCTTCCAATTTTGATATCTCTATGGACTTGTCCTTTGCAGATCTTCATATTGCATTGGACTTTATGATATTTGTGAAGTTCTGAATCTGCCCAGCTTTCTTTGGATAGCTGTCAGCTGACTTGAACAAATCTTGTGTGCAACTTTCAAGCTTGTGTTTTTTGGTCTTCAGTTCTTTAATTTCCATAAGCATGGATTTCCTTTTTTTGCCCAGCTGCTTCTTCCTGCTTTTTTACTTCACAGCCTCAAGGTATTGGTTGTAAGCTGTTCTGGCACTGAAAGCACTGCAGAGAAGAGTCTTAGCGTTATGCACAAGTGCAATAATTATTACCATAATGAAAGGAGGGGGGGGAGAAAACAAATAGGCTGTATGAGAAGTAACTATAACATATCTGTTTTTCTCTCTTTCCTCCTCTTTTGTTTCTTTCTTTGCTGCTCATCCCTTTCAACCCAGACGGCCCAGCCCCATAAAATCGATATATGTGGAATCAGATCAAAGACTCATATGATAACTAACGCTGACACGGGAGAGTGCATGTTCAAGCCAGGCAAACTGTTTCCTCTCCTGAACACGTGTTTTAGCAAAAATTTAAAAAAACAATATCAGTTGGCAAAAAACCCTTGTACCGATAAGATCACAGATTATGTCTTCTGTGTATAGTGAGAGAAAAGCAGTAATTTGACACACACAATTATTTTGTGGACAAAATAAAGAATTAAATTTGGACTGTTAATGAACTGATTTTCTTTCATAATGGGATTAAGACCATCAATGAGACGAAGTCATTGAATTTCATCTAATAATGTGAAAAGAGAATTTGAACTGTTTACTTCTGAAATACCTGGAAAATAACTCCTATATACTTGAGGAGTTTCAAGTATTTGGCCCATCTTAGACATTTCTACCCTATACGCATTTTCACCAAATGAACTCCCATCATTATATGTAACATACACCACATTCCATTACAAGAATATGTTTATCTCTTTCTTTTATTCATGGTTGTTCTCTTATTAAAATTTTGTTTAACTTTCATATCCTTGTTTATGTCATTCTTTCACTGGTTGTTGATATTATATGTTGTATATTGAATCATTCTGTCCTGGCAGACCATCCAATCTTTTTTAATGAATCTGCTGAATTCTTCACCTTAGATATCAAATCCAATCATTGGACAAAAATATAAATTCAACTATAAACGAATATTGTTAGGATATAAGGAGCTTGTATATTATTATTTATCCTGCTCCCAATCATGACACTTAGTCATAGGAATATTCTCAGCACCTCCAACTGTGCCCAAATAGTCCGTGATAATGCACTATGTGACCAGAGTCTGCTGTTTCATATTGCCAGTGGAACTTTCCTTATTAACTGAGAAACCTCTCTCTACTGAGGTCTGTTCATGAGAAGAGTACCAGCATTCTGAGAACATTTTACAATTTTTTATAGGTACCTCCACTTTTTCGGCATAATTTCAAATATCTAAGTTTAAAATTAATTTTTTAAAATGAAAAAACATTCTTGAAGATTTCATTTTAGCTTTAATTGAAAGTTTAATCATTAAATTTATTATTTCCATTAAGTAAACAATTCTGGTGTATTTCAGATACAAACTATATACATTGGAATGTCAAATTTAATTTTGATTTCTTAAATTTTCTTAAAAACGGCCATTTTCTTAATTTTAAGAAATTTGTAAACAAACACAAATTTATCGATTTTTTAAAAATATTTAAAAAATTTCTGACACGTTATTTTAGTAAAATTAAAAAATTTAATGTTAAATTAATCTGATTTAAAAGAAATATTACTTACTTATAGCATAAAAAAGTAATATACAACCAATTATTAACGATTGGTACTGTTATTTTTATCAAATATTTGATCTATGTGTTGATTGACAAGTGATGACAGCTACTACGGATGACCATAAATGAAAATTATTAGAAATCTGAATGAGCGCTTTTTTTTTTTAGTTTTACTGTTATGTTTATCAAAATAAAGGGACAAAACTCTTTTTATAATAATGGCAATTTCAGTCTACTGTACATGGAAATAAGGAACGTATTAAGTAAAAAAAATACAACATAAAAAATTATTTAAAAAAAAATTAGCACAACTAAGTTTATTAAACTTTGCAATTTTGAACTCGTAAATTTTGTTTCCACTTAATTACTACATCACCTCAAGGAAATAGCCTAATACAGAGCTTTACACGATTTTTAAACTATTATAAATTATTATAATTAAAATTTAAAACAAATGAAAAAATTCTTGTAAAATTTAATTATTCATCAGAAAATATTTATTTCTTCAGACAATAATAACCTTAATATTACTTATTTACAAAAGCAATTAAAAGCTTTTCTAATTAATATCATAGTTTTATTGGATTCATTATTTTTCAATTCAGAGCAGATTTTCCGTTAGCTCAAATTTGAAAAAAAAAGTAGGTGATTTACCATCTCCAATGACTCGTACTTTAAACAAAAAAAAAAATTTTCAGGAAATAGAAAGTTTTTGGACGAAATTTCATGACAATAAGTAAGTGGGGTGTAACATATTTAAAAAAAAAATATTTTTTACCAAAATTTTCTAAAAAGAAATATTTAAAAAATAATTTCATTCATTTGTGAATAAGTCCTGAAAATTTCATTAAAATTACTTGATTTTTACAAGAATTTCAAAATCAATGGGTTTTCAACGGAAAAAAAAGCGCAAAAAAAACAATGTTATTTTAACATCACCGCGATGACGTAAAACATAAGACTTTAACCAAAATTTCGAACGTGTTAGAAAATATTAAAAAATTTCAAAAAATAATTAAAAAATACTTTGGTCTTTCATCTTAATAATAACATAAGCATTTTGACGATAAAACTTTATTTTCATTAAGTTTGTGGCATTTTTCATTACGCTATGCTGTTTTCCCACGAAAAAGCAGACATACCTAGTTTTTTATATTCTATGTTGCTAGACAAAGAAGAGAAGAACAAAGTGTCCAGATGGTCCTCATGTTTGCTGAAATTTCTGAAAGCAATATTTCCAGCAGCCTCTTCCTCAAACTCTCTTTCTGGGAGACTTTGCCAGAAGTTTCCCAATGATGATGATGAACATTGTCTTTGTTGCATTTCTGCATTCAAACATATCTTTTGTTGACACATTTCCTTTTTTGGATAAATTTTACATAGCCGTCTGCTAGAAATCCAGACTCAATCATTGCAGCATGTTTGGATTTGACAAAATTCTTACAAATTCATTCAGTTTGGAAAATGTAATGATCTTTTTAGTGTGCTCTTCCTTTACAAATTTTCTTAACAGTTTCATGATCATGTTAAAAAGATCTTCTGTAAGGAAAGTAAGTAATGGTTTATCACTGATATTTTATCAGAAATAGTTCAATGTCTCTTAAAACAGACACAAAAATCTGCATTTTACTGGGAATGAAACATCATTTACATTTGACAGCACCACAGAGAACTTGGTCTGGGGACATTTTTTTTTTTAAGTTCACAAATTTGATGACATTTGGCCAAATATCTAGGTGTCGTTTACATGTTTGTACATTTTCTAGCCAAAAGTAAAGGGACGGGGTTGCCAAGCAATAAAAGCCAAAGAAGTTCTAATATATTTCATCGTTTTTTTCCCCACTTACAACAAAAGCTAGAGTTACAGGTCATTATTAGATTACAAACTTTAAAAATAACATTCTTCTTATTTTTTCAAAGATACATTTTCTATCCTATGCTAAAACACATCAAACCCCACATTTTCTATTCTATCATCCTTCCCATCTACATTTTCTCTGAGTCAAATTTGAGTCTCAAACTTGTCACTTTTAGCAAAAATTTAAACAAACATAGTTACACATAGATACACATTGAAACGGGACGTGTAAAGTATTTATTTTTTTCGGCATGGACTCACCCATCGCTGACCAGTGATCAAAAGGACTTTTTACTTTTGAAATTGACATGTGAATAACATTTCTTCAATTGCTCAAATTTTTAAAAATGCTAATAAATTTTTTGAGGTTCTACTAAAATGTATTTTATTACTGTAAAATAATTTATTATTTTCCTTTCAATTACGAATTCAATGAGTGTAAATTAATTTTTCTTTGATGGGAAATTTTTACTCGTCTCTGACACCTTTTATCTTTGCTTTTCCTCTTTTCTTGTTGAGTGAGGGTAGCAGCTAGGAGTAGACATGCCTTCATATTCTTTTTCGTCATTTAGACAAGAAAATACAGAAGTAACTACGAGGTCATGAACTTGTTCTAATCAAGGAAACAAACCAATGTTTGCAATAATTGCCAACTATAACTGATGATTAAAAAAACATTTTTCTTAAAGGACAATAACTTGTAAAAAAAACCAGGTTTCCGGGATTTGACATTTTGACTTTCATGAATTGAGAAAAATGGTGTGTGGGCAGTCCAATTTAGAAAATTCCAGGACTTTTCAACGAGCTTTTGGGCTATTACTGTTTTTGCAGGGTTTGAAAAGCTCCGAAAAAGGCCTTGTCAATTTTCCAGGACATTCGAAGGACTTGTACAAAGCATGTATTTACTTAATAGGTTATTCTGAGAGTAAGTTTGGATTTAGAATTTTGGTGAGATTTCCTTTTGAAAACAAAAAAATATGCTATTTTCTGATACTAATAAAAACATAAATTATATCTGAAATAGATTTTAACAGTTCAAAAATTGAATGCTTTTCAACTTTACATGGAAATGTCTTTAGAAATACACACACAGTATTGGCCACTTTAAAATATTGCAAATTTCTAATAATTGCCACTATATGAGTAGATGTTTCACACTGCATCTTCTACAAACATTGGCCTTCTTAGAATCATTTCCATACATAATTATCATATTTTGTCACAGGGGTTCTGAATAAGAGGGGAAAATCAGAGATGGCTTTAAAAAAGAGCCATACAAAAATTTTCAGCCACCTTTTTAAACAAAGCCAAGTATGATTTTTGAAAATTAGATCTTTATAATAAAAATTTATTACATAATATTAATTTCAAGAAGTTAATATTTCATGTAGCCTCCCTTAGCTTAAATAATCGCTTCAGTGTACCTGGGAAGAGATGTGTACAAATCCCTCATCATCTTTACAGGTATGAGATGCCATTATCTGGCCAAAAAAAAACACAATTTTTCAAGATGTCATAGATTTTCCTGAAGAACTCTTTAGTTTAGGTACCAACATGAGATTGTTGGAAAATGGGCATAGCAGGATAATAACGTCCTTAAACTTGACAAAAACAAAATTTTATTGTTAAAATGTTTATGTTTTTATTAAGAGGAAAGAACAAAGTAATTTTTAATTATTTTTCAAAATTTTTCAGTCTTTATTAGAGAATTCTAACTTCTGATTGAAAAACATTGTTTATCTTCATCAGTGAATGTCCTACTAAATAACATGGTGGATTTTTTGTGCATTTTTTTAAATGTCAGTCATTAATTTTGAAAATCTTGCAAAAATAAAAATAATTGTCGGATTTTAATGGAACTTTCAGAAACTATTCATAAATGATGGAAATTATATATATATAATATATATATTTTTTTTAAAGTCTTGGTAAAATGTTTTTTATATATTTATTACCCCCCCCCCACAATTAATTTTATGAAAACTCTTGAAATTGAAATTTGTACAGTTTTAGTGATTAATTAGTTAAAAGAACAAGGCTTTGAGGAAAGCAAATCATTTTTTTTTTTTTTAGTTGACACCCTTCTACCTTAAAATCAGCTCTGAATTGTAACATACAAAACTCAATAAAGATATTTAATTTCAAAAGCTTTTAGTTGCTTTTACTTGTTTTTATGAATATGGATAATATTATCTGAAAGAAAAAAACGTTTTCAATGAAAAATAAATTTTTACAACAATTATTTGTTATTTCTTAAATTATTTTATTTTTTTTACATTAAAGTTGTTAAATATTCTAAAATTAATGAAAATGATGTACAGTTTAGTCAATGGTGTTATTAAGTAGATAAATAGCATTACAGATTATAAAATAAAACTGGTTACAATCAGCAAATAGATAAAAATCTAAAATAACATGTTTTTTTTGTGTTCAAAAATAGCTTAATTCAAATATACAGAAGACTGGAAGCATCATGACAACAATAGTCCGTCACGTGGTTTGCGTTGGTAGTAACATAAACATTTGTTGATAAAATTCTGCTTTCGTCAAGTTTAAGACCGTTTTCATCATGCTATGCCTACTTAAAAATAACGAGATAAATAAGTTGTTCACATAAAGCTAAAATGTCACTTGTGACCTTCCGTACTATAATTTTCCTCCTGTAAGATGTCAGTGTGTGATGAAATCACACACGTCACTTGTCAATCAACACCATTGTTTTGACTGGCTTTCTCTCATTTTAAAGTACATTTTTTCAGCGCAGAAAGTAATGTTTGTTTCAAAATAGATTAAATAAACTTTATAATTTCTAATTTTCTTAAATTAATTTTTTAAAAAAATCAATTATGATTTTTTAAAAGAATTTTAAATGGAGACTTTCACTTTTGTAAACAAAAGTTAAAAAATGGCTGACGATCGATTTTCTGTTAATTTTGCTGATCAAAAAAATACAAGATTTTTAACAAAAATTTTAGAAATTATTAAATGTAAAAAAATAATAAAGAAATACTTTGATTTTTCCTCTTGATAATAACATAAACATTTAGATGATAAAAAATTATTTTCATCAAGTTCAAATTAAATTATTATCCTGCTATGCTCATTTTCCAGTGATCTCATGTTGGTACCTACTTTAGTTTTGCTTCCATTTGCTCAATTATATTTAAGTTTTGTTCTGAATTGGACAGAGGTTGAATGCTGCCAAATACAATTCCTTTTTTATGTATCACCAAAGCCTTAGAGTCATGCTCCCAAACTTCACTTTTTTTATTGTGTAACAAGACTCCTTTCACTTTCTTGTTAACCTCCTGACAAATTCTGACTTATTGGAATGCAGCTCCATCTTACTTTCATTGCTTATTCTAAACTTCTGCATCCCAAGTTGATGTCTTTGATAGACTTAATCTTGCCTTCAAATGATTCTTGCTTGTGTCTTAGCTGAAATACACACTTTCTGTCCATTGTTCTTGAAGGACATGCTTAGTGGTAGCTACTGACACCAAATTAGACAAGTCACACACATCCACCATTTGTTTTGCAGTCTTCTTTGGCTGAGATTATGCTGTCCTGTTCGGTTTATGTACTGTACTATATTGCAGCTTTGAAGTGCCTTGAAACTTCAAGAGGATTTCTGAAATGCCATTTTTTAAATTTTAAGTTCCTTTCCAATTAATTGCTAGCTTATATTCTTGAGCATTGTCATTCATTTTCATTCTGATGTCTTTAGAAATTTTAGGCATCCCCTCAAAATATAGTATGTTATATATTAGTTCTATATATTTGAAATTGCAGTAGTCTGGCTCTCAATTTCAGTTAAGAAATTCTAATTCAAATTGCATTAGCAGCACTAACATTTTGCTTGGTGAAAATAGTCACCTACAGAGTGTTGAAAGGTTAAAGTGGCTGAAGATTTTTAGATAATACTCTCTCTCTGTGTGTGTGTGTGTGTGTTTTGTTCTCGTATTTAATATCTTCAAAGAATTCAAATTAGAATTTTTAGTTACCATGAGTTGGTGAGTGCCGATGTTGTTTCCGAATGACATATAGAATAGGCTCCTGAACATGAAGCAGCTCATATTCAAGTCCAGTCATCTGGCTGTTATAAAAAAAAGGAACAGTGAGAAAAGAAATCATGAAATTTAGATACAGTTATATATATATATATATATATATATATATATATATATATATATATATATAAATAAATAATAAAATAAACATAGTAATCCGTATGGAATTTCCAAGAGGATAAAATATCCAAGGGAGATATATATACCTTACAAAATCCAACTTTTGACAAATATTAATAAAAAAAATGTTCAATACAATTTTCAGAAAACATGTGGCAATTTAAGACATAAAATAATTAGTACACTGACCTTTCTGTCAACATGGTTTGGTTTCTCCCAATCTCGTATTACCATGCAGAAATATATATATATATATATATATATATATATATATATATATATATATATATATATATATATAAAGAATTGAATTTTTTAATCTGGTATTTTTTACTTCAAACATCATATTGCTTTATTTACATTTTGATTCTGAAACTGAGCAGACATGAAGCTTTTGAGAAAATAATCTAAGTGAAGAGGGAGTCTTTTGCTTAAGAAAAAAATAATAGAAACTTGCTTGCTGCGTCATTCTTTGTGGCCAAGCAGTAAGGCACAATGGATCTAACTGTAGTTTCCCCTACATAAAGGTAACACAGGTTCAGTCCCTAACAGGGAATACATTTTTCTTTACTAAGATTTCTTGAAAGTGTGGGGTGATAAATGTAAAACACACTGTTTAATAAATAAAAGTTGGTCATCTATTTAAAAAATAGTGTATCCACTATAATAATGTTTGAAGTAATAACAACAATATATGCAATAACTACAACATTCTACATGTATGGACATATGCACAAGTGGACACATGATCAAGAATGCACACATACACCATGAAAAAAGCAATTTGTACCAACACATATAAAAAAGAAAAATCGACAAGTATAAACAGTCAATTGCTGACACCCCTTGACAAGTGGATGGAGTGATTCCAGGAGGTCCATCTATGAAACGTTGGAGTTGGGATGCTGAAGCTAACATCTATCAGCTAAGTGACAAACCTATATATATATATATATATATATATATATATATATATATATATATATAGATAGATAGATTAACCTAGTGAGCCAGACAAACCTACCTAGGTTTCACCTAAATGGATCGCCAGGGAAAGTTGGCTAAAGAGGCAAATGGAAACTCTTATTTATAGGCGATAGCCAAAAAATTATATCATGTGACCAAAAAAAGAAACACACAAACACAACCACAAAACCACCTTTTTAAAGATTTATTCAACAAAAAGGGGAGGGGATGTTAAAATACGGACTTTAAGGTGGAATGACAAATAAACGGGAACATACGTTTTAAATTAGTAACCACGATTTTTTATGTTGACATATGTTAAGAATTTCGGTTTTGGAGTTTAATAGCTGGTTAGGTTGATTATATAAAACTATGGCTAATTTCTCCTCTGTACATAATTTACAAAATTTTTGACCTGCTTTATATTTCGGGCATTTTTTTAATATTTCCCATTTAAGGATGGGGTCTTTATTAACTTCTTGTCTGGTTTTCCATACATAGGTGTATAATGTGGTACTATGTTTAGTTTTTTCGTTTTTAAAACTACTCGTGTGATTATAGTATCTTTTTTTAAATTTATCCTGAGTAGCACCTATGTATATTTTAGGGTTAGTATCCTCCCTATCTTTGTAAATTTTCACCTGGTAAACCACGATTCTTGCTGACATTTTCCTGTAATGGGCAGATATTTTTGCTTCTACAATTACAAGTAGGAGGGTTACTGATGATTTATCCTAGTTTTTTCTTATTCAATCCACTTATTAAGGTCCCTACATTGGGCATGCAACAATAACTAAAACATACATTATTTTTATTGTTTTATTGGCCTCAAAAATAGGGACATTTTTGAGGCCATTAAAACAAGTTATGAGGAAGTCCTATCTAAGAGTGGATATAAAAATAAATTGGAATATATTGACATAAATAGCCATAACAGTACTCGGAATAAACGTAACAATAGGCAGAGAAATATTTTGTGATTTAACCCTCCTTTTAATTTAGTGGTAAAAACAAAAATTGGCAAAATATTTTTTGACTTATTAGAGCAACATTTCCCCCCAAAAACTGAGTTGCATAAAATATTCAATAAAAATAATGTAAAACTTATTTACTTAGTTACTTGTTTACTCATATCGGGTTTTTCTTTGGGCTTCAAACCTGTATCTGTGTGATTTTTTTTTACCAGACTTTCATGTTTGTAGCTCTTTCTTTTAAAACCATTTTTCCCCCTCGAGATTGATTTGATTATTGGCAAATCAAAAATTCAGGGTTTTCAAAAATTAGTATAGTTATTTATATTTGTGTATATATATATATATATATATATATATATATATATATATATATATATATGGAGTGGACTCTCCTATCGTGAATGATAAATGAGGGTTAGCATTGGAAGGTGCCTTTTGTTTTACATTTATACATGCTAGCAGGGGCTATTGTGGAGAAAATCAAGTACAGGAAAGATATATTTCATTTGTGCTTTCTTAAGTGTGATACTAGCCCAGCCTTGCTGCAGGCGACAAAGTCACACTGACAGATGAAATTTGTTAAAGCAGGATTTTGATGGCATATCTGCTTCAGAGCTTGATGAAGCTGATCACATTGCTTCAGTCTACTGTCTTCAAAACCCTTTAACTTAATGAAACATGTCTTATGCCACTCAGTTTGATGCTTGGGCTTTCCGGGTTTTTGGATCAAAGTTGAGATGTTTCAATTTGTCTTTGTAGAGTAGGAGTGGACGTCCAAATGAACACTTGGAGTTTGGTAGTTGTCCATACAGCACCTTTTTTTGGAAGCCTATGCTCATCTATTCTCACAACATGACCTAAGTTGTATCTTTGCTAGAATTCTTTCAATGCCTGTGATGTTGTTACATTTCTTCAGTATTGCACTATTCTTGACCCTGTCATCCCATTTTGTATTACATATGGCACAAAGACTGTGCATCTGAAAGGTGTCAAGTTGATTTATATGTTTGTCGTACAGGGTCCAATAGCACCATAGAGAAGGGTTGAGAGAACGACTGATCTGTATATGTTGATCTTTAATCTGAGAGACACGTCTTCGGTGTTCCATAATCTATGTTTAAGTTTACCGAATACTTTGCTGTCTTTGGCTATTCTGGATTGGATTTCTCTGTTCATTTTTCCATCAGAAGAGACTGTTGATCCAAGATATGTGAACGCCTCAACAGTTTTTAATGTTGTACCATCAATGAATATGGAAGGATTTATGAGAGATGGGTTGCCTGGTACTGGCTGATACATTAGCTCAGTCTTCTTAATGTTGATAGTGAGTCCAAATGCTTTCGCTCTTTCAGAGAATTTATCAAGGATAGTTTGAATGTCTTCTAGACTGTGCTAATCGAGTGGCATCATCTGCTTTGAAAAGATTGTGTACCAGCTGCAGACCAAGTTTTGATTGTGCTTTAAAACGTTGCTGATTGTATAGACCTCCACTTGTTCTGAATTCAACAGTGACTTCTTCACTTAAGTCAGAGAATGCTTTTTCACACATAGCAGAAAAGAAACATGCAAAGAGTAGAGGAGCAAGAACGCAACTGTGCTATGTACTGACGGAGTTGAAAAAGGTGTCCGATTGCTCACTTCCTGATCTTACAAAAGCTTTCATTCCTTTGAGAAAGAAGATAATAATATGGAGCATTTTGTCTGGAACACCTAATTTTGACAAAACTTTCCAAAGAGCAATTTGAGATACAGTATCGAAAGCCTTTGTGAAGTCTACAAAAACAACAAATAGATCCTTGTTTTGTTCTTGTGCCTTCTCCTGAGCCTGTTGGAGACAAAAGATCATATCCACGGTTCCTCTACCGGATTGAAAACCACACTGGGTCATGCCGATTCTGAGACAAATTCCTTAAGCCTATTCAGGATGATATGAGCAAGAATTTTGCCACCAACCGAAAGAAAGGAAATTCCCCTCTATGGTTGTCACATTCTCACCTGTTTCCTTTGTGCTTATACAAATGGGCAATTGAAGCATCCTTATATTGCTGCCGTACTTCTCCCTTTTCCACACAAGGTTGAAAAATTCTCAAATTTTGTATATCAAAAGATTGGTGCCGCATTTGTATATTTTAGCTGGAATTCCATCTTTGCCAGGGGCTTTTCCATTCAAAAAGGTTAGCAGAAAGGCTTTGTACAACAGGTCTCTGAGAAAGATTGTTTATTACTTCAGCATCAACAGACAAATCATGATTTAGGACTGTGAAGTGTTCTGCCCAGCAATTGATAATGTGACTTTTGTTTGTGACCGCTGGAAATGGGACCAAAAACACCCTTCAAGTTTTGGTAAAATGATTTGAAGTCACATATGTCAGCAGTCTCCTACAAAGCTTTAGCCTTTGCTGTCCACCAGCCCTCCTTTCATCTCCTTCAATTTTGCTTGAGACTTTCCCATGGCTGATTTAAAAGCCTATTTCTTTTATAGTCATGCTTTGTCAGCCATCCAGATCTGATGACATTTATGCATGTTTTCAAGGAGAGATTTAATTTCAGGATCGTTTGAATCAAACCAGTCTTCATGTTCTTGCTGAACATACTCAAGTTTTTCTTTTGCTGAGTCATGTTTTGTAAGGCAGATCATTGCCGATTCAACTTCATTACCTACATCAAGAGATGAAAGTTTTGAGTCACACAATGTTTGGAAAAAGTCTAATGTTTTCCTGTCTTTCAGCTTTGTTATGTTTACCTTCTTCGGCAGGTTTGCGCTATTGTTTCTAATAGGCTTCTTCAAATGTATTGCCATATGTGAGCAAACAATTTTGTGATTTGACCAACATTTACTGTTTGTTAGTGATCGCGTAAGGTTTATGCCATGGCAATTACACTCATGAACGATGATGTAGTCAATGAAATGGTTGTGCCTTGATCTAAGATGTCGCCATGTAGTTTTGAAACTAGTTGGTTGTTGGAAAATTGTGTTGGTGATTACAAGATCGAATTCACTGCAAAGAGACAGCAGCAATACCCCATTAGAATTTGATTTACCGACGCCATGTTTTCCAATGACTTTACCCCAGGATAGTGTATCACATTCAACATGAGCATTGAAGTCCCCCCCCATCGCATAAAGTTTGTCAGGAAATGATGTCCGCCTTAGAAGTTCCCGAAGCTTGCAGTAAAAGGATTCTATGGTAGGCAGATAACTAATTAAAGTAGCATGCTTATTCTTACCGATAGGTAAGTGAAGAGACATTAGCCTGTCAGAAAAACCAACTGGAATTGATTCCAGTCATGATACAAGATTGTTTCTGATAGCAAATCCCATGCAAGATTCTCTTTTCGCAGATTCAGGTCATCCTATACAGAAGAAGGTGTAGCCATCTTCCATGTCTTTGAGTTGTCCTCTGTCTGGAAGTCTGGTTTCTGATAGAGCAGCAATACTGATGTTGTTCTGTTTAAGTACTTGTACAATAATTGCTGTTCTGCGTTCAGGGTTTTTCTTATTGTCCTAAAGAGTCCTTACATTTCAAGATACTATGAACATGTTTGTTTCAGTAAGTTTTGATTTTCTGAAATTTCGGGTGCGCAATTTGGATGCCCAGCCATATGCACTTAGGTCATGCTCGGACATGCAATTTTTAGGTTGCCATTGACCCTTCCTCATAAAAGGAAAGCAGTACCATCCCTAAATAGGGCTTCTTTGTAATGAGAGGGGGACACAAAGTGCAACAATGTTGGATTTTGTGCTGCACAACAGCCATCTACTTCTCACCACCCTTATGTGAAACTCAAGCTAAAGACTACTAGTGACATCCTCCACCTGTCCCTCTGTTGCTATCTCTTCCTTGCCATGAGATTTCTGTCCTGTATGTATTTGTGTTGAACTATTAGCCATCCAGCTACTGATCAACCTTCACTAAGATTTCTTTAAAGTGATCAGTTGCTTGTGTGGCACAAAGCACACTCTCTCCATCAAAACAACATAGCCCATACAGTTGCACTGTGTGCCACGCGTTAAGTGTTTGTGATGATCGCATGTTATATTATCATGGAGCTTGATATTGTGGGTATATATATATATATATATATATATATATATATACACACACACAAATTATGAGAAAATATCAGTAATCAATTTGCACATTTAATTATTTGACAATGAAATAACAAAGTGGACATTGTTGAACTCAAGTAATGTTCTTATTGATGGAATTATACATGGTGAGAGGGGAGATCTAAATGCAAACATCTGTTATAATTATGCACTGAAGGGAAGCAATGAAGATATGGAAATGGTAAATATTTCAAAATTTTTAGCATCTAATGTGTGTAAGTGTTTCCCAATGCTTTTGCCTTTATCTGCTGATGTTTTTAAATATCTACATTGTGACAGAAGATCTGCCAATAAAAGTAATATATATATATATATATATATATATATATATATATATATTCTCCTACATTTGATTATATATTAAATGAAAAGTTTAAAAGCAAAAACAATTTATGAAAATAATTCTACTTCCTACTTAGTCTTGAATTCGTTTCCTTTGGCCAATTTTTTTTTTTTTTTAGAACATTATTTTTTATTTTGTATTAAAACAAATTCTGTACCTTGTGAATCAAAGAAAACTTTGTGCAGACGTTTCATATTCTTAATATTTACCAATTGATAGGCAATGTTGATCACCATAACACAAAATGTTGATACTGGCAGATATAGTTAAGTGGTCAAAACAGAAATTAAGATTGAGAGATTGGCTTTTTTTATCTTCAGCACCAGCAAATTATCTTCAAAACTGATTCCAAAATCAAAGGACTTAATTACACAACAATTTTAACGGTAATTATAGGTACCTCCAGAATCATGCACACTTTTGACACAAGAATAAACAAAAACAATATCTTGTTTTTAAAAATTTATAAAATATCAGGGAATTAATGAATTTCATTGAAATTTTCAGCATTTATTAATTTTTCTAGTAAATGGACTTTCATTTTTGGTATGAATTTTTGAAAGTACGAGCAGGATTGTAAAATTACAATTGTTTAACCTTTGAACATGTTGACAAGTGAGGACAGCACTACTTGAATATACTGGTCCACTCATAAAAATTATGGAAAATTTGGGGTGGGGGAATAATTTTTATAGATTAGCATTCATTAGACCTTTCTTAGGCAATGGCACTTGTCCAAATTGAAAAAGATAATGATTAGTTACTGCAGGTTGGCGCCGATAAAGTGCGGTAGTTGGGGTCCAAAACTTCTATCCACAGTTTAGATGGTCCACGGTTTAGATCAAAAGTGAGCCACAATGTCAAGATTGCCAGCTTAGACCATCAAAACAAAGCTTGTCAAGTCCATGGAGTTATCCGCAAAAATGGGTAACACAGTGGCTAAGCATGCAAAATGCATATTCAATACTAAGAGTTGAATATTGGCAATTTTGAAAAATATTTATTAAAACTATCCTTTAATTTCACATAAAAATCTGTATAAATTTGAAAGACAGCCTAAAATGATTCCAATTATAAAGCGCCATGTCAATAGATCCATCATCGATAACAGCAAAATATGGCGGAAATCTTGTACATACGAGATTTTAACATTTTAACAAGAAAAACATAAAATTAATTTTTTTATAGTTTTATTAAGATTTTGAATAAAAACATTACATTATATTGTAATGTATTAATAAAAATAATATAATACAATGTAGTAACATCTACGTACAAGCAAAGGTTTCTATGCAATGTAATAATATAATACAAATTTTATGAAAATTTATTAAAAATGTTGTTTCATATTAATATGAAACAACATTTTTAATAAATTAACATGTACATAATGGAAAATAAAAATAAAGATTATATAAATTATTTGGAAAAGTACATAATTGATATTAAAGTAAGCTGCATATTTCACACTCAAAATGTCTGCAAAGTGCTAATCCAAACCACTACACAATCGTCAATGTGAAATGCCAAAGCCTAAACAATAATAAATGTCTGGGAAAATATGGATATACTGAAGGTTTATTTTAAATTGGGATCCACTGATTATTATGATCGTAATATGAACATGACAATAAATTTTGGGGTCCATTGTGCATGTGTAGCTTAAGCAACATTGTGGTTTATTGGTGCATGGCTTAATGGCGCTGACCTGTATTTTAGGAGAGGGTGGTCCTTTTGGAGGTACCTATAAATAATAAACTTACGTTAATTGTTCGGGACTCAAGTGTTGCATTTTTACGTTTTCGTTGTTGCATGTTCGGTCATAAAATGGATTTGTCCGTTCTGAGAAATATTCAAGCACATTGGAAGAGTTGAGAAGAGGAATCCAAGCACTGTTTTGCCAGGAAATCCCAAGAGATTCTGAAAATAGAAATGAAAAAATAAAGACAATAAAATTATATTATATCAGAAATACTTCATCACAAATTCTCTTAGCAGATCTTTAAAAAAGAAATCGTAATTTCCCAATATTTACTAAAATGCTTAAAGGAGAAACATTTTAACACTATACTTATGTCTATCTTTAACAGTTAATGAACTATGAAAAAGTTTGTTTTTTTTACAGTTATGTTCACCCTGCACTAGGCCCAAGAGCCACTAGAAGTAGATTTTTACAGAGGAAGGTAATAATGCTACCAAGATTCAAGGTGCACCAGAAGTGAAAGAGAAAGGCTAAACTTTTTAGAAGGAACCAGAATCCCAATTCTAAATAGGAAACAAGGGATAAACACTATCCCTGTTCAAAAGACAGGGGAGGGGCGTGAACCTATCTACTAGTAAGGAAAAATAAAATAGGCAGTAATTTCAGAGTTTAGGCGGAGACTTAGAAGTAGTTGAAGTAGTCTATTACATTGGCAGTTGAGTAAATTTAGAAAATGAATGAAATTCAAATGCGCGTTCATAATCCTGTCGGAATTTTTAAAAAAATCTAAGAGGTTTTCGCCATCAATAATCGAATCGGATAGTCAATAATGCGCGCACTCACTTTTTAGTTTATTTTTTTAGCTTTCATAAGAAATGTATGATTAACTTTAAAATAACTACTTTTATTTTAAAATTTGACTTTCTACCATAAAATTGAACATGACTAATAAACAACAAACTACAGCTGCTAATCGAGATTTAAACCAACGGTTCCGAATATGAAAATAGGTTCATAAAAAATGTAAACAAATTTAGCTTTAAGAATTTTCACTTAAAATATCAGAAAAATTTGTTCAACTCCTAAAATTTAAAGAATTTATTTAAGAATAATTGTAATTAGTATTTTCCAATGCGAAAAAAAAAAGTGTTTAATAGAATTATTATACTTATTCAAGTCACTTAAAATATTTTCCTAAAATTGTAGTGGACTTTTTTTTCTTTTACTTTTTGTTAAAAAAGCCTCAAACTTTTTATTTTTAATTATAAGATTTCATTAATAATTCAATTAATTAACCATCGGCTTCCTTTATTTAAAAAAAAAAAGCAATAAATAAAATCGTATTAGTTCAAAAATAGATAAATTATTTTTAACGGAAAAAATATATACTCTTTTGATACTTTATTTCAAGTCTTTTCTGTAAAAAGAACTTGGTTTGTAAATATTTTATTATCCTAAAATTTGCCGGCATTTTTATAATTTGGACTTTTTTTTTTAACAAAATTTTTTATTAAGCGCTTACCTTTTTCAGCCATTTTTGATTTAGATAGCTGCGCAGCGAATCCAATTTTAGCCTCGGAAACATATTTTTATTTTTTTAATTATAAGATTATTCATTAATTAATAATTCAATTAATTAACTTTTAATTTATTCATCGTACTTATTCATTAATTCTTGCCTGATTATTTGTTTTTTAACGGATGATCAAAAATTCTCCTCCCAAAATTATTTGTTTTTTTTCAGTCACCTATAATTTATTTTCTGTAACATCGAATAAAAATAAAACATTTAAAATTTTTGTGTATGAAAAAAATATTTAAAAAATATAAAAAAATATTTACATTTTTAAAATTTTTAACGGTCTGAAAAATATATACGAAAAAAAAATTTACTTTGCTTTTTGAAACAAAGTTGAAATTCATTGCTTTAGTTTCCGGTTTTTTTTTTTAAAATATCATTCTTAAATAAACCAAAGTATTTTTGTTCCAAATTTTCTTCTAAAAAAAACCTTTGTTTTTTGAATTTTTAAAAAGCAAAATGGTTTGTAAAATTATTTTATTATCCTTTAAATTATTTGAAGTAATATTAACGCAATTTTTATAATTTGGCTAACAATTATCTTTTATTTAACAAAATAAGTCAGTAGTTTGTAATTTTTTTTAATAATAATTCTGTGTGAGTGAATGCAAGATATTTTTTTCGAAAAACAAAAAAAAGTGTCAACTTTTTAAAAACTTACTTTGTGGTTTTTTATTTATTATGAATCTAAAATACTTAAATTGTCATGTCATTCGCATTATTTGTTATTTACATTTACAAAAACACTAAAAACATGAGGCTATTAATAAAAGATTTTTTGAGAATTTTTGACTAATTTTTGACATAAAAAAAGATGCAAATGATTACTTCACAACGACGAATCATGATTATTTAAATAATTCGTTTAATAATAAATTTGTTTTTATTTGTAAACCTTTATTTTAAGAATTATCAATAAATCGAATTTATTTTTAATGAAATGCATTTATAAAAATTATTTAAAAAGAATAATTTTCATATTTTATCTTGAAAAAAATATTGTAAAAACAATAAACAAAATAAAGTAATTCCTTTATTCACCGGATTTTTAAAGCATTTTTACACTGGCAACGCATAGATTTGATTTTGAATTGAATTATTAAATTTTCAAATTGTCTTATTTATTTTCGTAGTATTTTTTTTTTTTAACTTGAATGTTTCCTTTCCCAAAATGAAACAATTACCTTTTAAATCAAATTGGCCTTTTAATCTATTTTCATCATACTGTTATGTTTCTATTTTCATTTCTTGCACCTTTCTTTATATGATCTTTTAACATGTAAATGTTTTGCTTGGTCAGTTGTTGTTCAATTATTGCATTCTTTGTATTCAGTCAGTCCACAGGTGCGAAATTTACTTTAAATTACTTAAAAAAAAAATTTTATTTTCTGTATTTCAATGGGGTACACTTGTTCAAATTTTCACTGAAGAAAAAATAAAAACAAAAAAAAAAGTTTATTTTCTTCGTCGCCTACCAACAGGTTTAACATTTTTTTGTGTGCACAGTAAATAAAATAAGTTTAATTCATTTTTACGGTGTTTTTTTTTTTTTTTTTTCAAACCTCCTAAAAACTGAGTTATTTTTTTAATTTATCGTATTTTTTAAAATTTTTTAACACATGTCTCCGAAATAGAAGTGACGAAGTAAATTAATAGAATTTGGGAATTTGCATTTTTTGAAACAAAGTTGAAATATAGCTTTAAAAATGTGGAGGTGTATAGTAGTAGCCACTGCGACCAGAAATCATATATATTTTTTTATTTTTTTAAAATTTTATTTTCATATTAAGCACGAAAAATAAAAGTTTGATGGGGAGGGGGATCCAGTTTGCAATATAAACTTATTGTGTATAAAAATATTGACCTCTCTCCGGAAGAAAAACAAAATATGCTCATATATATTTTTTTATTTTTTAAAATTTTATTTTCCATGTGAGTTCTTAAAATGTAAAAAATATTGAAAAAAAAAAAATTTTTTTTCACCTAATTAACTTTTTTTATGCGTATCTTTTAGGTTACCGTTAATTCACCCTCAAAATAAAAAGAATTTATTTACTAAAATTAACACCAAATTCTCTCGGAGCAAGGCCCTTCCATCGCTCTCCCTTTGCGATCGCCCTAAATGTAGGCGACTCGGGTGCACTAGTGTGGAGTCTACGTTCGTGCTGACTCCGAGAAACAAGCCAAAAACACTTAAATTTTTTTTTTTTTTTTAATAGTAAAAAATACCTTGTAAGTACCGCGAATATTGTACCCACTTACGAAATATGAATAACTCCCTAATTTTATGGTAATTTTTCATTTTGAGGGTTGGCGTTGTTGTAAAGCAAGCTTAACAAATTTTGTTGAATTAGTGCCAAAAATTTAATAAAAAGACAAACTTTGATTTACAATTTATAATTTCTTGGTGAATTAATATTTGCGAGAACTGGAGTGAATTAACAGAAAAACATCCTGCAATATAATAATTTAAATCTCGATCTGGAATACTTTTAAGAATATAAAAAAAAATGATTTCTGGCCATTGTATCTAAGACTCCATAACGCACGTTTTTTATTGGACTGACTTTAAAAGAAGAAAAAAGGCGTTATAAAGCTACAGGAGTGACTAGAAGAGATAAAACTCTTCATAACAATGACCAGAACCTAAAAATAATAATAATCTCTTACTTTTATTGACATGTGATTGAAGTTTATTTTCAAATATAAACATATCACAAACTATGCAAGGAATAGGACAGATGATATAATTATAGTAAAGTTGGTCGATTTGACTATTTATGTTTCGGTATCGGCTTCTGTTTTTTTCCCTTGATCTTGCGGTTTTTCAGTTTTTAATTTAGTATTTTTGCTTTCTAAGGAAGCTATTCATTTTCTTTTGTAATGATAGCATTTCCAGTCGATATCTGACTTCGTTTGAGATTGATGGTCCAATCTTAAAAATATTCATATGGCTGGAAATAAAAAAAAAAAAAAATAATCTTTCTAACTAATTTGTATGTGCTTTTTCATTGAATTATTTTATTTTTTTTTTTTTTTTTTTACAGAAAACTGTATTTTGCTTCGTCCAGCTGAAAATGCAAAATATGACTTATTTTTTTTATTTTATTTTATTTTATTTTTTTTAGATTAAATTTTACACATTACTTTGTTTCGCAAAATCAAAGTAACCAATCTTTATCAATATTCTTGAAATTGTACACTCAATTAGAAGACACCACAAACTACAACGAGGAAGATGTTCATTTCTTCTCTGACCAGAGGAAGTGAATTCCTTCAAAAATTATAAAGTAAGCCGCAAAAAAAGAGAAAAAAGCAACTGATAGTAAAAAAAAATGTGTGGTAAAAAAAACTTTCAAATTATTGAAATTGCTGTCTGACACTAACTAGTGGTTAAAAAAGGATAATTTTTACTTTGGGTTTAAAAAAAATGAAATGGAGTTTTGAAAATATACACATTTTACAACTGAGATGAAAACTTTATTTTTTTAATATCTAATTTTAAGTGTATTCACTAGATAGAAACAATTTTATTTGTAGAAAACAAGCAATTTTAGACTAGAGACTTGCACATCTGGAAATAAACACTTTTTAAAAGTGAAATTAAGAACTTTTAATTATTCTTTAATTTAGGTGCATTACCTAGATAAAAAAGAAATTTTCATTTTTCTTATAACAACTTTATTTCCTGATTGGCATACTGACTTCTTGGAAAACCCTTACAAACAAAACGACTTCATAAAATTTAGCATTGAGATGAAACTGGCAACTATTTTTTATTTTTACTTGCTATTTTGTTGTTAACTTAATTTTACCACAAAATTTTTTTTTTTTTTTTTTTTTTTGTAAACAAATAGATTTCACATTTATTTCCTAAAACTACTCAATGTTTTTGACATTTTTTTTCCATCTTTTTCTCTTACAGTGGTATAAATGCTAATAAAATTTTTAACATCTGAAAGACTTTTTCTGTAGTGTTTCTTTGGATATGGTTACTCGATAATGATAGCACTAAAAAAAAAAGTACAATTTTGGTTTTGTAAAAAATTTTGATGTGGTTTCACAATTTGAAGATGAAACCAAAAAAAGTCGTTTTTTTGGTTAAACCCATCTCATATATATATATATATATATATATATATATATATATATGTGTGTTTAGGCAGCAATTGTTCTTTAAGGCAAATATGATTAAAAATGAGAGACATCATATGCCAATTGATGTTAATGATCAACTTTTCCAAATTACAAATAATCCTTCTCAAGAGCTCACATCCTTAAATCTATATACAAAAAAAAAAGTTACACTTTGCTTATGTCGTAACACTCTTTGCTTACAAAAATCATCAATTGTCTCTACCTACTCTGATGATAACTTAAGAAAGTTGAAAGCTTGGACCACATTTCTTGTATTTTTATTCCAAAATGAACTTTGTACAATTTCTGAGAAGGATTATTCATAATTTTGAAAAGTCACACATTAAAATTAATCGACACAAAGTATCTATCATTTTTAATTGTATTTGTCTTATATCTATCTATCTATCTATATAAAGAATGTATAAACATAAAAATGTCTTAAAATATATATTTAGTGTATTGGGGAAGCAGATCATTATACAAATGTTTGCTTTAATTTCTGATGAAAATAAAGACAAAAATTGTCCAATATTTGGATTTTTTTTTTTTTATTAAGTTTGTCCTAACATTCGAATGGCTCATGATCAGACATAATAGACATTCATTGTCTGTTATACTTTATATATATATATATATATATATATATATATATATAATCATTAGGCCATATTTTTTGTTTAACTAAAAAGATGCAGGACTAATAAAACTTTTATATTAATTTGATTATCTTGTTCAAAGCAATTGGACTAATCAATACCTTTAGTGACAACACAAAGACTTTTGTAAGTCTCTATAAATAAGATTGAAAAATTCTTAAGATTTTATGCAATTAGTCATAAATGTAAGAGTTTTGCATTCTAATTACATTGTTTCATTTTAGCAGTGAAAATGCAATTTGTCAGTTCTCAGTTTTTTCTCTTGTTGCCAAACTTTTAAATAAATGTTATTTTTAACAGATTAAACATTAATTTTGGAGCTGTATTTTCAGCATTTTTCTTAGAATGTTTTCTTTTACTTTCTTAACAAATTTGTTAGCATTAATGTTTGTTGTTGTTTTTTTTTTTCAGTCGCACACTATTATGCTAATTCAACCTAACCCTAAACCAGAGACTCGTACATATTCTGATTATGAATCTCTCACAGACTGCCTTGAAGGTTGGTTCATTTGTAAACTGATTAATTTTTTTATTACTTCCTATTTTTATGCACAAATAACTATAAAAATGTGTTTGTTGATGACTTAGAGCAGTGGTTTCCAAAGAGTGCGGTATGCCTCATAGTAGAAGAGGATTACCATATGAGGCAGAATGAGTGAAAAACAATCAAAGATTTAGAAACAGTTTAAAAAAATTCATATGCAAAAAATAAATGATTTCAAATATTATTATAGATTACTTGTAATTGTATTATATAATTATATAGTATAAATAGTTCAAATGAATTATTGACCAATTTTATTATTGTGATATTTTTGGATTATATCAAGTACTAAGAATATAGTAACTAGGGTTTGCAAATTGAAGGAGAGTGTTTTCAATGAGAATTTTCTGACTTCGAATCCGCGGTTATCTCCCTTTTAAGCCTCTCTCTCTCTCTCTGTTTTTTTTTTTTATTATTTTTAAATGTACTTTTTATCACATAAAATCTGGTGATGCATGAACAAATTTTAATTCCAAAAATGTGGACCAGAAAAAAAAAACTTGGGAACCATTGACTTAGATCATATGAAAATTATCATGTTTGCTGGTCAGTGGTTAACAAACTTGGAGCAATCTTATTTTAATTTTTAAAATATTGAATCATAATTTGATAACCATCTGTGGTAACTTTTCAAATATAAATATATTCCTTTAATTTTGAGTTTTTTTGCTCAAATATCAGTCCTATTTTTGTTTCTTACTTCTCATCAAATATCTTTGTCAGTGACATTTCTCATTTGGATCATTTTTTTTTTCTCTTTGAATTTTGTCAGGAATCTGCAAAATCTACGAAGAACATCTGAAGCGGATGAACCCTGCATGTCCCTCGATAACTTATGACATCAGTCAGTTATTTGATTTTATTGATGAACTTACGGATTTGAGTTGTCTGGTGTAAGTGGCTTTAATTTTTGTTGCATTTTATTGTCTTTAGCATTTAGCTTCAATTATTTCTTTAAACTTTTACTTTTTATTTTAATTAAATATTGTCTAAAATCGTTTTTACATTACTATTATTAAAGTGATATTATAATATTGATCTATCTGAACTCCTGGTTTAGTCACAATGCTCTGCTGTTATACCTTCCAACTTTCATCAGGAATCAGTCATATTTTGGCATGGAATCCTTTATTCAATTCAGAGGATCAGATCATTTTTCATTCCCTTTCCATACAAAGGATATATCTTGCATTAGTTAATTCTTTCTTGTGATGCCACTTTTTTACTTTTTTTTTTTCTTATTCCATTGAGCTGCAGTATATAACCTTATCTGCTCCAGGGATTGAATTCACATCACCAGGTACCCTTATGTTGTCACATAGAACAAGTTTGAGCCTCCATATTTGTTCTTTCCACATATAGTCTTCAATTCTATGCTAGGCCTGCTGGAGAAGCTATCAGTTTGTGTGCTGATTCTTTCAATCACTTTCTTCTCAATTGTTGTTCTTTGTTATTCTAATGTCTTTCCACAGAGGATAGTGACTCCCCCCCACCTCCAACCCTTCCTTCTATACATGATCAGCTATGCTTGATGTCATAATTCTCCTCAGACTATGTCTCTTGTATATTGTTCAAGCATTACTTTGGTGGATGGTCTTCCCCTTGTATTTTCTGCCACAACTGTATGGAAAAGTAAACACTTTGTGGTTATGTTTGTGTATGACAGTGGCTTTTCTCTGGTGATGACCCTCCAAAGGTTGAAACTGCTTGCAAATACTTCCTGATTTCTGATGTGAGGTAGATCGTGTCAGTTTATTAGCTATTATCTTCTCTCTTTGTACCTCTGCTACTGGAAGCCAATGTTATGTTTGCAATGTATTTGTTACTCTGAAGCCTTTCTAATACTGATTATCTCTTGGTTTTGATTAACATTGTAGGCAGTGGATGAGGCCTTTATTCAATGCATGGACAGTGCCAATTAAAATACTGTTTGGTGATCTGTTTGCTTATAATATGCAGATGTCTTGAAACTATTCTGTGATTTAAGCCTTTAAGAAAGGCTGATTTATTGTCTGTTGCTTTTTCCATCATGAATTTTATTTAAGGTCTTGGGGTCACAATACTTGGTCCAACTCTATATATAAATAGTTGGACCAAGTATTGTGAACCCAAAACCTTCAATAGAAACTATAATAGTATAAAACTGTTACATATCTCTGTTAGTTGTTTTTTTTTTGTGTTTTTCAACACTTTCTGCTTATATATATATATATATATATATATATATATATATATATATATATATATATATATATATATATATCATGTCCCAATTAGAAGTATGTTGTTTGTCTATAGAATATCACCATTAGGTTTTCTCTAACAAGAGTAGAATGGTCTGTGATAAGACTATATCTTTCCAAGTTTGCCATTTGGTTGGAATGAATGCATGCATCTTTAATTTGCCTCAGGGCAAAAACTTAACTGGTTTGTTGGTTGACTGCTAAGAATCTACTCAATGGGTAATATGTTGAGTTTTGCCATTTGTGGATTTCTACAAGCCTGGCTGACTGTGATATTAATTCAGCTTTCTGTATTCATTGCAGGGGAATGCAGAGATGTCCTTGTCTTAAGGATTTATTACACCTTCCTCTCGCTTTTTAATTGCTGTACACAACCAGGTTTGCCAATTTTTCTGGCATCACTTTTCAGGATTATACACAGTTCGAATTCTTTGTTTAGCACTGTTTTCCTCAGAGGTACTAAAAACTTGTATCTGCTGGTCTGAACTTCTAGATGTACATAGAATCTGATTGTATTTAAATCAACAGCAGGAAGCCTCGCACACCTGCTGGTTAAAAGTGGTTCAATCCTAAGGCTGTATATAACCTTTGCCTATTTCTCCTTTGTATCAGGTGGCTGGTAAAGCCTTGTCACTTGGAACAAAAAATTATTGGTGCTATTCCCTTCTTTTAGATTTTGGATTTGATCTTACATGAACATATATAGAGGGTGGTGGTGGGGGGGGGTTATTTTCCTGGAAAATGGAACAGCCTACTTGAAGTGGAAATTTTCTTATTTCTAACAATCAGATTTGCCAATTGCCATTTTTATTTGTTACTATATTGGCCTTTCCAAACTCACTTATCAGACAGACATCAAAGGGTAATGTCGGTAATGTTTTGATACATTCTCCTTACCTGCTGTCTCCCTACAGTTTACAGTATTTAGGAACAAAGTTGGCTTGATTTAATTTAAAGAAGAAAAAAAAAATGTGGTGGGCAAAACAAAATTTTGGCTTTTTCTTTTATTTCCTATCACATTGGAGGAGACAGTTTGCCATTTCAGAAAGCCAAATTTTATAAATTAGACTTTTTCAAAAATGTTAATTTTATTTTCTTGTTTTAATAACATTTATATATTGTTACACTTTCTCACTAAGTAAAATGAAGCAAAAACAGAATTCCCTAAAACTTGAAACGGAAAATTGGTTCTACATATAATATGAATGTATTGTCATTTTTCAATATATACTTTCCATATTTGGCATGCAATGACCTTATCAAATTCTTAATTATAAGACTTGTCCAGATCTTGAGTTCTATTTCTCTCTCTCTCTCTCTCCAGCATTGTTTAGTCTCAGAACAATTTACCTGGTTGCTTCTTTATCCATTGGTTATGGTCATTTCTTTCTCAAATGGGGACATGCCTTTTTTCCACTTGCATATTTCCTTACTGTATACTTTGATATTTAAGCAAAGACTAACCAGTTTCAGATATCTTTACCTGTAGAGGAATGTTTAATATTACTGCTAGTTTTTAGATCAATTAAATATACTTGTGTATCAGTCGACAATATGTATAGTATGACCCCTGAATATTTTTTTTGCATGAATTTTAACTCCATCCAGATAAAAATTTACCCATGTATAGTGAAACAGGTAACTGAAAATACATGATTTTTAATATTTATTGTCACTTCATTTGCTGTACAAAAAATTTATCCTGCCACTGAAGGTAACTCTGATCACTGAACAATAGTGTGTTTGAATTTCATAGTTGTGCTGTCATATCTTGCTATGGTAACAGAAAACAAATTTGAGTGAAATTAACAATAAGGATACTGCAATTGAGAGGCTGGGAAAAAGAATGCAGTGGAAAGGGAAGTAATATTAATAATGCAGAGTACTAATGGTTAACCTCTTCAAAAAAAAAAAAAAAAAAAATTCCCTTTTATATAGTACGATCATCCTATTTTTCGTTGTGTAAAAAGAACTGATCATAAAACTCTCACTATACTCTAGTATATCAAGTAGGAAGAATTAACTGATACAACACATATCTCATAGCATGGATGGTGGAATGAAAACGGTCTATTCTTGTGGCTTGTATAAACAGTTGGTGCAAAATTCCCAGAATTTTAATAAATGTGCCAGACTTCTGAAGATGTCCGGTGGACACAAGACAAAATTTTGTAATTATAACAATCAAAATGAAGACAAATAGATCAATGGATAATAATAATTATTCCTAATCTCAGAAATTCAAAGAAATTGAAAATCTTGCAATATGGAAGTTTTAACATTTGAAGTAAATACTAATTGCTATAACATTATCTTCCTCATTCTTGATGGTAGGAGTCATTTAAAATTATTCTGTTAATTTGAATTTTTCTCCATTTTTCATGAAAAGCAAATGAGCAATCTGTAAATGGCTTCTTGATTTACCTGTAGTATACCCGAATATTTGATGTTATTGCCTCGTAATCTGATTAAATGCTGGGATGTTGAACTTATTCATACTTAGTTTTTATTCTCCTACACATTTTTTATTTTACAAAAATTGGGCCCCATTTAACAAATGTAACTGTTTTGGAAATTAATTCTTGATATATTTATCATGTTAAAAAAAATATATATATATCAATTATCTGTATTAAAGGGTCATTCAGCTTCAACTCTGATTGTACTAATTGCATTGCATCTGATTATTCTTTCAATCTTCAAAATTCTTTAATCATTTCCAATCAGGATAAATTTTTTTTGTAATGTTGCAATAGAAAAATATAGCAAAGTTTAACCTTTCTGTCTGAAAAAGGACAGTTATTCCCTTGACATTGCTATTAATGTATACACTTGTGTGTGTGTGTGTGTATATATATATATATATATATATATATATAATATACAATATTTAACTTTTGTAAAGATTTATTTACCATTTTATAAAGAAATAAATTTGAAAAAAATCTTTACTCAAAAATTTAAAAAAAAAAAAATTATCAAAATATGTAAACCACCTACAATGCAATATTTATTAGCTACCATTTTATAAATAACTATGACAAGTTTTTTTTATTCAATCTAATAACTAAAGAGTGTTTAACATCTTTGTTGTACAATTCTCAAGACTAAAAAAAAATCCATTTTCATATGTTTGGGTTTTATTAATATTCTAATCCTCACTTTTTAAAATCAACATTGTTGAGTGCGTGAAGAGTTTACAGTAATGGCTGTGTCAAAGGAGTAACCATCCTTTTGACACGCTCTGTGTGTTTTGTTTCAGGGAGAGGGCACAAAAGTTAAACATTGCCCAAAATATCTTCGTTTCTCCAGGATAATCATTCTTTTTATTATTATTTCAATCTACAAATTGCCTTGAATCCTTATCTCATCAATTGCTACAAAAACAAAAATATTATTGTTGGATTATCTCGTCAAAAACTCTTGAGTAATTATAAAATAATCTCTTAATACTTTGTTAATAATTATCAATAAGAAATTGTTGAAACTGTTGATAAAACAGAAAATATTAGCAATGCCTAGAGTGTGTGTGTATGTATGTAGACTTGATGTATGTGATACTTGCCTTACATAAAACCTTTTTTTCTATCTTCAGGTTCCAGAAATCCACTGGGACATATGTTCCTCATAATAAGGAGTGGATGAAGGAAAAAATTTATATAATGCTGAGGAAGCAAGCAGGAACAGGCTAAAGTTGAAAAATTCTCACAATTGTATTCATTTTTTTTTTTTTTTTTTCTCTCTCTCTTTCATCATAAACTTTTTTTCTTCCACAAATATTTTGCTCTTTTCAACTGAATTACATCTTCTTGGTATTTAGTGTTCCATTAATCCATTTGTCATATTCTTTGTTTTTTCATGTAACATGAAATCATTGGAGTTAGATTTATTTTTTCATGTGGCATGAAAATGTCAGTCATGACAATCTTGGTCTTGTTGGATTTTGACTTGAATACCAACAACAAAAAAATTACACTAAAAAAATGAAAAGTCAAAGTTCAAATGTGAAATAGATATTTTGACAAGCTTTAGAAAGTAGAACTGGATATTTTTAATGTGGGTTAAAAATGCTTAAAAATATCTTGGAAAAATTCTTAAGAATGAATTCTATGGCCCAACAATTGTGTGAAGCTTTTTGACATTTGACTCTTGGAAATATTTTATAACTGGTTATATTTGAGATCATATTTTTTTTCTCCTGTGAATTTTTTTGTTTGTTTAACTGTAACCTACCCAGGACTTGTATTATACATAAATAAAACCTACAGACAAATTTATTTATTTTCATTTCTTAACTGTTTAATTTTTGTCGAAATTGTTAGATGTGAGCATAAGATCTATGCTAACAATTTCTTCTCTCACTTCTTACTTGTGAAACTTTCAGTCTTCATGCATTCCTGTCAACTATGATCTTCAAACATTTTAATGCAATGTCAATCGTTATCTTCTGTCCTTTTATTAGCCTTTCTTTTCAATATTTTTCAGTTTCTTTCACTCTCAGTAACGCCCCTAGTGTTTTAGTGGCTTTATTGCCTTGTTTGGGGCAAAATGATAAATAAATAAATCTTATTTCTATAGTGTATAAATATATAAAATGAAATTGTTACTATTTGCTTTTAGTATGTTTATGTAGAGATTTACATAGAAAAAAAATGTATGCTTTTTTTTTTTTTCTTTATAGAATTCAATCAATTCATATGAAAAGTTTTATTCCTTTTTGATAATTCTTTCTTCTACTTTTACTGCTTTTTGTTGCAAACTCACACATTTATTCTATGATAAAATCTCTTATACTTCATTTTATAAAAGAAATGTAACTCAAATTAATTTATATAAATATTTAAAAAGGATTATATATAATATTTACACATATTGGGTACCTACTGGTTTCTGCTCTTCCAAATAAAACAAATCTGCTATAATAGATAAAGGTTTTTAACCAAGTAATATAAAATGGATTGTTTGTTGTGGTGTAATGGATAATTGAGGGCAGAGTTCAAATTCCAGTTTTTTAGCCTTGGTTGGCAACCAACCTACTATGAGAAAATCTTCTGCCTGGTCAGTCATGTATCAAAAGAGACATGATTGCCCAAACATGTATCACGTATGGCACTTAACTGACTGAATATAAAAATGTGTTGGATTTGGTCATCAACCCTTATCTTTCTAGTATTAAAATTTTTTTTTAAAAACTATCAGTAGAAATAAGGTCCATAAACTGAAAGTAATTTTGTTATTCTCGTAAAGTGCAAATTTTTATTTATTTCCTATAAGAGAACTGATGATATACAGCCAAGTTGAAAATCAAATCAAAAGATTCTCTTATTGAATGCGACATGAAAACAAGAGATTTATTTATTCCAATGCCGTCTCTTAAGACTGGGTAATTGAAAGAAGAATTTCTGTACTCAAATTAAAAACAAAGATGGGGAAGGACTTAAAGTGAGTTTAAAATAGATGAGTACACTCCTAAACTTGGATTCATATTTGACATTTTGTTTTCTCTGCCTTATTGGTGTCAAATTGGCTTTGGTTAAAATTGTATCTTAGATTTCTACTTCTTTGTGATAACTTTTCACAAATGTCCAACCCAATCATTTTTCCCTTTTCATTATCCTGACTGAAAACCATAGAAAATAACTTCCAAAACGTACGACGACTGAATTTAAAAAGTTAAACAAAATTTCATAGTGATTATTGATAGCTATTAATAACTTCTTGAATTGAAAATCTTTAAAACAGCTCGAACTATTAAGTTGGAGATGACATTCATTTAGTAAATAGCATTTTGTAGTATGATAGATATCAAGCTTCTCTCACGGGACCCTCAATAGGTACCTTGCTACTATGGCCTTGTCAGAATAAGCTAAGCTTTAAAGAACTATCTTTTTGTAGCCAGTGTAACAATTTGCTCTTGTGATAATTGAGATGTGAGGTGGCTTGTTGCTCAATAGATATTCATATTTGATTTTGGCCACTTACCCAGACACTAGACATTTTGAGATTGACTGCAGGCATCAGGAAATACTTTACCTTCTCTAGGGGTGAGAAGCTATCAAACTGAGATCTCAAAAGTAAAATACTCAGCTAATGGTAAAAAATTGAAATCTATAAAAAGGAGCCAACTAAAGGAGAGTAATGAGAAACATCTAAACTAGGTATATTTCAGACAGATGCACCAAAAGTAGTCGATTGCATGAATAGATGCATTGCATTTATATCACAGGGATTTTTGCCAGTCAGTTTATAATTGATGTACATATTCAACAGAATTGGGCGTTATTTATTCTTCGTGAATATTTTTGTATTTTTACTTCTTTATCTTTTTTGTTTTTTTTTTACTTGCTACTAAATGTGAATTCAGTGAACAATGGGAAAAAAATGAGAGGACTGCATACTTGGATTTTTTATCTGACATCATTTCTTATTAATATAAATCCACATAAATATTATTCAATGTAGATTGGTTGTTGTTATTAGGTTGGCCAGAAAGTCCTAGCTCACTTAGGAAGTGAAAAGAAAACAATTTTATGGAGCAACACCAACATTTATTCTTCAAAATGAAGTCCATCATTCTCAACAATCTTCAGCCAGCATCCCAATCTGTCCCAGGTACCAGTCTGCTGTCTTTGAATCAAAAAACTCTAAACAAGTTTCCTTCACTTCATCAAAAATGTTGAATCGCTGGTCATAGAGGAAGTGTGCCATTGAGTGGAATAGGCCATAGTTACTTCAAACAGCATCCAAACTGAATGGTGGATATGGAAGAATCTTAACATCATCCATCTGTTTGAACTTCTCCTTAATAAACCTGTCAGTGTGTGGCTTCACCTTGTCTTACTGAAGCAAAGCCCAACCTTGATTGACCAAATTGGGATACTTATTCTTTAGTTTGTCATATACACAGTCTAGCTGCTGGCAATACAGTTTAGCATTGATGGTATAACCATGTGGAATACATTTGAAATGCAGTACTCTGTGGAAATTCCACCAGACAAAGATCAAGATTTGTTGTTTTGTTTCTGCTTCCTGAGTGAGTCTTTCTGGCTGACCTAGTAATTTCCGCGTTTAAAAAATGGGGATAGCAACTGAAATACGTGTACTCGCTAAAAAATAAAGTTTGTTGTAATAAGAAATGATATTGGATAAAAGATCCATAAAAAAAAATTATTTTTATTTTTCAGGTATGAAACTAGCAGGTATAAATTTGTACAAGTCCCGAGAAATATGCATTTCTTAAATATGTAATTCAAAATTCAAACCTTGCTCTATCAATGCAGTCTCCATGGCTGAATTGGTAAAGACATATTTTGGCTATAGAAGCAGTTTCCTTGATGGTATATTAGTCTGACCAAGTGTTTTCAGCTTTGGAATTGATAAAAAGAAAACAAGGTCACTACTGACTGATCAACACTGAAAGAATTCTTGGCTGCTGTCAGAAACTTATTTCACTCAAAACATTAAAATTTGAATGAAATCAAAATGGATTCCAAAATCTTGCTTTTATATGAACTTATATAAAAATACTAAATTTGCAAAGTGAAGAGGTGCTGAAAAGTTCTTGGTTTTATCCATTTTCCAAAATCTGACCAAATATTAGAATTTGGGGATTAGGGTATCTGTTGTTGGTCGGGTCAAGAGATTTCCATCATCCTCTTGAATTTATATAAATAAATAGTAGTCAGCACCTGCTTGCATCGGGACCCTCATCCTCTCTCTTTTTTTTTTCTCCCTCTGGTGGTAGAAATTGGTGTGAAGACCCAGCCTACTCCTGTAGTCATGAGCAGGAGTCATAGAGGAGTGTGGACGTATCCTCTTCATGTTGATGATTAGACTCGAAAGTCTCAGTCCCTCCTTGGATGGTCCTATGCCAGGATGTCTGATTTGGAGCAACAGTTTCCTAGGGTCAATAGTGGCCTGTGCCTTGAAGCATCGTTTTGGGCCTCCGTGTAGCCTCTTGTGAGTTCTCCAATGAATACAACTATCATGAACCCTCTGCCAATGTGTGGGTGCAGACTTAAGGACCTTCAACTAACCACGCCTGCTCCTGTTGCCTGCAGAGCCATTGCCACTGGCTTTGCTGAGGGGTTGTAGAAAGCCATTTGCGTGAATTTGATATTAGTGGACAACACTGCATGATGGAAAAGCTCATATACTTGACCAGAAACGTTTTCCTTGCAGCTCAAATAGGATTGCGACAGGCAAGATCTAGCAAACCTGGTTTCGTTGGGCTGTTGGAATATAAATAAATATGCAAGATATACATATTTGAATAATGGGTAATTGATTCAGAAAAAGAACTTCTTCATATTAATAATGGTTTTATTGATGGAGGTGGGGCTGGAATACAACGAATTATGGTTACAATTTTACAGTGAAAATATGGTATATATTTAAATTTAAATTGCAATGTCCACTGTATCTAAAGGTTTAACTTAGCTGATCTCATTTTCAACTTTCTGTCACTGTTGCCTTTAATTATCCAAATTATAACCACTTTTCTTTTGTGAGGAAAGGAAATCTTGACAAGAATTAAAAAAACAGATTTGTAAGGCACATTTACTATGATGCATATAAAAACTTGACACCTAAAATATGAAATGTTAGTCACTTCTCTAAATATTTCACCAGGTCAAAGTTGATTTCCCTCATAATTGATGCAATGACTAAAACTCTGGAAAGTTTCTTGTGATTGACTTGTGAATTAGAAATTATCATTTAAAAAAAGAAAACTTTCCAATTTTTTCTACTTTAGCATGTACCTTAATCACAAATATATTAAGATTTATCATTAAATCAATTGATAATATTTTTAGGTAATATCTTTGGTTGACCAGTAATGATGGATTTTGTTTAGGTGCTTAGTAAACCTTTGACATAGGTCTGGACATAAAAAATGAACTCCAAAATAAACATTCCTCTAACAAGACACATAGAAAATTACATAAAAAATATGGGGAACTAATATAAGGTCTTTCTCACTTTGTTCCAGTGTGGAAATTTGAGTATTTTTGATTTAAGTTTGACTATAATTTCAAATTAATTGGGAACCTTGATGTGGTGTAATGGTTAACAAGCTTGTCTTACTAGATCAATTACAACTGAGTAGTGAGTTTGATCCTTGCTGAGTGCTCCATACTTTTGTCCTTGTGCCACATCTAAACTACACTGAGTAAATCGCTATAATTTCAAATTAATGTTTCTAAGAGAGAAATAAATTTATTAAGCTGAAAATATATTGAAAGTGCACTAATTTCAGAATCCTCTACAGTCACTTTTGGTCAAGGATCATACAACATAATTACTTTCATCATAAAATGACTATTAGCCCAATGTGGGATAATTAAAAACAATAAAAGTGATAAAGTGCTGAATGAAGTTGACTAAAATATAAAATTTAGATAACTCAGACATTAAAAAGCATTTCTCTATCTTTATCTTCATAACCAGTGATTGTTGGATTTCTCTCTCCAAATTTTGATACAACTTTGATTCCATCAATAAAACCAGAAATACATCACTAGTTTTCCATCTTGCCCACTAGTATTCTGAGATAGTTCTTATCTTTCATACTGTTGACATAAAAAGACGCCCGGACAACTTTACAACTAGTAAGAAAGTCCAAGAAATGTTTAAAATAAAAAAATTTGTTTATAAAAATAGGAAAAACATTTTACTGTAAAACATCAAAGAAGTTATATCACAAAGTACATGTAAAATATTCGCCAATATTTCCCCATAAGTGAAAAGTAAACTGCTTTCAAAAAAGTTGAAAAGCCCAACAAGAACATTCTATCTAAATCAGTGATTCTCAATTGCTGTGCTGTGGCACACTAGCATTCTGTGAAATATTGTCACTGGATACACATATATATATATATATATATATATATATATATATATATATATATATATATATGCGTGTATGGAAGAAAAAATGAGGGTCTGCTAATCACACATTCAACCAAACATTGAAGAAATCATGAAAAAACACCAGGCACAGGTTTTACACTAAATAAGCTGCACAAATAGTTGAATAGAAACATTGAAATAAAGTAAAATATCATTTTTGCTTTGGGCCTCAAACTTGTTGCATAAAATTTAAGCGGCTGAGAATTTTTTGATATATTTCAATGTTTTTTTTTTTTTGAGAATTCAGAAAACTAGGGGGTTATTTCATAGAACAACTTACTAAACCATGATGGAGACTGAAAACATTACCGTAAACAAATCAGATTTAACTCCCCCCTACTGATAAGTAAATATTCCTATTTAGTTTGAAACTAATGAAATGTTTAATTTTTTTTTAAATAAGAAATAAAATAATTTTCTTAAAAATAATTAAAAAGTAATTTCTTTTAAAAAAAACCTTTTAACTTTAAAATTAAATATATGAAAATTTTAAAAGTGAATCAAAAAAGATCCTATTTTATTTAAAAACAATCGTTTTATGAAGCACTGAACTATTTCTTTCAAGTTATGAACAGCCTATATAACAAGGAAAGACATGTGGCATCTAAGCATTGTTGTAGTTTCAAACATATTTTCACATTTCGAGAAATTAACAAATAGAAAGAAAAATGAACCATTTTGTAAATATAAGTGATCATGAGTGTCAAAAATTATTTACTAGAACCTCATTTTTTTTTTTTTTTTTCAAAGCCACAATTTGGATGCAAACCAAATAGAGATTTTGGTAAATGGACAAATTTTTAAAAAAGTATCAAAAAGTTTTTGTTTTTTTTCCCATGACACCACTTTTATTTTAACTATCTTTACTCTTTGGCAATGTTTATCATTTCAAAGTGATGGTTAGAATTGAAATAAAACTGAAATATTTGATGAAAGTGAATTTATACATATTCTTTTCTTGTTGAGAATTTATAAAAAAAAAAAAAATTAAACACTATTAGATTGTTTATTTACAAGGATAATTTTATATTTACAACATTCTAAAATTTAAAACAATGCAATATTTATTAGTTACCAATTTATAAAGAAATAAATGTGAAAACCATTTTTTATTCATGAATTTATAAACATTTACTAAATTATTGAAATATGTGAACCAACTAAAGAAATCCTTATTTACTTTTTTATTGTTTGAATTGATTGGCAATTAGCCAATGTTTTGCCAACCATTCCAATGAATAAACAATAGTGTAAATAAACAAATCTAATAAATAGTGTTTTATTATTTTTGTTGTCAATTCTGAAGAACAAAGAAAATGTATAATTTCATTTTTATATGTTTAGGATTTTTACAATTCTAGTCATCACTTTTTAAAACAGTGAAGTATACACATTTGTGAAGAGTGAAGGTAATTAGAATAAAAATGGTGTCATGGGAAATATCAACATTTTGACACTGTTTTTTGTGGGGGAGAGCGGGGAGTTCATGTTTGCCAAGATGTTTTTAACGTTCTCTAATTTTTCTTTAAAATGCTGAAGCTTTTCTCAGAAAACTTACAATACATGAAAAAAAAAAAAATTTTAATGAGGACAATTTCATGTTTATATTTGTATATAATTTTTCTAGGGAAAGGTTTTCTTTTTTTTTTATCATTTCACCCCAAGCAAGGTGATAGAGCCACTAAGACTCAAATATCACAAAGTTTGAATGAATCAAAAAAAAAGCATCATTAAAGACAGGTTGATAATTGAACAGGAGTTAAGGAGATAGAAGATAATTGACATTGCATTTAAATTTTTGAAGATCAAAGTTGACTGGAAAGCAAGAAGCCAGAATAGAGTTCCACAAGCGAGAAGTGCAAGAGAAGAAACTGTTAGTATAAGACTTAACAGTTGCATCTAGCAACTTCAACTGTAAAATGGTAAATGCTTACATTTATAAAGTTGAAGTACCAAAGAGAACTTCAGAACAATTACTATGAAAATATTTATAGAAAAGGCACAGGGAAGCCATGACTGGAAAAGTGACTGAAGCTGAGATGTCAGGTCAAAACTGATAAGATTGTAGATTCTTTTTTGGATTTTATCAAGTCAACATAACAGAAGCATTAGACCAGACGTGGCACCAATGTTCAATGCATCTACACATGGTAGAGAAAGGTTGTAATAAGATGTAGAAGAGTAACCATTCAGGACAACTTACATTTCACAATTTGATAAGATTGAATCAGATCAAAAATTCACCCTGAAATACCATAAGCTTTCAACTTGTGAAGACCAGCATGCCAAACATCTTCAAGATATCCAAAATAACAGCTTCACCATTATTTCAAGCTTGATAAACTCTTCCAGTAATAACTGTTAATGCATCAACAGTTGACCCAGAGAAGTGAAAACAATATTGCTTGTCTTGAAAGAAGGCTGTGCAAAGTGAGATACTTAAGTCATTTATTGTAAAGTTTAGAGAGAACAGGAGCACATTTCTTCAGGGCTATTGCAGGGACACCATCAAGTCTGCATGATTTGTGGGGATCAAATTTAGAGATGATAGCAGAAACCAAGGAATTATATGCATATCACTCAGTAGAGACTCTGTCCTAAGTGAAAGGTCAGGCAAAAAAGTATTCCAGATGAGTTAATAAAATTGGAAGAAAATTTAAGCAAAACATTCTTTGTCAGCAGATGATGGTGACACCTCAAATTGAGTGAAGAGAAGAGGAATAGGGAACTTAACTTTATTTAGCACACTATTACAGAGTTGCCAGTAGTCACAAGATTTCTCAAATATTCAGTCTGGTAGACAAAATAAAATATTGTTTAAAATAAATGGAACATATACACCTATGGCTATCCACTAAAAATAACATTGTGATAAAAATATTGGATTCATAAATAAAAATCCATTATTTAGAAATTGCTGTTTACATTCTGGATACAAAATTGTGCAGTTATGAAACTTCAGGAATCTAAACAAGAAAAATGCATGTAATGGCAGTATACAGCCTTGCTTAATCGAGATGCTCTTCATAGCCGAGTTGGTTAAAGTACATTAGATCTAACAACAGTTTCTCCTGTGAAAGGGAATGCAGATTCAAATCCTGCTGGTGGTTGCATTTTTCAAGATTTCTTGAATATTCAGGATGGAAGATGAAATAAAATACTGTTTAAAATAAACAATGTCTTCAAATATGGGTATCCCCTAAAAAGAATGTAAAATTTGCTCTCCTACCTGAAGAGACCATTGGACAAATCTTTAATAGTGTGTAAACGTTTTTTAAATATTTTTTTTTTGCTATGCATATAAATCAAAACCCAGAAAAGTTTTTGTACTGTACTTTTTAAGATAAAAGATACAGTCAAACATATCTCAGACTTCTTATTTATCATTTATTTTCTTCCATCTTAATTTGGATTATTAAAAGTGTTGTCAGCCAATTGACTGGAGTTGATATTTTAACCCTTTAAATCAGTGTTTCCCAACATGGGCTCTGTTATGTTGAAAGCAGCACACTGAGTTTGTATTTCATTTGTGGGTGGTAAACATTTATCCATCCCCCCCCCCAAAAAAAAAATTTCAAAAATTATTCAATATTGGCCACAAAAAGAAATTTCTGAAAGGTATCTAAAGCTGTGGGAAGCTATCAAACTTTTCTTCATTGCTTTTCCAACCTCCAATATGGCTGAATGTGGTTTCAATGCAGTTACACAGCTTCTTACTAAACAAAGAAACTGACTGCAAATTACAAAGCTAGGAGATCTATAATTACTTCTAAGCAGCATGGAACCTAGAGTAAGAACTTTAGCCAGTAAGCATCTAAAGTCAGCCATTTGCATTGAAAACATTGAGATTAGCTATCAAATGAAAGTCTTCTTTAGCATTTTATCATTGGCATTTATAATAGAAATGAAAACATAAAATTATTTTTGCACTAATACTTAAGTGTTATCTTGCTATGAAAGATGAACTCAGTATAATATTCAAAATTTGACGTAGGTGTTGACAAAAGTTTGTCCCCAAGGAGGACACTGGTTGAAAAAAGGTTGGAAAACACTGATTTAAACCATTTTTATAAATATTTCTTTTTTATTTCTTTAACATAAAACAAGCAAACAGAACAAATACAAAGGTTTTTATTTCAAACAGTAATAAATATAAACCATTGAATAGTTTGTAAACTTTCAAATGAATTTCACACACTCACATATACAGTTTTGGGATTTAATATTCTAAAGCTTCTTGGAAATTTTAGCAAACACCTAAAGTCAAACAATTTTTTTTTTATACATAATATTTCTAAGACCAAAAACAAAACAAAACAATTTAATGTTCATGGCACATATAGAAAGACTGTAAGGGTAAATGTTTCTCAAATCATTTAAAATGAGGACATTATAAAAATGGAATTCAGCAGGTTTTTTTTTTTAAAATATGGTTTCCCCATTCTTAGAAAAAAAAATGGTTAAATATGATTTCTTGTAATATCAAATAATCTGAACCAATAAAAGACTAATTAGTATCCTTGAAACTTGCTAAGTCATTAGTTAAATTATTTGTCTGCTTGTACACACACACACAAAGTCTAGAAATTATAAAAACATTGCCAAGATAACTAATTAGATGTTCCCTACTTGGAAGGTTATGCATAAGTGAACTGTAGATCGACTCTTAAAGTGTTTTGTCCCATGATTAATAGTTAAATATATTCAATTTGTTAATTAAAGCTAATTTCTAAGTGTCCAGTAACAATAAAAACACTTGTGAATTTATTTCTGTAGTTACTCTAAAACATTCTTTGAAAATACCAAGATTTCTTGCTTGCATAAGAAAAAAGCATTCTTGGAGCAAAACTGGGTGGTGATGGTGCTCCAAGATCCTTCCAGATGTTAAAAATCCACCTTCTAAAAAATTCAGAAAAAATTCTATTGTTGTGATCTGAAATCACAATGCATATCGTAAAGCATAGAAAAAAATCGAATTTTTTTGAATGGATGAGATGATGAATGGTAAGAGATGCTATAGAAAAAATTTTTGAAAATTACAGAAGCAATAAGCCAGCTCTAGCAATTATGGAAACCTGTTCATATCTTTGTCAGTTACACTAATGGAGTAAACTAAGGCAAAACTACAAAGAATCAAGAAGCCATTGGACAGAGATGTTTTTCAAAAGGCAAATCTGATCAGCAGAATGTGATCTGGACAGAAAAACAAAACACTTCAATCATAACAGGAATGATTAAAACTTTTATTTATTTTTTTTTATCTGTTATAGCACACCTACAGATGATAATGGGTATGTCCCCATTCACATAAATACAGTAGTAAATACTGTATGTTGATCTGCAGTTGGAGATTCATTGTGGAATTCATTTTACTTTTTTATGTGCCGCTGGCAAATCTTATATGTGTTGTTCGTGTCCTAAGTATTATTGTTTATTACCAACCTTCGTTTGATTATTCTATTCAGTAACCTTCCCTAGGTTACATTATGACAAAAAGGTTTGATCATAGGTTTGGTGGTGGAAGAATTATGGTTTGGACCTAGCTTTACTGGATGTTTGATATGCTGTTTAGCTATTGTTAATGAAATTTTGACAGCATTCAACCAAGAGGTACAAGAACACAGCTTGATCCCAACAACAGACACTTGTGTAGTAGTTTACTGATCATTTTACATCTGTAATGAAGTGGCCTGCCTTCTATCCAAACCTCAATCCTAGAGAAAATATTGGGCGGGGTAGGCATGTAGTTAACAATGGCTTCCCTAATCACCCTACTGACGACCAAATTAGATTATTTCTTCCCAAACTAAATAATGGTAGTGAACACATAGTTAAAAATAACAAATATTTTCTACAAAAGCCAAATGCACATCAACTACAAACAAGATGAATCTTCACTTAGAAATATCATAAAGAAATACACTATCCTAACTGACCTAAAGAAAAAAAAAAAAAAAAAAAAATCAAATTATCTACTACAAAAGATTTAAAACAGCTGACCTTATCCTCAAAAATAACAACATACCAGCAAAATCAAAATTACAATGAACAGACATTATTTGAGTTCAAATATCCCTTAAGGAACTATGTTCCTGGTCAGACTGAACTCATAAATAATTACATCAGTCACACAACTACATGCCTATCCAGATGCCTTACATTACACCTATCCAAACACAGCTTCATTAGAACCCATTTAAACACACGCCTAAATTCACTAGACTCCATTCGAAACATACTAGTAGAAAATAAAAACATAATAACCTCATTCACATGTAAAAAAAAAAAAATAAATAAATAAAAGGATTAAAAATCATGGAAGCCTTAATAAAAAAAAAACAAAAAAACCAACACTCAATAATATTAACTACTAACAGAGCCACAATGTGGTGTGTTTGGAAAATAAAACATCTCTATAACTCTAAAAACATACACACAATCTATACACCCAGGTTAAAAAGCAAAAATAAAATCATCCTTGATAATGGTTAAAATTAAAGCTGAAAGCATTCAGAATTACAGAACATTTGGACAGTTTCTACACAGTGTCCAAAAAATTAAAAAGTTTAATTGCAGTACCTTGTCTGTCATCTTTCATGAATATATATATATATATATATATATATATATATATATATATATATATATATATATATATAAGGAAGAGGTTATAGTTGTTCCAATGAGAGAAAAGTGTATATTTTAAAAAGAAGAGAGAAACCACAAACGTTTTTGGTTATGATGTGGATTTTTTAAAAATATATACTGTACTTTATTTTGCAAATTTTTGCTACACATATTTCCAGTCTCACAACCTTTATCAGAGAAAGAGAATTTCCACATATTAAAAGGCATTCCAGTCCAAGAAGAAACATCTGGGTTACTACTACACAAAAAAGACAATGGTTAAACATCAAAAAACATAAGGAAAATTAATTCCTTTTAACAATATGTGGAAATATCCACTCTTTGCTTGATGAAGATCATGAGACCAGAAACGTGTGTAGCAAAAATATGCAAAATAAAGTATAATATATATTAAAAAAAAACAAACCCCACCTCATAGCCAAAAACGTTCTCTCTTCTTTTTAAAAGATATATATAATCAGAGTAGAAGAAAGTGCCAGTGGTCTGAATGTGTTTAAGGTGGATCTCAACTTTCCATGAAGTGACCCACACATTTGATTTCATGACCTTCCTCTGCGGCATGTATGTGTGTGTGTGTGTGTGTGTGTGTGCTGAAAAGTTTTCAACTTAATCCACTTCCCAAGAATTGTGTCTTTTTTTTTAAATCCATTTTTGGTTGAGCCGTGTGTGTGTGTACAAGAGGGAGAAGAATGGAATGGATCTTAAAACTCAGTTTTGACATTATCTTCTTTTTCCTTTTTTTTTATAAAGGTTAGAGTAAAATTTTGTGTGCAGTATTTAAAAGTTATCCAATCCTGCCTTTGTCTTATCAAACCAACAAATTTGGAAAAAAAAAAAAAATCAAGTGATCTTCAAATTTATTGTATAAAAAATAAAGTTATCTTCAGATTTCTAGAAATCTCAATCTTCCTCTTAATAACAACAACCATAATACTTTGATTTGAATGATATTAAGTCAATTATAGTCAGGCCAATTCTGCAATACTGAACTCTGCCTTTCACAAATTGGACTGCTTAGTTAAATCCAAGCAATATTTTTTATGCTACTTGGCATTAACACATTTAATTCTGTGGTAGATGCAATGAAGTTTATAGACAAATATGTAAGAATGGGGGAAATGCAAATAGTTTCACTCAGTTTTGTTAACATCTGAGATTAAAAAAAATCCAAAAAAAATCATTCATTACAGACAGAACCATTTTGTGCATTCTTTTTTTTTTTTTTTTTGCAAAGTCATGAGGATTATAAAACTCTAACCTTTTTTTCTTAATTCAGATCACACACTCACACAAAATTATCTAAAAACTATTTGAAGGCTTAAATTTGCTGTATAAAATTCATTTCTAACTTTGAGCAATTCCTACTTGGACTTTTGTTATCTTATGCACTTGACCCCTTTTTGTGCAATGACAACTGAGGGAATACAATTTACTGCAGTAGAGGGACTCACAGAAAATATTGGAATAGTATACTTTATTTGGATGACAGGATCCAGTGACAGGACCCAAAGAGTGTGAGTTCAATACTTAGTTAAGGCAGTGGAGAACTTGGAGAGGGAAATTAACAGGAGATAACTGATAACTGACATCCATTAAACATGGCACGTGGAACTAGAACAGTCTACCCCAGTGAGCAAAATAAAGGATTCAGTTTGACATTCCAACCACCTGAAGAAGGCTGGAGCATACAACGGCCAAAATATTGTAATAAATATGGCGACAAAGATGAGGACAATAGTCCGAATAATGTAAATAGTGTACATAATACCTCATCTCAGAAATATAGACAGATACTGAAAGGCTGAAGCGTTGTAATAAATATGGCAACAAAGATGAGGACAATAGTCTGAATAATGTAAATAGCGTACATAATACCTCATCTCAGAAACATAGACAGATACTGATTAGCTTTTTTATGGTGTTGAAACCTACTGCTGTCAGCTTTAGGTTTATAAAGTCTATGCATTTAAAATGCACATTTTGAATATCATTAGATCATCATAACATTCTGTTCTTATATTTAACAAGGTTATTTCATTCACAATTCATATATGCAATTATGTTAAATGAAAGTAAATGCTATTATGTTCATTTGGAGATTATTTAACATCTCAACAATAGAAAGTTGATTTTTGAGTTGCCTGTAATCATTAGTCTATTATTATTTTTTTTTTTCTAAACTGCAATAATGGATTAATAACCCTATGGAAGCATATTAAAAAAAACTCTGCTTCACTTGTTTGGTGACTTTAAAAAAACATCTCTGTTTATTAAAAGGAAAATAGCTTGGATTGCAGTTTATAAATAATCATTAGGTTTCCTTTTTAAATATAAAAATTCATTACACTATTTACATTGTTCAGAATGTATTGTAATGGAATGTCCTACTCTCCCTATCGCCTATTGTGGACTGACTATATCAGTTAGATATATATAATGAGCACAGGATATATCTGACGACTTGCTTTGGGAATTACTAGCCTGCTACTTGATTCCGTCTTTTACAATAAGCTTCTCTTTTATCTATGCACATGTTGCTGTTCCTTTCACTTGAGTACTACCTTTGCCTGTTTGTAACCTCTTTAAGGATACAACAGAATATTGTCCTCATCTTTGTTGTCATATTTATGACATTTCAGCTGTTGTCAGCCTTTTCAGGTGATTGGAATTTCAAACCAAACCCTTTATTTTGTTCAACAGGTTTGATTATTCTAGTTCCGCGTGCTATGCCTCATCCAGATATCTTATTTTCAGTTAATTCTTTTTAGTAACTCAACTCTCCAAGTTTTTGTTCACCTCTGTTGTGACCAAGTATTGAACTCACAACTCTTTGGGTCAAGTCACTGGATTACTTCAACCAATGCTTTTATCCACTGGTCCATGGAGAGTTGAGTTATTAAAGGGAAATAACTGAAACTGAGATATCTGGAAGAGGCATAGCATGTGGAACTAGAACAAGGACAGATAAAATAAAGGGTTTGGTTTGAAATTCCAATCACTTGAAGAAGGCCAGAGCATACAACGGCCAAAAGGTCATGAATATGGCAGCAAAGATGAGGACGACAGTCTGAACAATGTAAATAGTGTAAAAAGTTACAATACCTCATCTCAGAAATATAGACAAAAATTCATTACTTGAAAACTTATGATTTACATATGAACTCATGGTGTCATTTTTTGCTGTTATTATCCTGATATTTTGGCTGTTGTGCCTTCCAGGTTTTATCAACTGTCTGTTGATCTGGGTAACTTACAAGGAATTTGGAACTAAGCCCTTTACTTAATCTACAAGGGGTTGATTGTTTTCATCCTGCTGTACATGTATAGGGATATCTTGTTTTGTGTTTAGTACTGCTCGGTTATTTCTTGAACTGTTTTTATTCAATCTAAGTCCATACTATCAGGCCCAGGGATTGAACTCACAATTACTATGTCACTAAATTCATAAACCAACACTTTAATCTACTAGGCTGTTATTCCAAAGGTTACCTGGATCAATAAACACCTGAACAAGGCTAGATGACACAACAGCTGAAATGGCGTGACAAAGATGAACAATGGTTAGAGTGTAAATAATGAAAACTATTCATCTGAGAACTTTAGAAAATGTCATGGAAATATTGACTTCTGAATGTAAATGGTAGCATCAACTCATGCAGGTATATGTTGTCATAGCAACACAGGGGAAATGCTTTTGTATATGACATCAGGAACCATTGGTATCAAACTTACAAATACAGGATGTTTTATAGATTTAATCTAAAAATTGCTATTAGAACTCTATTTGACAATTCATACAAGAATATTGATTCTATAAACACAATGCAATCTTTTTTTTTTCTTTTTCTCTAGTTGGGAATTGGAAATCATCTTTCTATTTTTAGAATGTCTGGAATTCTCAAACAGTTCTGCTTGTTATTTTCCAAGAACAATATCAGGGATCAAGGGCAAGCAAGAATTTAAAAAAAAAAAAGAAAAAAAGTAAACCCACATTTATTCCACTAGATGAATTAAACATGTAGATTTTAACATTTTATACATGTAGATTTTTATTTAGCAAAACCTAAACATTTCCTCTTGGCTTTTTAAAGTAATCATTAAAATAATTTTAAAGTAACCATTAAAATATTTTAAAAGTAACCATTAAAATATTTTTTAAAGTAACCATTAAAATATTTTTACATATCCAGTGGGTTTGTTATGATTTTTGCTAATAAATCAATTTAAATTCAGGATGTTTTCTGGTCTGGCTGCTATTGTTTATATCTTACCTTATGAATATGACATTTCAAAAATTTAGCATCCAATAAAACTTACAGTCATAAAATAAATACCTTGAAAAGGATTTATCTAACTGCTTAGGTTGCATGATGGAGTAAATGGATAGTGGCTCGGATTGAGGAATTGGAGAGCCGAGTTCGAATTCCAGTTGAGTCCATTACATTCACTTACATGCTAATAACCTTGGTATTCCCCCAGCTGTTGGTAAATAGCAGGACAGATAGGGCCCTACAGCCTTGGTTGGCAATGAGAAGGAAAACTGAATTCAAACCAGCCTTGAAAGGGTTGGGCTCCATCAAGTTGTCTTGCCCATGAAACACCACTGCTGCTATGGCTGCAATAGATGTGGTTCCCCTACAACCCTAGGGCTTATAGGATTTGTGATCATGATTACAACTACACATTTGGAACATGAGGACCACTGCTTTATAGTGTGTGAATCTGTGTATATATATATATATATATATATATAATGGAATAGAATTATTGTCATAAAAATGTAATGGTGTAAAACAAGAAATTATGGATTAACAACAGTCTTCGAGTATCAACTGTCTCTCTCATTGTTGAGCAGCATAAGAAATGCAATGGGGGAGAGAAATGAGAAAAAAAAAAAAAATCACTAACAATTATAAAACAGAGGTTACTGATCCCTGAGGAAGTTAAATATTTTTTTAAAAAAAGTCTGGGTTGTTGTTGTCATCATCATCATCATCATCATCATCATCATCTCTCCTATCAAATCCAATGGAGTACAGTTCAAGAAGGCAGTGATGGTAAATGGATGGCTGTGAAATTAGGATGATAGGAGAGGGCACAATCAGCCGAGGTTGGGGAATTTGTTATGAACAGTCTCGCACAGGGTTTGCAGAATAGACAACTTTGGCCATGAATGCTGTCAAATGAGAAAATGAAAAAACAAAAAAAAAACATTGTGATTAAAATTTTTCCTCAGCAAATATATTGTTTTCATTAATGGAAACAATCTGATATTTGAATAATGAGTGCTGCAATATAGAATCATTAATGAACGCCTTGTCGTCAATTCAACTTTCACCTGACAAAAATCCCTGTCAATCCTATTCATGCAACAAGTGAAAAAGTTTTATCACAAAATAGACAACTTTCTCATTAGATATTATACCAATGTTTTTCGACCTTTTTATCTCATGGCACATGTGAACCTAAAGATAAACTTCTGTGGCACACTTAAATTATGATTTAAAAAAAAAAAGACTAGACTTTTTATGATTCATTTATTAACACAAAGAAAACAATTTATTAAAATTTATAATAAAAAGATAATTAAAATTCTTAAAAAAAAAACTTATATTTATTTTTTCTGTTTATTATAATTTAACATTTAATGAGATATCTGAGCTTGACCATTTTTTCAAATATCTTCTTTGCAAGGTTGAATTTTAGACTGGCATATTTTTAAATCTTTCAAAGATTCTAGCTATGATCGATTTTTTCTTTTAATATTCTTTATTGCAGAAAAGCTTGCTTGTTACATTATTTTATATATTACATATATAAAGCAGGAGGCATGGTGGAGTAGTGGACAGAAGCTTGGATTGAGGAATCAGAGAGCCGAGTTTGAATTCCAGTCAAATCCATTACATTCACTTATGTCAGGTATGAATCCTCTTCTTCTCGCCTCCAGCTATGGGTAAATAGCAAGACAGACTGGATTCTATAGCCTTGGATGGCAACTGGTCTAGGAGAAGGACAACTTTGAATTCAAAACCTGCAGAGGGTTGTTTGGGGACCTTGTGGCACGTAGGTGTCCGTATTCGGCCCTTCAAAAAGTGTGGGTGCTTCTGAACAAAGCCTTCACCACTATAATCAAATCACATGTGCAAGTTGTCTGGCTGTCGGTTCCTAGGAACTGAGCTCCTTGACCATCATATGTCGAACTTGAAGGGAGAGTCTACATTATACACAGCACACCTACAATCCTTTCACAGCACACAGGTTGAAAATCTATGTATTATACAATTACCAAGTGGTTTTACAAATAATGAACATGATTAGTTTTAATACTGAAGGCCAGAATTCTGGAATTGTGAAGAATTCACAAATGATACAAGCAGACTGACGTTTCTTTTATGACAGGTGGAAAATTACACATTGCTCTTTACTAGGCAATTTTAATACCTTTAAAATGATTTATCATTGAAAAGGATTAACAATTTACTCAAGTTATAAGTTTGAGTATTACTAATGCTTGGCCAAATAGTCATTATCTGACACATCACAGTGGAAACAATTTTGGTAAAATTTTTGAAAATTAGTGCAATCATTACAAAAATGAAAATATAATTAAATCCAAAAAATTATCAATCAAGGTGTGTATATGAAATATTTTCTGCCAAATGTCTTAAATTTTCCTTGGTTTACAAGTAAAATTTCATCTTATTGCATTAGTAACATGGTGTATGTATTCTCTGTATTGTAACTAAAAACAAGATATATGAAGGAATGCTGAAAAGTTCTCAGCCAGACTAACTTCACAAAATCTCACCAAATGATCAAAAATCAGATTTGTGGGAGGGAGGCTGTGAACTTTCCAGTGTCCCACAAATAAGCAGACATTGAGTCATTATATCAAAAAGCATCATTAAATGTTTACATTTCATAGAATGACACGATTGGTGTTTTAACATTAAAATTTGAATAATCAGTCATTTATCACAATCAAAATAAACTGGAAATTCATGTTCAATTGTGAAAGAATCAAATTTATCAGTTTTTCATTTTCATAAATTCCAGTAACCAGATACACTACATGTTTAAGAGATCTAAGCATTTGTTAACAGGTATGGTAGTGTATAGGGATTTCATGTCTAAACTAGAGCCCTATTCATTAACATACCTTTTTTTTTATCATTTCACTCTAGGCAAGACAATAAAGCCACGAAGATGCAAAGTGTTAGAGAATATGAGAAAATATACTATTAAAGAGAGAGGACAATAAAAGATCAAGAATTAAGAAGATAACGATTGACATTGCATTTAAATTTCTAAACATCAAATTTGACTGGGAAGCAAGAAGCTGGAAGAGAGATCCACAAATAAGAAGTGTGAGAGAAGAAGCTGTTAACATAGAACTTACATTACATCTAGCCATTTCAGCTGTAAAATGATGAGACCTTGCTGCCAATATTGTACTGTGTTTATATTCATATAGTTTAGGTGCCATAGTGGAGAATTCATCTGAATAATTACTGTGAAAATATTTATAGGAAAGGCACATGGAAGCTACACTATTGCAGTGGGAAATTGACTGAAGCCGAGATGCCAGCTCCTGACAGATAACATAACTTACGGTTACATTTAGTCATTTCAACTGTTTCATGATGAGACTTTGTTGCCAATCTAGAACTGTGTTTAAATTCCTATGGTCTAGGTACAATAGAGCAAAGTTCATCAGAACAATTACCATGAAAGTATTTATAGTAAAGACACATGGAAGCAACATTATAGTGGTGGCAAAGTGACTGAAAGCAAGATGCCAGGTCAAGACCAATAACATTAATAACTATAAATACCTGTTAACAAATGCTTAAAGATTTGACAATAGCTAATATGGTAAGTGCTTTATTTATTATAAAGAAACCAATATTATTTAACTTTTGACAATGATTTTTATTGATAAATATTTGGATTACCGATGAGATTGCTCCTTGTTGAATCTTGTCTTTTCCAGAGTATTTTGCATAAACAATCAACATGTTTCCAATATAGTAATGACTCTATTAATATATACCCACAAAACAATATTACTTGATCTTGTCTGTGTATGTGGTTGGGATGTGTGCATGGGCATGTGTGTTTACATAGCCAAATGGCTAGAACATTTGCTTTCCGACCATGAGAGCTGGTTTCTAAATCTCATCATGGTAGATTTGTCAGGTATGTTATTGGCCTGAGGAGTCGATCCCAATATGCAGCATTTTTGGAAAGTGCCTGAAAACCATACCATGGATTGATGTAAGCCCTGTGAGTGAAATTGTATAGAGGAAACTGTTTGGAAGCTGTCAATGGTTGAGCTAATACAAAGTCACAAGTCATTGTGACCGAGGATTTAAGTGTAGTTCAAAAAACTGTAGATCGCATCAGATTATGTGCTCTCCCACAGAAGCTGTAACTAAAGACCACTCAGCATAGTTGCAATATATGTGGGTGTGGAATAAACACTAATGTGCCTGAGCAGGCATCTGCACAATAGGGATTGGTTAACAGTCTTAGCAGAGGGGTGTACTTGGAAAACTAGTAGTAGACATTTGTTGCATTGGTTTTTAAAATATTTCTGAAATGTAACTGCGGTTTCTTTAATCACTCCAAGCTTTATTCTGTTCTTACCATTTCAATTACATAAACTGATCAGTTTAAACTGATGCCTTCTTTTTTTCATATTTCTAGACTATAATAGGAGTAGATAGGTTCACCCATCACCCGGTTCAGACCCCTCCCTGATCTTTTGAACAAGAGTAGAGGTTTATCCCTTGTTTCTTCTTTTGGATTGGATTTCTGATTCCTTCTAAAGTTTTCTCATTTCTTTCTCTACCCTTTGCATCTTAGTGGCATTATTGCCTTGCTTGAAGTGAAATGATTAAAGTATGTGTGTATGTGTGTGCATGATGAGGTACCAAAAAACTCTCAGCCTGAGCAAAAAGTTCTCCCAAAATATTTCGTATCTGCTAAGATTTTGGGAAGTTGGTCAGGGGGTTCAGTGAGTCATTCTCAGGGTTTCGGCAAAGGTCAAGACACACATACACACTGTGTGTGTCTGTTTCGTTCACCCACTTGTATGATTTGTGACGTCATGTTCTGCTTGGGCATCATTGGGTCTCAGCTGATCACACGAAATCACTTGGTCCCTTGATGACTGTGTTGCAGGGAACCTGGTGTACTCACTAGTAGACTTGTGACTGTAGTGATTGTACACCATTTGTGACTTCCTGCCCCCCCGATCTTACATGAATAACAGAACATAATGGGAGTCAGCGTCCTCACTGCAGGATTTGCAATGCCAAGTTAAGCAATTCTAGTCTAGGCAAAACTAAGGGAACATTTCCTAAAGATGCATGCAGATGGGAAATACAAGAACACAACGTTTGCTGAATTCAAGATGAAGAGAGCGAGATTCGATGAAAAGCTGTTCTCAGCTTTGTACTCACCAACAACCCAATCTTCACATCATTGTACGAAGTTACATACCTGATCATAAAGCAGGACAAAGTATGCACCATTGGTGAAACACTTTTGTAAAATCAGTCATGTTGAAGATGGTGAATATCATACTGATAAAAGCTGCTGAAGATAAGTTAACCCAAATTTCTCTTTCAAATAACACCATCAGCAGCAGAATAGACAATATGAGTGATGACATCTTGGCTTAAGTAGTTGCAGATCTGATTTCAAGCCCAATAAAATTCAGCCTCCAACTCAACAAAACCACCAACATTTCCAATCTAAACCAGCTTGTTGTATTTGTGCACTCTGTGAAAGATGACATGATAAAGGAAGGTTTTTTTTTTGTTAGCCTCTTACAAGAACAACTAAAGCAGCTGACCTGAAGAAACTTGTGGATGACATCTTCACAGACAATGATCATTCATGGTATATGGTTCCTTCAGTTTGTTTGGAGCTCCAGTTATGCTGGGATGAAACTGGTTTTGGAGGTGCTGGTGAAAAGCTGATGCACCACACATCATTGTTATGCACAGGCACACGCACGCATTGGCAATAAAGACCTTGCCTCCAAAACTGGCAGAATTACTAAAAATTGTAGTGGAATATATGAACTACATGCAAAATAGTGCTATGAAGCATCACGTTTTCAAAGAGCTGTGTAATGAAATAGCCTCTGAATTTGAGGTACTTCTATGCCATTCTAGCATTCGGTGGTTATCCCTGGGAAAGGTGCCGAAATGCATTTTTGCCACACATATGGAATTAGCCCTGTTTTTGTAAGAGCACCAACATTATAATGCAGATTGCTTCGAAAATTCTGAATTTATTCTTATTTTGGCATCTATGACCAATATCTTTGATGTTCTCAATCATCTCAATCGACAGATGCAGGGCGCTGGAGTCAACAGAAAATTTGAAGGTTTTTCAAAAAAAAACCCAAAAAAAACAAAAAAGCTATTGTTATAGAAAGGACGAATAGAGAATGATAACTTTGCAAACTTTCCCCCGCTGGATGACTATGTAAGTAAGATCAAAGATGTGTCTGAAATCGGAGACATGTCTGTCCCTGGGGAACTAAAGCAAGCAATTGCTATGTACTTAGATGAGCTCGCAATGTCTCTTGGCGGATACTTCCCCCCAGAGAGTTATATCCACCATGAGTGATACAGCCATTCAGGTTGCAGCAGCAGATGTCAATGATGAATACCTCGACGAAATCATTGAACTTTGTCAGAGTCAGGTTCAACAGAAACTCTTCAGAACAACAATACCCTCAATGTTTTGGTGTTACCAAATCATAGCGTACCTTTTTATTGTTAAGAAAGACCTTGAGATACCCATACCATTTGTTACAATGTATCTTTGCAAGTAATCCTTTTCGAGGATGGTAGACATGAAAACTAAGAAAAGGAACAGACTTTGTTGCAAAAATGATGGTGAAGCCACACATTTCTGAACTTGTCTCTGAAAGGCAACGGCAAAAGTCATATTGATTTGCAGTAAATATTCATTGAGTTATGTTTTTGTTTTTGTGTGAAAGTTATGGTTTGTTGGTTTAGTTCTTTGAACATAGTGACTGTGTATAACTGATGCCTGCTTCATTTGTGCACTAATAAAAAATATAGACCTATATTTTGAATAAATCCTATGAATGCACAGATGAAACTTCCAGGGTTCAGTACCTTCAACAAAGTTAAGAACTATTGATCTAGATTATAATAGAAGTAGATATGTTCACCTATCACCTGATTCACACTTTTCCCCCCATCTCTTGAACAGCAGTAAAGGTTTATCTCTTGTTTAGGATTGGGTTTCCAGTTCTTTCTAAAGTTTTCTCATTTTCTTTCACTCCCAGTAACCCCTTGTGTCTTAGTGGCATTATCGCTTTGCTTGGGGTAAAATGATAAAAAATGTGTGTGTGCGCATATGAGAAGATACTGAAAAGCTCTCAGCAAGAAATTCTCCCAAAATATCACATAATTGCTAAGATTTTGAGAAGTTGGTCAGGCAGAGAACTTTTCAACTAAATCTCCCCCACCCCACTTCTGAAGCTAACCTTTGAAATACCTTGTAAAATAAGTAAAAACTCACAGTGAAGAGAGGAAGAACTCCAGTTAGTTGTTTCTCTTTTTTTTGTAGAAGCAGAGCCAGGTAAAAAATTATGTGATGCTGTCACAATAAAAAAAAAGAAAATTTAATAATCAAAATTATTGGATGCACAATTTTCACTCTGTTATTATAGAAATTCTTTTTAAAGAGGTTTTTAAAAATATTTTTAATCAGATGCACAAGGCCTTAAGAAGAAAAAAAAAAATTGTATTTTTATAAAATCACTTTCACATATATTAGGTCAATAACAAAAATTTGTAGTATTTTTTTAAGTAAATTTCAAAGATGACATTTATATATATGTGAGCACCTTTTTTTTTTTATATAATTTTTAAATACTCATTAATCTTAGAAATTTAGGAAAATATTCTCCGTAAGCTAATGTTTTACTGAATTTTAGAAATTTCAGCTTTAAATTAAATATAGTTATCGCTCTTATTTTTTGATAATGTTGCTTATGGTCAAAATCTTGGTGTTTAATAATTTGTATTAAGCTTTTCAATTTTTGATTAGTAAATATAGTTTTCCTTTAATATCACATAACACGACCAAAGTAATGCAGAAATTTAAAGAGTTGAAACTTTATAAAATTATTATAACCAAAATTAAAACAATTCTTCTAAAAATTCACTATTTATCAAAAACATTTTTTCTTGAAACAACAGTGTCCTTTATATATAAATCTTATTCAAAAAGCAATTAAAAGCTTTTCTAATTAAATAATGTCATAATTTTATTGCATTTTTATTTTACAATTCAGATTGGATTTTCAGGAAATGAGTAAATATTTGAAAAAAAAAAAAAAATGATGATTTACATTCCCCAAAGAGTTCTGTTTTAATTAATAAAAAAAAATTTGCGATCAAAATTTAATTTCTCAAAATTTCATAAAATTAAGTAAGTGGGGATAACAGCTGTAAAAAAATATATATTTTGGCCAAGATTTCCTAAAGAAATATTTCAAAAATAATTTCATTCATTTGGGAATATGTTCTGAAAATAACATTAAAATTCAACAATTTGATTTTTGCAAGTATTTCCAAATCAATGTGTTTTTTACGAAAAAAAAGTGCTAAAATACAAATAGTACTGATTCAAAAAAAAAATTTTAACCAAAATTTCACGTGCTAGAAATGATTAAAAAATTTAAGAAAATAATTAAAGATTACTTTGGTCTTTCATCTCAATAATAACAAACAATTTGATGATAAAATTTTGTTTTCATCAAGTTTGGGGCCATTTTTCATCATAGTATGCTCTTTTTTAGCAAAAGTGGAGGTGCCTACTCTAATAGATTTTTTTCCAGGTACTTCACTCTAATAAATGCTCAAACACCACCTATTGAAAAATGCTATCATTTTTTGGTTCCAACCCAATATTTTGTTATGAAAATAACTAAAACATGAAATTTTAAAATAATTAATATTTTGTTATGAAAAATAACTAAAACATGAAATTTTAAAATAATTATTTTGTTATAAAAAATAACTAAAACATGAAATTTTAAAAGCAAATACAAAAAGTAACAACAACAGTAGAATGAATGAAGAATATTAACAGAATATTATTTCATGAATATTGAAGATTTTCTGTCTTTGACAAAAAGTATACAGTAAAGACTTTGCAATAATTCTGCAGAGTTGATAAAGTAAGCACTAACCATATTAACAGCTTCTAAAATGACAATATCTTTGATGTTGGCCATATCAATAAATCTGGTTGTACAATATCCCAGCAAAAATCTGGTCTCAATTTGGACACCCATTGCAGTGAGGAACAACACAGACTCTGAAATGATGAAAAAATAATCTCTCTTATTGCTATATATTATATATTGAAAATTAAAAGACAATGAGGTTTTTTGTTTTCACAGGTTTATCAATAGATGAGCTTCTACTTAGAATTATAAATAAGGATTTCTTTTCTACTGAATTATTAAAATATGCAAAATATATATCATCTATTCTTCAATTATAAAATACATTTGAAATTCCAAATGGTTATTCAATGCATGGATCTTTTTTTATTATTATTAATAATAAGCAAAGGATTTTTCTGTTTCACTCAAATAAAACTTACAAGAGCATAACAATAAATGTGTACTTGAATAATGAATGTCGATTACAAATCAATGGAGATATATATATATATATACACACACACACACACTTTTAAAGTATGCTATATTTATGGGTTAAAGTGCTCGATATCAGGGATAGAGTGTATGCAAATATAAAAGTGTACATTGAAGTCAACACCCAGAGGTAACAGACAGTTTCATGCTAATTGCAATCATCAGGCCTGATCTGACAACCTCATTCAGTTTTTATGTTTGTGTCGTATGTGACACTTCACTCCCACTAGTGACCTGCATACAAATCCACATATTGTGCAGCAGCAGCAAGGATCTTAGGACATGGCAACAGGAATATTTGCTGACATATTTTGCCATTGTCTTTCATCTCTTAACTGGTCAATACGACCGATTTCAAAATTTCTGATATCACGCTGGCACAAATATCTCCAGTTATTTCTATCCAGGGCAACTCTCTTGAAATTAGTATGAAGCACATTGACAACTGAGAGATTACTCTTTAGCTTGTCTTTATACCCGAGCCACAGCTGTCCAAGAATCCTTCGTTCACTGTCAAGCTGGTTACACATGAGGACCTTAGGTATTCTGACGTTACTCATCCTTGCAACATGACCAGTAATGAATGTCAATTACAAATCAATGGATATATATATATATATATATATATATATATATATATATATATATATACACATAAAAGGTTAACAGGTTAAAAATAACTCTTAAGCTCATATGAGGCTGGTTAAAAAAAATATGTACATTTCAATTATCCCCCCCCTTTTCTCTTCCTCCCCTTCTTCTTTATTCACATCTGCCTCCTCCTCCCTTTCTATCATGCCTAATGATGTATGTTTGTTTATTTATTTTTAAAATAATATAGCATTCAATGCTTTTTTTTTTTATTAAAAAAAAATTTCATTAGAAGATCAATTGATAAAAATCGTCTGAGGATACTGTAAAGTTGAAACTAAGGTAGTGAAATCAACAGATCTAATTTTTTATATATATATATATATAGGCAGCATATCTTCATTCAAGCATGTTTCATTTAATAATATAGACATATTAAGCCTATTTTTATAATAATCCTTTCTAATTAGCTTCTTGATGTTGTTGACATTCATCAAAGAAGGTGATGTAGTTTTTTGTTAACCTAAGTACTTTTGATCTCTTCTGAGATCATCCTCAAGGGTGAATTGCAAAGACAACCTTAACCTTTACAACTCTGCAAATGCACATGTCTGCCGGCGATACTCTTTGTCAATATTCTCTGGGCGAACATGTTTACCAAGTGACAGAGCTTTGTTTCAAAGGGAAAGTACATTTCTAAAAATAACCTATTACTAAGGAAATTACATCATTACGCTTGTGATATGAACTGGGAATGACCGAATGTCAGTCTTTTTGTTCTAATTGAAATAATTATTTTATCAGTTTTAATAAATAATTTTTAATAAAGTGTTAATAATAATTTTTAATAAAGTGTTTTAAAAACATTTAATTTTTCAATCACAATGGTGACCCCCAGGGCAAGGCGTGGCTCTGTTACATTGACAGAGGCTCTTTTCATGGATAGTGAGAGTGACAAAGAAGAATTTCTTGGATTTACCCACACAGATATTGATGATGTGTGTGACAGTGAGACTAAAAGTGATTCCAACCAAGAAAGAGGAATTTTTGAACCATCACCTATGGCTACTAGAAAGTTTTCCTATACCCCTGGACGTACAAATGTTGATCAAGAAGCTAATGAGGTAGACGTTTTTCATCTTTTTTTATCTGATGAAGTTATTTAATTAATGGTAGTGAAAACTAACTGGTATGCAAATGATGTGAAAACAAAATTAGGTGACACAGCAAAGCCCAACTTGCAAATCAGAGCTTGGAAAAATGTTTGCTTTGAAGAAATGAAAGCATTTTTGGTCTTCATTTTGTTTAGAGGCTTGATATTCGTCTTACTGGACAACAAACCCCCTTTTATGTATGCAAGGCTTTCATGATGTGATGAGTAGGAATCATTTTTCATCAATTCTGTCATATTTTTTTCTTAGTTTTCATGTTTTTTTTTCTCAAAATTTATATGTACAGTAAAAAATATGTTTACATTTTTCTACATCCTTTCATGCAAATATCCTGAACATTTTATAACAATATCTCAAAAATCCTAAAAATTACAGTGCTAGTAAATATACCCACCATTCAAAAACTTAGCACACCCAAAATTAATGTGGATCCAGGGGATAGAACTTTGAAAGTTTGTGTGGTGTTCTAAAGTTTAATGTAACTGTGATCATTGTGATGATGATTTTTGTAAACACATGTGAATGCACTGTTATAATTATTTTAAAATTAAGCATTGTAGCTAGGGTACAGTGTTTTTTGTAAACAAGCATCCACAATATAAGGGATCTAACCAGAGATGGTAAAAATGCAAATGGTATTAAATGTTGGTCAAATACATTTTAAAACATTGCTAATATACTTCTAATAAATTTTGCTCAGTATTGGTTGGTTGCTTTATATATATATATATGAAATGGACAAAGTCCAACAATTATTTTAAGACATTTTTATGTTTATACATTCTTTTTTATAGATACAAATATTTAAGTAAATGCTATGTCTATAATAAACAGTATTAACAATATTTACTGGCCTGAATGTCCAAGAAATTGTCATAGAAAATGTGTTCTCCGACAGGAATCAAACCTGTATCCTATCTTGGAACCGTCCTTATAGCCTGGCGTGCTTTTTACCGATTTAAGCCACAGAGGAGTGTTAGGTTAGCAAGGTTGATTTTACTGTTTTAAACTACAATCTTCCCTGATTTTCTCATGTACATTCATATCTGCTCAATCATGAAAGATTGCAGTTTAAAAACAGTAAAATTGACCTTGCTAACCGAACGCCCTCTGTGGCAAAATCAGTAAAAGCACGTCAGGCTATATGACGGTTCCGATAGGATACAGGTTTGATTCTGTCGAGGACGACATTTTCTATGATAATTTTGACATTTAGGCTGGTAAATGTTGTTAATACTGTTTATTATAAACAGAGCATTTACTTAAATATTTGTATCTATAAAAAAAAAATGTATAAACATAAAAATGTATTAAAATATACACACACACACACACACACACACTACAGTCCAAAAGTTTGAAGCCGCCACCAAAATTAGCCTGTGAGGAAATTGACAAAAGATTGACAAAAAAAATGAAGAGCTCTTAGAGTCATTGAAAAAAGAATGGAATCAATTATCAAACTTATACTTTGAGAAACTTTTGCAATGAATGCCAAAAATTTGTGCTGCAGTAATCAAGGCTAAAGAAGGATATTTTGACAAGAGCATAATTTAATTATTGTCATAATAAAGTTTGTAATAAAGAATCATGCCTGACTTTTTTTTAACTATGCATAATAATTTTCTCTTATTTCAAGTACAAAATAACTACTTTTGGGGCCAATTTAAAAAATTACCAGGAGTCACCTCAAACAAATTTTGAACTATAGTGTATGTATGAAAGCAAATAACAATGAAATAAGGAACTTACCTGTGAGGACTTTTCGGTATAATTTAATAACAAATAGACATAAAAGGATAACGAAGACAATGTAGAGACTAGATTCATCCTGTAAATAAACAAAGCAGAAGATTGAATTAAAATCAAAAACAGCAAAAAGGTAAACAGAAGAAATTTAGATTATTGTAGTCATAATAATTTTATAAATTGGGGATTTATAAATTTAGGAACCTATAAAAATATTAACAGGTGTTAATTTTTTTTGGCAAGTCGAAAAAACAAACTTTTATGTAAATAGAATAAGAAATCTAGATGAGAACAGCACGGTTTATAGTTTGGGTCAATGGTAAACTAATCCCATTTTATGGTCTTTCAACTTGTAATAAGAATGATGAAACTATTAGTAGAAATTGTATACCTGGCAATTCCAGATAAAGATTAATATTTTTTATTTTTAAAAACCGCTTATTCTGCTTGTTGCAGAGATTGTTCATTAATACGAGTTATTATTCTTGTGTTAATTTCATGAGCCTACTCTTCCATGCTGGCTCAAGGCATTCTGGAAGAGAGCATTTGAAGTTTTTCTCACAGTAGGTTGCTAATTCTTTTTGCACTAGACTGGTTGCCAACCAGGGCTATAGAATTCTGTCTGTCCTGCTTTTCAACCCATAGCTGGAGGGAGAAGAGATGGATTCATACCTTTCCCAAGGGTATTTGCACGTAAGTGAAACTAACAGATTCAACTGGAATTCAAACTCATCTCGTCAATTTCTCATTCCGGGCTAATATCCATTAAAACCCCAACACACATCTGATTATTATAATTCATTTATAAAATCAATGTAACCAGTGGAAATGGTTATTTCATAACTGATCTACTTTCTATATCTGTCTATATTTCTGAAATGAGATATTGTAATTATATAGATATATGGAAGAGGCAAGGCAGTGGAACTAGAACAATCTAGGATTATTTGTCTGTCTTTCCTGTTATCTAACCCTTTCCTACACTAATGCAACTTCACACAGTAATACTCTACCTTGAGTGTCCCTTGGGCCTTAATTGGGTGAACATTAGTATAAAAAAAAAAAAACATTTTGTAGAAGAAAACAGAAGAAAAAAGTGAATTAAACTGCATATCCAGATAAGATCACCAAAGTTAAGCAACACAGTATTGAATTTGGTCAGTATGGGTGACTGCTTGGGAATACCAGGTGCTGCAATCTTGGATGTGTGGGTGGCATAATGGATAACAGCTTGGAATTGGAACTCCGATTTCCAAGTCCAGCTGAGTTTGTTATATATATTCATTTACACACAAATACTTTTGCAAAAGGTATGAATCCACCTCTTCTCCCCTCAGCTACGGGTTAATTTAGTAGAACTTGTAGCAGTAAAAATCATTATCTATAAAAAATTATTACAATCTATAAATATTTTTCTGGTTTTAAATAACCTGCAAAAGGTTGATAAGTCATAAAAAAAAAACAAATCAATCAATTAATCCAGATGAAATGGAGTTTTTTTTTTTAACTTGAAAGTCATTGGATGCAACATTCACCCAAGGAAATTTGGGGAGCTAAACTATATCTATATTGAAAGAAAAACAAAAAGGACATATTCATCGTAACTGAAATAATTCACAATGAGATCTCATTCCTGAACTTGCTTTTAAAACTATACAATACTTCCAATAAAAAGAAATCTTGGGGATATGTGACTTGTAGTCACATTAGTACATTAGGTACAAAAAGGTTGGGAATTTGTTCACATTGATAAATGATAATGAGGTGACTGCCCATTTTATTTTTTTCAAGTAAAAGACAAAACCGACTAAACTGGTCCAGCTATTTACCAAATCTCTGGTCACAAAGTTAAAATTTAAAAAGCAAAAAAGTGAACAATCTTATTTATTAACCATTTTTCATACAAGTTGGATCTTGGCTATTTTACTAGCATAAAATTGATCAGACTGGACATTAATAAAATCTGGATGCCTGCTTCTAAGCTTTAAAAATTTGGTAAAAATCTGTTACAAACAACAGCAGAATATGAAAGACTCATTTTTAAAATTTTATATATTTTTTAAAAAATTTATTTGCAGTCATGTCTATAATTAAGGCTTTGAGTACATGTGGATTTATTATGTTCATGGGAGTAAATTAAATTTCAAACTGGTAGTAATGAGAGTTAACACCCAAGTATAACAATTCCCTACCATTATTGGTATACATTTTAGCTGTTATTTTGCCTTGACCAAGGTTTAATTACCACCAGCACTATTATAAGTTTCATTAAAAACAACTGACAAGGTACTGCAGTTAAAACAAGTTTTTTTTTTCTGAATGTTGTAGTGTTATTTCCCTTGTTGGCTGCCGGGTTATGTAATTTAAAAATTGTGTATTTACGTATCTTCCCAAATACACAATTATTAAATTACATAACCTGGCAACCAACAAGGAAAGAAAGTAACACGACATTCAGAAAAAAACACTTTAACTGCAATATCTTGTCAGTTGTTTTTAATGAAATTTGGTAAAAAAGAGGATTGCTGCTCAAAATACACAAATTTATATATATATATATATATATATATATATAACCAGGCAAGTGGCCAACAAAAATAAAAAAATGGCAAAGGTAAATGTAGAAAAAAAAAAAAAATCAAAGACAGATAATTTGATGTTACTGCATTCATCAGGCAACAACAAAAATGTTCTGGTTACTTGACAATCACAGTAGCATGAAACTCAAGTAACGGTTGGAGCATTGTATATATATATATTTGTGAGAAAAAGGTATAAAAGCAATAAGGAGAAAGTATAAAGAGACAAGAAAACCAATAAAAAGGAGAAATAACCACATTCTGCACATGCACACACAATGATAGAAGAAAAAAAAACTCAACGTTGCACCATGAAAAGTGCATAAGTTATTTTTCAACTTAATATAAAAGTGAAGAAATACGAGAAAATAAAGTCAATTGCTGGTATCTCATGACGAGTGGATGGAGCGATTGCTGAAGTGTGTTTACGGAACTCTAGTCAAGATACTGAAAATAACATCAGCTCAGTGACAAATTTTATAATGTATTAACCATATATATATATATATATATATATATATATATATATATATATATATATATATATATACACACATATATATATATATGCAAGCTTCATTAAATATGACAGACAAATTGCTTTGAAAATAAAACATTCTATAATACTAAATACATAAACACAACAATGCATTTCCAGTTAACAGTAAATATAATTCTTCCTTGATAATAGCTTAAGGCATAGCCAAAAGTGCTTGGAAAAATAAAACCTTTGGACAGTTTTTGTATAATTTATCTACGGAAAAGATAAGATCATATAAGAAATTGTATAAAATCAAAGCAGCTTGTCTTGTCATATTTAATGAAGCTTGCATGAAAAGGATTACTGCCTAAATACACAATATATATTAGCTTAAAAGCTGTCCTATTGTACGGCATTTAAGCTTGCTCCTGTGGAGGGCTCTTTTTTGGGCCTTCATCACAATAGGCAGGAAGTAGATGCAATAGGCAACAATAAACTATAGAAGAACTCAAAATTGATTGCTGCATTTAAGTATTGCATTAATATTTAAGCTTACCTTTTAAAAGTTCAATAATTATTCTGTGGCCACTTAATTTAAAGACAATTTGATGTACGTAGGTCCTTACTTTCTGTACAAACAATTATTTTTATTTAATGTGTGACTTTAGCTGGATTTCACAATTAATTTTGATTATTCTCAAATTTATTTCCAAGTTATAAAAATTATCGTACAAAAAATATGTCGCAAAACACCAGGTAAAAAAATAGCCAATTCAATAAGTTGGCTCTCCTTTCGCACAATACGAACTGTGCTTAAGGAGGATAAATGACATGCTTGAAAGTCATACTACTGCCAATCACTCACTGCTGAAAACTGACATTCACATAGAGTTTAAGGATAATATGCTGGTTTGGTATAAAGATTGGACAGATCTGAAGTGATGAGGTGGCATTTCACATCAGTGGGTTTGTGAACCATCACAACTGCCATTATTAGGCAAGCGAAGATCCTCTTGTTATCTCTAAAAAAAATGCAGAATCAGCCCAAAGTAACTGTGTTGTGGAATGACTTCAGACAGGATTGTGGGTCCCACTCTTTCTTCAGGATACCATGAATGCCAAAAGATACGTTACCATGCTGCAAAGATGAAATCTTGCCAGTTATCAGTGCTTGGAAGAATGAAGAAGATTTGATTTTCATGCAAGATGGTTTCCCCCTCCACATTTTGTTACTGTTGTTTGTGAATGACTGAATGCCCACTTTCCAGGGAGATGGATGGGTTGTCAAGGTCCATATCAGTGTCCAGCTAGGAGTCCTGACCCTATGACTTTTTTCTTTAGGGTTGGTTAAAGGAGAAAGTCTACCATACCAAACCAAAGACTTTGGAAGAACTTGAAGGGCGAATACAAGAAGTTATGTCTTCTATCCCACTAGAGTTCCTGGTGAAATCAGTTAACGCAATTCCTGAAATCTGGTGTCCATGTCAAATTTTAAATAAAACCTATGCTAAACGCTTTCCTCTCATATTCATTTCTTATAGTTAATAAATAAATTATAAGTATTTTTAAATGGGAAGTTACTTTTCAATCATCCTATATATATATATATATATATATATAAATAATAATAATATTAGTGGTAAATATACACATACATATGCAAAATATATATACATACATGCATATATATATATATATATATATATTTGAATTGGATCGTATTTAAATTCCAATGGAATAAATTATGACTATGGAATATTAGTGTTTAAGCCTTTTATTTTTTTATATATATATATATATATATTAGTAATATATTTTAAGGTGTGGTATATTTATTTTATTTAGGTACCTCCACGAGATCGCTAAAAAAAGAGCATAGCATGATGAAAAAGACGCCAAACTTGACAAAAACAAAATTTTATCGTCTAAATGTTTGTTATTATTAAGAGGAAAGGTCAAAGTATTTTTTGGGGTATTTTTTTCCATTTTTTAATCGTTCCTAGCACGACCGAAATTTTGGTTAAAAATCTAGTTTTTTTGAGTCAGCAAAATTGACCATTTTTTTCCATTTTAAAAAAAAAAAAATCTGACTTTGAAATTTTTTAAATATCAATTATCATTTTTCAAAACTTTTTTAAGAAAATCAGAAATTATAATGTTTATTTAAAATATTTTGAACCAAACTTAACTTAGCTTTTGTGCCAAAAAGATGTAATTTGAAAATAAAACAAAGCAGGTCATAAACTTTCGCGTCTCTTGACATGTGATGAATGATATATTTATGAATTCCATGAGGCTAATTTGTTCTACGGAAGGAGAAAAGTGAAATAATTTACATTTACGTGAACAAATTATTTACCCCGTTATTTTTAATGAAAACTTTCAGTGGTCTAATTTTTTTTTTTTTTTGTACTTAGGTTTCACCTTTACGTTTATGATGCTTTATGGGAAATATATTGTAAAGAAATTAAAATAAAACTGTTAAGAGTGACATTAAATTTCATATTTCTTAAGAAAGGTATCTAATTAATTTATAGGTACCTTTCTTATGAAATTTTATCAGAATTGTACATAAAATACTATAATTTTATGTACATTTATTACATTCTACTGTTATTTGTATTCATTTTATTATTAATTTTGATATTTCATTTATGGAAAAATGTCGTAACTGAGATTAATATAAAAATAAGATCATATAAATTTCATAAGATGATACTGATACTTGTAGGTACCCTTCTCAGTTGAAATTGAAAAATCAAATTAACTTCTCCACACGTGTTTTGCAAAAGTAAAGGGCTTAACAGCGGAGAACAATGCTTAACTCAAATAACGCAACTTAATTATATTCTGTTTGGTCTTCCGTATTTTATAATTACAGCTCGATTATAAGCACAAAATTACATTTCTTAATTACTGGGGATCTTCTGATTAGTCAAAATGCTACAATTTACAACGCGCTAAAAAAAGATCTATCTCAAAAGGACACTTATGAAAGCCGATGCGGCTTTTAACTAATTTTATAATATTTTAACAACTTAAATGTAAAATCTATTATAATTAATGAAATAACAAATAATTGTATTAAAAATTCATTTTCATCGAAAAAAAAATTTTTGCTTTCAGAAAATATTGTCCATATTCATAAAAACAACTAAAAGCAAATAAAAGCATTTGAAATTAAATAATATCTTTGTTTTATTGAGTTTTGTATGTTACAATTCAGAGCTGATTTTCAGGTACTGCGTATCCAATTAAAAAAACAAAAAAAGACATGATTTGCATTCCTCAAAGCCCTGTGCTTTTCATTATTGTAATCACTAAAACCGATGCGATCAAATTTCTAGCGTTTTCATAAAATTAGTTATGGGGGTAATAAATATTTTTAAAAATATTTCTACCATGACTTTCATAAAAAAAAAAAAATATTTATAATAATTTCGATCATCTGTGAATAGTTCCTGAAAGTTTCATTAACATCCAATAATTATTTCTATTTTTGCACGATTTTCAAATTAATGTGTGTCATACCAAAAAAAAAAACGTGCTAAAATTGTCTATGTTATTTACTAGTTCCGCTGATACAAATAGAAAAAAGGTTTTTTAATCAAAATTTAGAATGTTCTAAAAAGAAGGAATTTTTTTTAAAAATAATTAAAAAAAACTTTGGTCTTTCCTCTTAATAATAACATAAGCATTTAGACAATAAAATTTAGTTTTCGGCAAGGTTGGCGTCTTTTTCATCAAGCTATGCTCTTTTTTTAGCGATTTCGGGGAGGTACCTAATTTTATTTATATCAGAGATAGAGCGTATGTAAATATAAAAGTGAACATTAAAGTCAATACTCAGTGGCGACAGGCTGTTCCATTCTAGATGCAATTGTCATAGCCTGATGATTGTGCCTAGCATGAAACAGCCTGTCGTCTCTCAGAGAGAAAATTTTTTTTTAGTTAGATTGTGAATATTGTGAAGCTATTTCAGTTGGCTTTAGCTGTTCATAAATATCCTGCTGTGTTTAGGCCATTTTGATTTGCATATATCTTCAGAGGACATTTATAAATATTTTAAAAATGAAATAAAAGATTTTGTAATTAAAAAAATAAGTTACAAGAAAGAATTTTTCAGAGCATTTATTAAATTAAATATTACTTGACTGGCAGATCCCTGAATTCCTAAACACTGTTTGAAAATAATCAGATAATATAAATAAAGTTTATATTATTACATCTTGTATAAATTTATAAAACAGAGGATACTAAAAAAATGGTGCTATTGTAATCTTCGCAAATATGACTGTTTAGCTTGGGTAACATTTACTTTACAAAATTGTAAGTTTTGTTCAAATTGTAGAACAAAAACAAAAAGGTTGTAGATGTGCAGTTGATGTAATGGATAGTCTTGAAATGAGAAATCAGAGCATTGGAGTTTAATTCCAGTCTGTTTGTTACATTATATACAAATAACATTATGAAAAGGCATGAAACCATCTCTTCTCCCCCAAGGTTAAATAGTAGAGCTTGTATATGGAAAAATTCTCTCCATCAAAATTGTTCAAGTATTCATTTGCAAAAAAAAAAAAAATCCAAAATATTTCAGCTTTAAATAATCCACAAAGGGTTGATGACCCATTAGATAAAAATAAGTCCTCATCTAATTTAATATCTTTAAATGTTTTCATTAAAAACAAAGTTTTAAATACTCAGAATGTTCTTTTTCTTATAATAATAATAATTATTATTATTACTATTATTGGAATTATACAACATAGCATTTTTATGTATTGAGAAAAAAAAATTGTAAATAAATCAAATAACCTAGCCTTTCATTATGAAAATATTTCATCAGTCAACCTTCCCATTATTTAATGGACTCGGTTTCCACCATTAAGTGCTAAAAAGCCAAAAGTATGCCTGAGAAAGTCAAACAACTAGAGTATTTTATATATTTGGGTGTGGTTACACAGCATTTAGAACAGAATACCATACATAAAATTGAAAGTAATCATGTCATCTAACCTAACTTTTCTCTCACTCATTCCAATGGTACCATTTCTATAAATACTAAAACACTTAGTATTTACATTAGTCGGACTATTGTCCTCATCTTTGTCGCCATATTTGTCACAACGTTTTGGCCGTTGTACGCTCCGGCCTTCTTCAGGTGGTTGGAATTTCAAACTGAACCCTTTATTTCGATCACTGGGGTAGACTGTTCTAGTTCCACGTGCCATGTTTGATGGATGTCAGTTATCTCCTGCCAATTTTTCCAAACATGGCACGTGGAACTAGAACAGTCTACCCCAGTGATTGAAATAAAGGGTTCAGTTCGAAATTCCAACCACCTGAAGAAGGCCGAGTTATCAACAGCCAAAAACATTGTGACAAATATTTTGTAGGACAATAGTCCAACTAATGTAAATACTGTACATAATACCTCATCTCAGAAATATAGAGAGACTCTAAAACACTCTTATTCCCTAACTCAATGTGGCATCCTTGTGTCACATCTAAGTTATTCTTAGTAAATCACTATTTTTTTAACTTGTGAGTTAACAGTGTGAATTTCTAAAAAGATAATGAGGTATAGTGGTAAAGGTTTGGTCTAAAAAGTTCTGATCCTAATTAGAGAGGTTATTAAGTTCTTTAGAGAAGAAAATATTAAGTCGTGACAAAATTAGCACACACATTATATGTGTGTGTGTGTACACATACACACAGTATCTAGCTCATTTGATAATTGTCTTGACTTAATACTTACTTTCTCTAAAGAACTTTTTCTTGATAATCTAATTAAACCAAATCTTTGCCACTATACCTGTGTGTTAATTTCTCAATATTTACGCGAAGAGAAGAAATATATTGAAAATACTTTTAAGACCCTACAACACAAAAGGGTCATAAAATGCGGCCCCTACAATCAAACCCAACGAATCAAAAAAATATTGTTCTACTCTACTAATTCCAAAAGAAAAAGATTTATAATGCATTAAAAAAAAAAAAAAAGAAAAAAGTCTTTCGTGAAGCTTTTTAGTTTTAATTTCAAGAAATTTACTTTTCCAATAAGCGAAATATTTTGCTGTATTTCAAACCGATTTTTTCTGATCATCAGTAAAAAAATTATAATGAAATCCTCCATATTGACAAGACTGTCAACACAATTCTCTTTATTAAAGTCTTTTAAAAAATAAATATACTTTTCTGAAACGTTGAGAAAATTAGCTGACTAAAAATTTAATTAATCTGAATTGAAACAAATAGTTTTAGTTTAAAAACTTGCAGAAAAGCATTTTTAACAGGTGTTGAGTTTTATGATAAAACTCAACAGTCAACAGCTGTTAAAACTTAAAACTTTTATCGACAGCCTGATGTTTAGTTTGGTTTTTAGTAAATTTAAGGATAAACATGTAAAAATTCAACGTGAACACTTTTTTTTTATATAATTTTTTTTAAGGTGCCCATTATTAATGTTAAATTTTAAGCTGAAGCATTAATATTTTTTTATTTTTTTTTTTTTTTAAGGTACTTTGGCTTTAGTATTCTTTTCTTACTTATGAAGACACTTGTTGAGGAAATATTAAAAAAAATTACAAATTTTAAATTTACGATTAGTTACCGATCTTATTTTCTGATAAATGTTGTTGTGTACAGACATTCGTATTTGCAAAAAAAAACCAAAAAAAAACCAAATCGGCAGGTACATATACGCACAAAAAATCAAGTTTGTTTTTTTTTTTTAAATATTGGGGGTTGCTAGTAATAATCTTTTCCATTAATTAGCTGTTTTTATTTAATAATAAATATAATAACAATATCTTTGACCGTTACGTAATTGTAAAAGAGAACTTTATAAATTTAAAAAATAATGAAAACAATTCTTGAAAATTTTTTTTCGTAAGACAATGTCACAATAGTGTTCATAATTTTTAAGTAATTAAAATCTTTTCTAATTAAATAATTTATTTTGACTTTTTTTTTTTCATATTACGATTCCGTGATTTTTATGTAACTGGAGGTCCTGTTTTTAGTTTTACAAAAAACAAACCCAAAAAACCTTTCAAACAAAAGTAATTTCATTCATTTGTGAAAGTTTCATTTCAAAATTAAAAAATTATCTGATTTTGGCAGGAATTTCCAAATCAGTGTTTTTCACTGTAAAAAGATGCTCAAAGTTTCTATAAATTTATGGTCCCACGTACGTTGATACAAAAAAACAAAAACCTGTAACCAAAATTTCGAATGTTCAAAGTAAAAATGATTTAAAAAAAGAAAATTTTTAGTTTTTTGATCTTTCCTAGTCTTAAACACGAAGATATCATTGACGATAAAACATTGTTTTATTAAGTTTTGGGGATTTTTTTCGTCACGTACTCATCTTTCACTTTTTAGTCGAATCTTTTTGACTAACTTAGTTATTTTATTATGCAATATCTGTGGTAAGGTTTGCAAATCGCCAAGTGAATTCATTTCATTATTTCAATAAAACACATCCAAGTGAGCATGTTTTTCTTAGTTTTAAGCGGTAAACTTACATACAGTTTGAAATGCAAGATTAAAAAAAAAGTCACTACTTCAATTAAAGAAAAAAAAACATCAAAGAATGGTTGAAGAAAAAAACTAAATTGCTGAAAGAAGTGATCGTACTCGGGGACGTTTGATTTTTTTTTACCAGATGGAAAAAATATTTTAATTTACACTACAGTAGTGCACAAGTTAAGGCCATAAATTCTTGAGTACTGCTTTAGCTTTACGAAAGAAAGATCAACAGAAAAAGAGTGGAAGAAATTATGGGAAAAAATAGCTTATCCCGCGGTCATTTTGAAATGGCGGGAAAAAAATGTTATAACAAAAATAAAATGATTTCATTTACCGTAAAAAAAAAAAAAAAAAATTAAAAAAAATAAAATTATGGCTTAAGAATAGAGACTAATTTTGAACAGGCAGATTTCCCTTAAAACTTTATTTTATTCCCTTACAGAAAACATTATGCATTGTATTCAAATCGAAAATTAATTAAGTCATTAAAATTTGCAGCTTGTTGCATTGAAAATTTGAAAATATGCACCTTTTTTTCCCAATTGAACCAATGCGTGTTTAGTTTGTACTTCTACGTTAAGGCAAAGAAGAAAAAGAGCATTGAACAAACTACAAAGTTTAAACTTTTTATTCTAAAAAAATGATTTGATGAAAGAAAACCATTTCCACAAAATTTGTCTATCAAACAAAGTTACAAAACAATCAACAATATTTTTTCGTCTATCGGCCAGCCACATGACTTCTATCACCGCAGGGTTGAGTGAGGGAGTTCTTTTTAATCTCCCATATCTCGGGATCAACAGGTCATTTGTATTCAATAAAGGATAATTCTAATTTAAAAAAAATGAACCTAACTTCTCATATAAAAGGAACTCGTTTTTGCTCTTCAAAGTTGTTATTGATTAGTTTAAAGAAAAGAAAAAAGTAAAAAAAGAGATACAAGTATGAATCCTTTATTACTCAAACCAAAATTTATATTCGCTTTCGTTTTTTTCCATGTATAGTTGAAATTAAAAATCTGTTTATTCTAAAAATTCAAAGTAAAATCTCAAATTAAACAGTTAAAAATCAGTGTATTTTTTTTTAATTCTCGCTTCTTTGAAATACACATGTTTCATGTATAAAGAAAAAAAAAAGAGTGAAACCGCAAAGGGAAATATTTTTTTTTAAATATTTCGGAAAGTTAGAAAAGAAAAAGAAAAAAAAAAGGTGGGGCGAGAAAGAGAAGCTACTTTTGAATTAAGAACTGCCATCTGTTATTGTTTGTTTTTTTTTTACGGATGTTCAGTGATACTAAAAAAATTCCCATCTCTGCAACGTTTTCGCATCACTTCAAAATATTTTATCTTTATTTAATCTTCACTGGTGTAAAAGTAAATGCAAGTTGTGGAACCATATCGTTAACGTCGAATTATGATTCCACTGAGCATCCATAAAAAAAACAAACTAAAAGCACCAACAGGCGGTAATTCTATTCAAATTGGTTTACAAAAGAGACCATCAAGTGGGATTTAAGGAATCATTAATATTCAAATTGAACTTTACCGGTTTTCTTGCTAAAATACATTTTTTATGCTGCTTTGTTATTTTCGAAATTCATTTTAAGGAGCGAAACAATATAAACTTCAAATAATCATTTTTCTTTTCGAGGGCGAGAAGAGTTTTTTTTTTGTAAACAATTTGACAGTTTTTCCAATGTCAAATTATATATATTATATATATATATATAATTTATTTTAATGCTATGACTAAAAGATTGTCATCTAAAATAAACAAGAAAACAGAAATGCTGTGTTTATAAAAAAAAGTAAGTGTTCTTCCGTCCGTTTAAAAGAAAAAGACGTGGATTGTTAACGAAAAAGTTTTATGACCCCCACTTGACAGTAACTGAAAACTTTTAGACGAGAGACAGTGAGAATAATTAAAGCTCTCATTTACCCATTCTGACAAGTTAAGTAGATATGCCACAAAAGTCACCAAAGGAGTTGAGTAAAGCATTCGAAAAATATGCAATTGTGGATGTTCGATGACAAATTCGCTTCCTTGCCTTCCGTAATTTTTGTGAGCGAATCTGATATCATGTCGAAGCATTCTTAAGTTCAGGCCCCCACACAACTAGAATCGTTCGGCCAAAAATATAATTGCTGATTCTCCGACAACTGCCGTCAACAAAATATCGGATGGATAAAGTAATAACGATAGAAATAACTCAGTGTCACTCGTCGTTATAGAGATGAAAAACAGACACTATATCGCTACATCCGCAACTACCGGTCGCCATGACATCTCGGCTTAACGTCGACAACTGCCGGTAGATCCCGAAGTTAAAACCGAAGTACTTTTTTTTTTTTTTTTTTTAAATGTAATTATTAAATATTTGAGGGACATATTTTAATTTTAATCAACTTAAATTGAACATTTAAATATTCCTTGATTTAAAAAGAAAAAAAGTGTTTTAAGATACGAAGCAAAAGAAAGAAAGAAAAAAAAAAAAAAAAAAGCAACTCTCGTACCCACTTCATTTTTATTGTTGAGCGGAAATCATCTGTACAACGCGCGAAGTTTAATCCCGCCATCAGATTGCAGCAGCTTTTCGTGTCTTAGTAGCCTTTGTTGGTGAACTCCTCATTTTTTAAAAATATTTTCCTAGAAAAAAAAAAAAAAAATGGTTCGTACCCGTGCCGATGGATGTTCTGCTGTTAGGAAAGGTAACTGTTTTTTTTATTTTTGTTTAATTATTGTAGAGAAAATTAAATTTCCACGCAGCTATTTTTGGTAACTTTTTTTTTAGTTGGTATTTTTAACTTTTCCCCATGTACTTTTTAACTTTACGATATTTTTCTTGAAACTTTAAAGTGACTTAAATAATTTCAAGCATTTTTGTTTTAGTTACAAAATACGAAAAAAACTTTTTTAGAAATAAGTTTAGAAGTGGCAATGAATGAATTTTTTACGCTTTTCTTTTTATTAGAAATAAATTTCTCAAAATTATTGTTTTATAACTCGGCGCTACTTGAGATTTACGCACGGACAGGAAAAACTAAAAAAAAAAAATTGTAATAAATTTTACTTGCATTTTTAGTTGAAAGTTTTAAAAATATTTGAAAAATATGCTAACTTTTTTTTTTTTTGAAATGCTAACTTTTTATTTTTACACTCGTTTGTCGAGTTTTGTTTCCTTATTTTTATTTTAAGACTTTGTTAGCGAACGACTAACAATCGGTGAGATTCAGGCCGTAAAAGTGGTTCTATAAACTAATTTCAAAATTTTTTTTTTTTTCGTCCACTTGGAAAACCAACAAAAGAAGTTCGTCAGTGACACTGAAATATCGTAAATTCCAACAACCAAATAAAGAACTAATTGTCACAAAATATTGAGTTTTACTTGCAAGAAAACTTTTTACCGATTTAAAGTTCCTGGTAAGATTTGAGGTTCGTTAATAAGATCATAGCAGCATGAAAATGATTGTTTGGACTAGAAGCTAACAGTGTTTATAAAGTAACAAGTTTACTAATTTATTTTAGTCACATAAGTTGAATTATCTATCGTGTGTAGGTATGATTAATATGCCAATTTTATTAATCTATTGGAGGGAAAATGTTTAGAATATGAGGTTACGTCAAATCACTCAAGGGAGACAACTCAACATTTGGTATGCAGACAAACTTGGGACACGAAAATATTGACGTCGTTTTTGCTACTTAATTTTATTTTCCATAAACTTTGATGTAATTAAAAACTCTTAAAATTACGTTGCACAATTTTTATACATTGTAAGCAACTTTTTTTTCATATTCAAAAAGTGGCCGAAGTTTTGCTACACTAAATTTCCTATGGAGATTATTAATTAACTAACACAAGGCTTTCTACATTTATTGAAAGATTTTTCATAATACAAACTACAAACATTACGGAAAATGTATATTGTAACACCCGAGCGCTAACATCCCTTCAAATTTTTCCAAAAAAGTCTTAATTCCGTGCAAATGTATATGCTTTATTCAAATCAACAATTAGATATTAAAGAAAGCTACCTTTTTGGATGTTAACGACCAGAAATAATTGGACTTATTCTCGCTCTTCTTATCATACTTTACGGCCTTATTGAGAGACATTCACTGCTGAACGATTTCGCGCATTTATACAATTTTGGCCTAATTACTCCCTCAACGAAATTAATACGCGTTATTTTTTCTTTTTAATTTAAGTAGGGTTAGGGTTTTTTTCCAAGCTTTTAAGTTCCTTTAATTTAAGTAGGGTTAGGGGTTAGGGTTTTTTTCCAAGCTTTTAAGTTCCTTTAATTTAAGTAGGGGTAGGATTTTTTTTCCAAGCTTTTAAGTTCTTCTTACAATTGATTTAATTATTGTTTTTTATTTTCAATGTATAATATTAAAAAATGCTTTACTGTCCTACTTATTTTGTTCTTTTTAATTTATAAGTATTTTCATCGATATTTTCATATATTTGAAAGTTAACTTTCTTCTTTAAAAAGTACACTTATCACTTATTTCATACATTTGAAAATTACTTTGTTATTCTTTTATTTGTCGATATTTTCATTTGAAAGTTAACTTTCTTCTTAAAAAAATAAGTAAAATCTACACTTGAAAGTTAAAAGTTAACTTTACTTAAATTAAAAAGAAAAAAAAAACGCGTATTAATTTCGTTGAGGGAGTAATTAGGCCAAAATTGTATAAATGCGCGAAATCGTTCAGCAGTGAATGTCTCTCAATAAGGCCGTAAAGTATGACAAGAAGAGCGAGAATAAGTCCAATTATTTCTGGTCGTTAACATCCAAAAAGATAGGTTTCTTCAATATCTAATTGTTGATTTGAGTTAAGCATATACATTTGCACGGAATTAAGACTATTTTGGAAAAATTTGAAGGGATATTAGCGCTCGGGTGTTATGATATACATTTACCAACATTACTAATTGCTAGAAACCTGGTATTAAAATCAATTGCATTCTTATGATCCGAATATTATTGTATTGTTCCTCATCTTATTTTGTCAGCTGTTGCTGCCAGAGCTCCCCGAAAAATTCTTGGAGGTTGCAGCAGATCGGAACCTACATCTCCATCAGGATCTGGAAGTAAGTATTTCTTTCATGACATTTCAGTATGCAAAAAGTTCGTGTCTTATTTTATTTTTATTTGCCTCTTCAATAAGCCTCAATTTAAGAAGGAAAGTCTTATCTCCCAAAGGATGATCAACTCCGACCCACACTCAAATGATGCACTCTGAGCTGAGTGAGGCAAAGTATTATTCACCCACACTCAAAATTTAAATCTCTAGTTTAATACTTTTTGGATTGACTTATCTGTTAAAAAAGGGAATTTTTTTTTTTTTTTTTTTTTTTTTTTAATAATTAAAATTTCTATCAAAAATATTTTAAATTATTTGCTTCATAAACATTTTTTTACGTTGAAAATTCATGGTTGTCCTATTTTAATACTCTGGTGAATGTTAATTCTTCAGTGAATGATTAAATAAGCTTGTGGTGAGTTCTACAAGAAAATATCCATGAATATTAACCTATCACCTCATACATTTGAACTTAACGAAATATTGCAATAACAAACACAAATGTGAATGCCGGTTATTTTAAAGAGGTACAAATGAAAAAGATTTGAAACTCACAACTTAATTTTCCTGAAATTAAACATTTCTATCTTCCTTTTCTATCATTTTGTCACTGAAACCAAATAGCATGTTTGTTTGTCTTTTCACTTGAGCGAAACAGTCCATCATTTAGGAGGTATTAGCAAGGCATAATGGTCGTGCAGAATTATGAAGGGAGAGACAAGCACAATCCTGATTCTTACAAATTTGTGTTCCACATAGTGTGCTTATTAGTTTTCTATATTGTCATTTCGATCTATAAGTTTTTTTCCTCTCCTCCAATTGTTGCATTGTCATTTTTGCCTGGAATGGTTTGTAAACAAATAAAAATTGGGAAATTTATAGTATTCAGTTCTAAATTTAAATGTCTGTTGAAAATCATATTTAAGTGATATTTTGGATGCAGGTCACTTTTTTAAAAAGTAAAATAAAAAATTGTCTTTTATTAGTTGCTGGCTTTAATGTTATGAATTTCTTTGGTGTTTCATGTTAGATTTTCATTTTTGTAGATAAGTATGCTGGTGGTAACCCTGTCTGCCCTCGACCAACTCCTGACTGGCAACGAAATATTACAAACTTCTTCAAATCTAGTGAAAGTGAGGATTGCAGCAGCAGTAGCCAAAATAAAGAAGATAATGAGTCAAAATCCACTTCTGGGGAGTAAGTTTCTTCTGTTGGAATTCAAATAGAATTTCCTAATTTAAAAATTCTTTTTTTTTTTTTTTTTTTTTATCAAGAGCAACTAAAAACCAAGTTCATGAAATTTATATATATATATATATAGAGAGAGGTTTTTTTTTTTTTTTTGTCTAGAATTTTATTTTACCTGTTTTCTTATATTTATTTGGTAAACTGAAAGTAAAGTAGATTTTAATTATTAACACCAATTTCAATGTGGGCAAGTGTCTCTAGCCAACAACGTCCTTGACTAATTTATAAATTCTTACTGGGTTTAACTCTTCATAAAACCTGAATTCAGCTTCGTGTTTTTGTTTTTTGTTTTTTTTTTTTTTTCACCCCAAGCAAGAAAATAACCACTAAGACTGAATTTGTGGTGAACATGCATCAGTCAAAACTAGTTGCATTTGGGTTTCCCCATTAGCATAAGAACAGCTTAGCATGTTCAGATACAAGTCTCTCTGCAACTTGTCCAGATGCAGGTCTTTGTCAGTTGTTTCATGGCAATAAAAGCGACAATGAAAAGGCTCTGTGTCTTGTGAAGTCGTTCCCTTGAGCATTTTGTTCCTCAAGTTGCCATGCTCTGTTGTTTCTTCCTCTTTTTTTTTCTCTGCTTGTTACTCCATAGTTCTTGAGAGAGAAATCTGTTAGATGTTTCCCCCAACCTCACCCCCTTGCTATATTTTATAACTGGGTTACTGAGTAAAAGCATTACAGAGAGAATAATAAAAGAACAGGAATTAAGGCAAACAATAATGGTTGACATCGCATTTAAATTTTTGAAGATCAAAATTGACTGAAAGAAGAAACATCATAGAACTCTTTATGTTTAACCATTTCAAATGTAAAATGATGAAACCTTGCCACCAATCGAGTACTGTGCTTAAATTCATATTCTAGGTAGGTATAGAGAATTCATCAGAATGATTACCATGAAAGTATTTATAGAAAAGGCACAGTGGAGCTATGTTACATTATAAGTTTTACAGTGGATATGCACATATAACAATTCTTAAATATTAAAAATAAAATTGTAGATTTCCAGTGAGAAACTAATTTTTCAGTCTACTTTTTTTTTTTTTTATAACAAAAATGCCAAAAACTTTGCACATGTCTTAATTGCTTAACAATGTGAAATCTCCCTTTTACCAACAAAAGTGGTGTTAGTTTTCTGCTGGGTCAAAAACAACCTAAATAAAAAGCAGATTGTTTGCTTAGATCTTGAAGTGAATTGGGATGAGTTCTTCAGCCATCCAATGTGTCTAATGTAGAGAATAGAACAGTTTGTAGACATTAGTGCTGATCTTTGTGCTATTTAAAATAACTTGTATTTAAATCAACTGTAAATTGTCATAAAGCATTTTCATATTTTGGTTGTTGCTGTAATAGTACTTTTACTTAAACTCTGTATTTTCTCACTTCAGATCAAGTAGTTAAACATTCTGCCAGTTCTTGGAACCTGGTGACCAATGAATGATTTTGGAGATACTGTGTGATAGAGGGTCATTGCTGATTGTTGCCACAGATGCTGCTGGATTAAATGGAATTTTCAAACATTGTATATTTGCATACTTAACTGACCTTTTTACATTTTTTTTCTATTCATTTCACTTGTATATTTTCATCTTTTGAACTTGTCATTAATTAAATACGTCTATAATAATCTAGTTTTTGTGTGTGTGTTTTTTACTAAGTCTAAGACTGCTATGCTTATTAAACATTCCTTGGGCGTGAATTTGCCCTTAAATTGTACAGGTTCTGAGTTGGCGAAGAGAACGTAAAGTTACCTTTTTGCTTTGGGGAGATTGGTGCAAGTTCTCTCCCTTGTTTTTTTTTTTCTTTCTTTCTTCCACCAGTCTTTGAAAATGTCTTCCAAATGATTTGGTTGTGATGATCTGACCCCCACCCCTCTTATTACAGAAACTAGCTCCTATATCAGTGTTTTGACAAATGTCTTTTACTAACCTGGCAAACAATTTCTTCTTGCTTCATTGTTTTAAGTTTATCAACTCAAATCCTAAGGTACTCCCTCTTCGTATCTAAGTTAGTCTCTCTCATATATATATATATATATATATATATATATATACACTTACTTTACTCCAACTAGTCCTTGTTTGTTTGTTTCAGTGAAATATGTAATAAGAAATAGCTACAAAGGTGGAAGGGAAGAAATTCCCTCCCACATTTGTAGCAATTGTCTTATTTAGGAAGTTAAAGATCAATGTGTTGTTCTGGAACTAAAAAATTTGAAAGATGGGAAATGTAATATTTAAAGACTGAAAGTAGTGTGTATATATTTTTTTTTTTTTTTTTTTTAGCTTGTGTATCTCTTGAGAAATAGAAACCTACAGATATGTCAGTTCATGTCCTTTTGAAATAGCTTTATAACAAAACAGAAAACTTTAAAAACAATGTGTAGCCTTCAGTTAAAAATGTGCTGCTTAATTAAAAGATAACCTAGTGGATTAAAGCATTGGTTTATGAATTTGGTGATGTAATTGTGAGCTCAATTACCAGGGCAGGCAGTGTGTACTTGGACTTGGTTATTGCTTGCCTAGTTTCCACTGAACAGCATTAAAAATAAACTTGAGATACCCCGGACATGGGCAGTGGAGTGATGGCAATAGTCTGCATGTAAACTTGGCCATTCTAGTGGAAGGGAATCTAAATCTCCATAGCCTAATGATTAGCCTCCCATGTATGTCAACCTGTAATTTTCATTAGATCAGATTGCTTTGTTTTTCATGGATTATCAATTTGTGGGTTACTTGATTTTTGACAGTATGGTAAAGGGGAAGGGAACTTCATGGGCAAAAGGTTCTTCTTTCAATCTGGTGGGATTGCCAAGGAATAATCCACTTTGAATTCTTACCACCTAATGCAACAATTAATGCTCAAATATACTGTCAGCAATTAGAGCATTTGAACCAAGCTTTGAGGATAAAAATGACCTGCTCTAGTGCATCGAAAAGTGATGTTTCATCAGGACAATGCGCGACCACACACAGCAAGAATCATGTCACTTATTCTCCTTGGGAGAAAATTCCTCATCCATTTATTCAGACTACCATTTGTTTCGTAGCTTACAGAATCATTTTGAAGAAACAGCTTTTGTAACACAGGAAGAGGTTAAAACTGACATTTGTGAGTTCTTCGAATTGAAGCCAAAAGAATTTTACAGTAATGGAATTAGTAAGCTTGTTAATAGATGGAAGTCAGGGAAAATACATTGTTGATTGAATCTGTAATTAAATGTAACATTTGGTCACTTGTTTTCTTTTATTCAAAATTTGGACAGAACTTATGGGATGATGTGATAGATTTTTTAGAATATAAAGAAAATCAGGGAATGTATAATACTTGAGCAAAATGAACATATTAAAAAATCTGGTGCCTATCCCAGCAGGAAATAATGTTAAAGAGAAAATATCAAAACTCAGGCAATTCAAATAAAACTTCATTTTAACTAAAATTGAACACTGCTCAATATGGGGGTAAGAAAAGTCTGGTAAGTCAATAATTGCTGTTTTGGATAACCTTGAAAAAATGAAAATAGTACATCATTTGTTAGCCTTGGAGGACTGCAAAAAGAATATGGTCAGTGGTTGGATTCAGCACGTTTATGTGAAGAATCTGTTGGAATTTTATGAGCTCAGTGAACACGTTGCTAGCTGCCACCTGAAGGAACTAACTTAATTTTAGATTGTCTACAAATCATAGTCACATAATCAGTTGGGTATGTAAATTCAAGTGATCAAATAAAGGTTAATACAAATTCTATGAACGTGCTAGAACCAGATACTTGGAATATTCAAGAAATAGTTCTTTCCTGGGAAGCTGCAGAAGAAAAGCTGAATGACTTCAGTAAAATTAAAATGTCCTGAAAAAATTTTGTAATTCTTCAGTGCCCAAGAAGTGAAAACTATAATCAATATGATTGCTATCAGTTCTGAAGCAGAGATTTTTTTTCAAGAATGGATATTATATACTCAGATAAAAGAATCTCATCTCCATTTAGATTTATAGGATGCCAACTCTTCGTTAAAACATAGCTTAGGAAAAAAGAAAATATATCAGTGCTGATGACAACAGGGTGAAGCAGAAAAAGCTAAAGATGACATTCAAGTGGCTATTTGGAAATTTTAAAATGAAAGATCATGAATAACATTTTAACACTTTTTTTTAACTATTTTTTTCCTTTCAAAATGATCTTGATGTTTTTTAATAAGTGCAAGACAAATTTGCTTTATTTCTAAATTATATCTATATAGTAAAATATAGATTACAGAAAAAATGAGGGAATCTGTTGTTGAGAGAACACATTCTTAAAATTCTTGAATCACACTACTGGATATATATATATATATATATTAGCAACAATTTTGTATAATTTTATATATCAACAAACAGTATTTAGAAAAATATGACAAACTGGAAAATTTCTTGTGACACATTTCATTGGACTGGGCTTTGTTGATGTGGGAACATTTATACATTTGTATGATGGTGATAATGGCAAGTCTGTCATGGCAGTTTCAATATATTGAAAGAGTTTTATGAAAGCACTGCTGAAACAGGCTTTACTTTTCAGAAAATTTATACTCATACTCCATGCCTTGAAAACTGGTGCTAGAAATGTGACAGTAAGTTACATTGATAATTCTTCTCTACCATTCAAATTCTAGACTGCACATTAAAATTGTCATACTTAGAAAGATGCTAAAGAAATATGAAGGGTATCAAGAAACGAGTTCCTTTATTCAAAGTTCTTAAATACTTGTCTAAACAAAAAACATCTTTGCTAGAATCAAAATAAAAATGCCTTACATTATCGAGTTCCAAATGACAAACTAAAAAGAGTTAACATGAATTATCGCCCTTGTTTAACAAACATTTAAAATCAGTTTTTGTTGCATGAAATAAAAACAAAAATTGGTGCCTGATTACAAGCATCATTCAAGATAACAGTAGTCACTGAAACGGTATTGTGTATGATATCCATCATATACCATGCTGTCCCAGATTACTTCTAGTCATAGCATGGAATTCATGTGGTATGGTAATCATGTGATTAACTGTTGCTCTTATAAAGAAACATTTGACAGAACAGTTAGATTTTATAAATTCTGAGAGTCATGCTTTCTCTTGAAATAGTTTTTCAGGAAAATAGGTTTCTCAACTTCACTAATTATCGCTCTTTCCAGTATTGATGAGAGCTTAACTTTCCACATGACTTCAAACAAAAGGTTAACATCTTCATTATGCCATTCTTTTTAAATAATATACTGTGGTTCTGTATTTGGTACAATTATTTGTGATTCTGTATTACTAGTCTAGAGATTCAACAAAAAATGATCCTCTAAGACCTACATGATTTTCCTCTCAACACTATTTTTAATCCATCAATCTGATGAGACTATTTAAGAACAGGACTAGAGTTCTTAGGCTAATGTTGTGGCTGAGCAGCAATGTTAGACAAAAGCCTGGCATAGCCTCTTCATGTTCAATTTCCTTTTCTCCTATACTAAGTTTGTTATACACTGAAGTTTTTAGGATCTATTAATTCCACAGCCTGAAATTTTGTGATGGATTCAGGGTAGGTAACATCATTGCTTTCATTCAAATAGCAGATCATTGTTTGTGTTTTGGAAAGGTTCATCTAGAGTTCTATTTCTTGGTAGAGAATGTTTTTGATAAAGATTATTCCTATCACAACTATGAATACTTTTGTTATCAGCTGATACAAGTTTCAGATGCCACTCTGAATTCCTTTACAGTTTTGCTCTTTCTGCATTAAGAGAAGACACATTTACTAACATGTCTGGATTCCCCCTGAATAAGAGCTACACTACAACATCAAACAGAATTCTGCAGAAGTGAAAGTGACATCCATTGACATCAAAAGCAGCATTTTTTTTTTTCTTATTGGTTCTGTTTGCGGCTAATTAAGTCAGTTCACAAGACAATTTTTTCTCTCCAGAATCTATCTTACATATCTATAAATCATCCATCCATGCTTAGAATATTGCTGCCACATATGGCCAACTGCTTCTGCTATTTACCTTGAGCTCTTTGGTAAGATCTAAAGAATCTGCAATATTATTGGTCCTGATCTGGAAGCTCAGCGCCAGTCATTCCCATCACCATAAGGTTGCTAACAGTTTCTTCTCTCGCATGTGGAACTCCCTTCGGGCTCCATGCTTCCACACTCTGTAACCCCTTGTGTTTTGGTGGCTTTTATATATATATATATATATATATATTATATAAAAATAAATAAAGGCATGCAATTCAGTATCTGGTTTGACTGAAAGTAATTTACTTGGTTTCCTTGCTTGCTCTAGGGATGTTTGCATCAATTATGCCTTCTAAGTAAAGAAACCACCTGAGGTCTCCATTTATGCATGAAAATATTGATTGTATTAGCAATATACATATCAGCCACACTCATTTGTACTTTTGTCCGAAGTTATTTAAACTGGCAATAATAGTGAGATGGTAAGAATGGTCTGTCAGGTTGACAACATTGTTAGCGTCTTTTCTCTACTTTGTTGATTTTATCCAATTGTTTTAAGTGAAAAAACAAATTAATAGTTACTTCTGTCTGATTAGAGTTTCCCTTTCAAATGCCTATGAATCTATGATGCTAATCAGAAAACCAATACTGAAAAAAACATCTTAGTAGGAAGAATGGTAAACAAAAACAATATGTCAGAATTTTCACATCTTTTATTTACTCTGGATGAAAGAAAAAAAAAATGTAAAAAGGCAGAGTTAATAAAGTGGAATTAGATTGACAGAAAAAAAAAAAGAAAAAGTTTTAGATTACTGCAGGCCACAATATTCCCACTGCAAACACTTTCAAAAAATGTATGTACAATCTTCTGTATTTTGTAAATATTTAATTTCTTTTGAAAGATTGTTGCAGAGAAAAACACAAAGCAAGAGAAATCCATTTGAATGTTTCACATTTCTACATCACTCTAGTTTTAGTGATTCTAAATAAGAGATCTTTGACATTCGAAATGGCTTTGGTCTTTACTTTTCAGTGACGTTGGTTCTCCTCCATGCCATATTATAAATAAGCTTCCCTGCATTGTTTAATTTATCTCATACAAAAGCAAGCAATAAAGATTGCCACATCGCTTCAAATTGGCTGAAGTAGTGAATGGCCTTATATGAAAAAAAAAAAAAAAAAAAAAAGAATTGAAAATTGAAGCCCATATTTACTGTGAAAACAGAAGAAAATTGAATTCCATTAATTATATTTCAGAAATGGACCATTATGAATGACCTGGGGAGTGGGAGGGTCAGGATCTTATTTTCACAACTTTTCCATCTGTAGATTGTGCAATCATTAGTGATATGAGATTTGAGGTTAATTTTCACAATTGTCTTAACCTACAAAATGAATTCTAAATAAAAACAACACCCCCACCTTTGATTTGTTTTTATTTTTTATGGTGAACTGATCAGTTGATAAAGGAAGGCAGGAAAACAAAAATATGAAAGCTTTGAATATTTTAGCTATGAGAAAATTAGAAAGGCTTTTTGTAAAGATCTTAATTTAGATAATTAAATGAAAACTTCAGAGGCATTTTGGCACCTTGCCAAAAATAATTGTATTTTATGAGAACCCTCTCCATATGATTATCTTTTAAGATTTTTTTTTTCTATAACAAAAAGTTCTTCAGCCATTGCCTGGTGATAGTGTGAGTGATTTGGGACATTTGCTTATATAGTAATGCATCATAAAGAGATTGAGAAAGAAATTCTCAGCTCTTGTGCACCCAACTCAGATTAAGGACAATTTTAAATCAGGCACTGAAAAGACACATGCCTAGAAGTCTGTGTGGAATGGTAGTGTGTGAGAAAGGTTACAACAGACCACCAAACCTCTTGAGGATGTGTAAACAGACTGAAACAAAAACAACTAAAAGTTAACAATTTAAAACAAAATCCCTTGCCAGACACACACACATATATATATATATATATATATATATATGAGAAAACAGGTAAATCAAATTTTAAATGAAGGTGGACGGTCAGTTAACTTGTTCCTGCTAGAGGGGTAGGTATGTGATGATGGCAAATACACTTTAAGAAAGGGAGAAGCAGCTGACCAAAACAGTATAGATGGTCCCAGAAGTGTGAAAAAGGTTTATAAGATGAAGGTATTTGCTCTGTTGTTTATTTTACTGTGAAGGCTCACCAAAAAAAAAAAAAAAAAAAAAAAAAAATTTTTTTTTTTTTGACTGGCAATGGAATTGTGGCCACACAAACCATCAGCTAACCAAAACTTTGAATACTTTTCACCTCTACTCCATCTTGGAGATTTCAAACTTTGTTGTCATGATTTCTTCATCTGAATCCAGCAGACTGGGCAATGCTCTGAAATTTTTAAGAGAAAATTAAACATAAGAAAAACTTCTGTCAATATCAAAATACCAAGCAATATTTATGTAAAAAGGTAGTGAAGAGAAGTTTTGTAAAATTGAAAGAAAACTTTACTCTCCTGGAAGTCAACATTCCAAAACCTGAAAAATTAAATATGGATGGCATGTCATTCTTATTTGTTTTTAAGTTTTTTTTTTATTTTTTATTATATTGTAAAATAAGCACCCACTGATACTGAGGAACAACTTTTGGAAGTCCAATTTTGATAAAAATAGTCATCTTTAAGTATGTTTTGTTTTTTAAGGAATTATGAAAAAGAAAAAAAATTGTCATAGGACCTTTTATATTTTGTAAGTAGACAGGCCTTTACAGTTAAGTAACTGATATACTATCTCTGCATATACATTTTCAATGTTGGAAATAGCTGAGGGATATGTTAGAAAGATTATGAGAATTAATTTTGTGTACTTACTTATCTGTAACTGATGTTGGGATATTATCTTCCACCCATTTAAGGTCATCTTCCTGTAGAAAGGAAAAAAAGAAAAAGTTTTATTAATAGGTTAAAAGACCAATTCTTTATTTTCAAAACAAATTGTTTCCAGGTTTTTGAATAGTTTAACCATGAATTTATAAAAGCAAAAAAATAATCACACACTATGCAGTGATATTAATTTTCAGTTTGATTGTTCTTAGGCAATCCATGAGATGGATTATATGTGTGTGTGTAAAAATTTTAATATTTAAGAGACATCATAATAGCTGTTAGAGCACTATTTTGATAGTTTCTAGTTTCTTTCTTGTCACTTCAAGGAAACAATACATAATATATTGTAAATGAATTGAGAAGAAAAAAAAAAAATGTGTGATGGCCAATAACAGAATATGTGAAAATTGTACAAGAGATTGTGAGATGCTAAGAGAAATTTTATTATTGTATGGAAAGATTACTTGAGCAATTTACTGATAGCATTTATGTTGTGCTCTTTCATGCAAGCTTTGTTGAAAGGTTTGTCTTTTTCTATCTTTGTCAATTCTCAGTATGAAGGCAAAATAACTTACAGCTTTATTTTTCACTTCCTTCTGCTTTGGGGACCCATTAGTAACTGGCTTAGCACCACGCATTTTCATGCCATCTATAAAAATACATTCATATAAATAGATTTCTAAGGAGGAAATGCACTTAACAAATTATGACAATTTAAACAGAGATCAAACAAATTCTATGCTTCATGGGGGAAAAAATCAGCAATGATGATCGAAAAAAATAATTTTTCATAACACTTTAAATTGCTCATTGAGGTTTACTTGATAGGCTCTTGTTTACACAAGTAATCCTACTTGGATATCTTTAAGGTGAATAGGAACTTGACATTTCACTTCAAATGCAGGACTTAGGGCAGTGGTTCCCAAACTTTTTCCCTTCTGGTCTACATTTTTGCTCATGCCACAAGTTTTGTGATTAAAAATACATTTAAAAATAAAAAACAGAGAGGTTAAAGGGAGATAACTGTGGATTCAAAGTCAAAACATTACCATTGATAACTCTCCTCCAATTTGCAGAGCCTAGTTACTATATTCTTAATACTTGATAAAATGCAAAAATATCACAACGATAAAATCAGTCAATTATTTATAACTATTTATATTGAGATTCATGCATGCAATTACAAGTCAGTCGCTTAGGTGATCATGTATCTTTCAATACAAGACTGATGAGGCAGATTTCTTTCTGCAGTAGACCAGTTGCCATCCAAGGCTATAGAACCTGGTCTGCCCTACTATTTATCCATAGCTGGGGGAAGAAGATATTTTTCCCAAGGGTATTGGCACGTAAGTGAATGTAATGGATTCGACTGGAATTCAAACTCTGCTCTCCGATTCCTCAATCAGAGACATTATCCATTATTCCACCGTGCCTCCTAGTTACGAGTTTGGGAACCACTGATTTAGCAGAAGAGATGGTTTTGACAACTTCAGAAGACAAAGACTAGCCAAGTAAGAAAAATAACAATGGAAAGAAGCCAACACAAAACAACTTTTTATTTTATCATTTTACTTAATACAACAAGTCATTGACTAATTCACTTGGCATAGGGTTCCTAAGATGTTAAGTTTGACAAATTATGAAAGAACTTAGTGTGGGAGTTTGAGTACTACACTTCACATCCATACCCTAATCAAAATGATGAGATTGCAGTGAAGAAAATGTTAAATGCATCTAAGCTAGAAAGGACATATTTAGCAAAATGTGTCATAAAAATATAGAAAAATTGTGGACAGTAGAAGAAGCCTCTGCACAAAAAGAAAAAATATTCAGCAGATATAAACAGAATAATAATAATATCAAATGTATGAGAAACAAGTAAAACCGTCAGTGACAGGCAGGAAAGCAATCAGAAGTTTGAAAGTATAGGTGGTGGGTGTGGGGAATAAAAATAGAAACAGCTCAGCAGAAACCCTATGATCTGAACACATGAAATGCATTCAGGAGATGAATTCGATTAAAAAGGCAGATGTGAGCATCAGTAGAAGGTTGAATTCACAACTATCAAGCTATATATATATATATATATATATATATATATATATATATTTATTTTGAAGCATGTTCGGTTAAATTTAGATGTATTATATCTATTTAGTTTTAATACTTTCAAGTCCACAAATTAATTTCTTGGTGGCTGTAGAAAATTAAGAAAAATTCCAAACTTTTATCTCATCTGAAACCATCTTCAGAGGTTGCATATTTATGGACGTGTTATGTGTTAACACTGTAAATTCAAGATATTTTTTCACCACTATCCAATAGAGGTAATTTATGTCACTTATTTTAATTTAGTATTATATATATATATATATATATATATATATATATATAAAAACCCTTTGCTGCTACAAACATTTAAGTACTTTGTTGCTATACTCGTAGTTGACTTTTTTTATTTTGAGCCACAATACTCTTATATAAAGGCTTCCAGAATTTTAAGTTTTTGCTTATTATTATTCTGATGATGCACTGATGTATTTTTGATTAATATGTGTCTAAACTGAATGTGGACATGAGTTTTCCTTTAAATATTCCGAGATTGAACTATGATCGTTCAAGTGAAATGTAAGCTTTGTTGTTGTTGTAAAACCAACATGCGTATTAACATTTTTATCAGAGATGCAATCTCCCAAAGGACATTTAAATTGACATATGATGTTAGTCTTTTATAAGACCCTAGTTGACAGAGAAGAGTTGTTATGGATGACTAGGTTGGTTGTATTAAATTTAGTAGAGTATATAGTTTAAGTATTTTTTTAATTGAATCACTGGGGGATATATTAATGTTTATGAGTCTTTTTAGAATTTTGTCCCCCTGATTATAGTTAGAATGCATTTTATTACAGTGATAGTAGTTTGATAGATTTAGAGTTATTTGAGGATGTATTATGTTCATTTTTATTTATGTTAACATTCCCAATAGCTTGTCTAATTTGTTCAATGATGTAATTAGCAAAGTCGTTATTAATGAAACTTTGTTTAATATTTTTTAATTCAGTATAGAAAATATTTGTCGAAGAGTTTGCCTTTGCCTGGTTTATTAAGTTTCATATAGTAGCTATCTTATAATAGTTAGGACATTCACTTTTATAGTTGAGAGTGCACATGTTTATGCTAGTTGATTTTTTTATATGGAGAAGTAGTAAATGCATTATTATTGGTGTCTAGAAACAAGATTTCATTGCCGTTAAGCTTGTATGTGAAAATTAAGTACAAAGGTTTTTGGAGTTCATGTATTTCGTCTATGTTTTTGACTAAAATGAGAATGTCATCTAATATATCTTAGGTAAATGAAGTTTTTTTCGTGGTATTCAGTACGTTATTTTATATAAGTGAATTGTGGCCAAAATTAAATAAAGTCAACTATGAGTACAGCAACAAAATTCTTAAATGTCTGTAGCAACAAAGTGTCATAAAAAAAAATACTAAATCAGAAGACTACAATTAAAAAATCTAAAAAACACATAAGTTACTTCTCTTGCATAGCAGTGAAAAATGTTTTGAATTTATGGTGCTAATACATCCATAAATATGAAACCCTTGAAGATGGCCTCAGAGGAGATTGAAAGTTTTTGAGAAAATAAAAATTATTAGAATTTTTCTTAATTTTCTACAGCCACCAAGAAATTAATTTGTGAACTTGAAAGGATTAAAACTAATATAAATAGACATAATACACCTAAATTATTTAACCAAACATACTGACAGAGTGTGTATGTGTATGTGTGTGCGCAAGTGAGTTGGCTGAATCCACACATTTAGGACACAAACATTGAGACCAGTGGAGAAAATGTTAATGTTGACTACTACTACTACTACTATCACAACTTTGTGCAGAATAATGCACTTGCTACCAGCAGTTGTGTTAAGATGAAGATTTTGAAGAATTTAAGGTGCGAGTTCACAGACAGTTGCCACTGTTCCTAAGATCTTGTTCACTGTTTCAAATCTTAAAAAGTCCCAAAAGAAGGAAATATTTGAATGATTTAGGTAAAAAAAAAAAAAAAAAAAAAGTCACTGCTTTTGTTTGAGCCAAGAACTTTTCAGCACTCACTATATATATATATATATATATATATATATATATATATATACACACACACACACAACATTTAGGGCACATCCTGTATCATTACTGATGCAACACTGATCTCTTCCCACTACCACATAGAACAATTTGAACATTAAAATATTTACTGGATTATATGTTGTATACCACAATCAAAGTAATGGGTTAAAGAGTTAACTTATCCGGTTGTTTTCCATTTAATGCAAACACTATAGATGGCAATATGAGAAGACTAGATATGGTGAGGTAGAGGTTACTTATATCACTCCTATATCTTTGTGAAACAATAATAATACAGATATTTTGGTTGGTTTGTCTTCAAAGGAAGACAAGCAAAATGTTTAGAAATCTTTGTTGAAATTTTTATAATAAAAATTACTTGCTTACAGTGAATTCTAAGAATACATTTTTTTTTTTTTTTTTTTTTTTTTTAGGTACTTCACTAATAACGAAACCATCTAGAAATCAGAAAAATACACAGTTAAAAAAAAATTCAAATGTTATTGAATTTCAATGCTTATACTTACCAAATGCATCATTCATAATAGTGTCTTCTTCCTCCTCTTCTTCTTCAGCATCAAGTAGTGGAGAAAATGCATACCTGGAATGGAGAAAAAAGAAAAAAAAAAGTCATTCATATTAGAAGATATGTGGACACAAAAGAGATTTTATTGTGAAACCCATTATAACAGAAAAAGAAAATGTTAGATACACATATGCATATGTAAGAGTTTTTAAAACTCAAACTATCAGTTGTTTTAAATTTTATCCAGGTTTATATTGTGATACTTAAATATCTAAAAGATTTTGAAGGCTTTTAAAAAAAAAAAAAAAAAAAAAAAACACGGCTAGAGAGATTCAAACAAGTTTTCTGAAGTCAGGAAAAACTAATTACTCATTTTGATCACTTTATGGGATTTTAGAGTACAATAAGCAAAAAAGAAGCATATGAAGAGAGATGTAAGAACTTTCAATTAAACAAAAAAAAAAAAAAAAAAAAAAAAAAACTTTGTAAATAAAAGAGGCATAAGAGTTTGGTTCATTTTTAAGAAAAAAATTGACAACATTATTATATGTCCCAAATAACTTGTTATAGCACTGACCTACAAGCAGATTTAATATATTTTAGCTTTGAAAACATTTTTCACACAGCAATATGCTGAAGCTCATCTCTGAGGAAAGTATATCAAGAGTTAATCCTTCTGAAGGCATTTAGAAAAGTCAGTCAAATTTCGCCTTTTGAAGTCATCTTTTACCATGCCATTCCATAAATTTCAAGTAAAAGAGGAGAGAGGAAGGGGAGAGAGAGAGAGAGAGAGTTCATTTTCTGAACTTTCCTACTTCTCCACGTAGAAGCAAGATCTTTCAGAGCCAGGTGAACAAAGTTTGCTAAGCAAGTAAACATTGTCAAGTTTCTTTCAATCCCTACAGAATATGTAGAATCCTACTTGAGAGATTTGCTTGCTATAATTTTCAATATTTCATTGTTGACCAACCAAAGAAAAAGAATTTTATAAGCAATGTTACATGATCAATGAAGTTGAGCAAAGTCAGGTTGCCATTCAATGATAATGGATTAAAAAAGAAAGAAAAAAGGCATTAGTGTTAAAATGATTGAGATAAACTTATCAAACTGCATAAGTTTTCTCAAATGTTAAAATAAAATTGGTGCTGCACACAATTACCAACCTTTGATTATTTGCAGAAGGTCTCCACAGAATCATAATAACCAAAAGGAGAACCGAAAATAACAAGTGCCAAAACGCATCATCAACCCACAATTCTCGCCAATCCTAAAAGGATAAAAAATAAAACTGACATTTTTCATTAAAAAAAAAAAAAAAAAAAAAAATTTAAAGCATTAATGAATTAATGACTAAATATGATTCCCAATAAAGGTTTGATGATTGTTATTAAATTAAGAACATTTATTTAAGCATGCAATTTCTTTTCTGCCATTTTAATTTAATCAGTAGGACTTGAAAATAAATAATAAAAAGGAACATGTGTGTATATATATATATATATATATATATATATATATATATATATATATATATAAAAAAAAATCAAATTATTTTCTTCAACATGGCTGATTTTCTTTTAAAATAATGGAATTACAAACTACATTTCGTTCAATTTCGTAAACCAATTGATGAAGTGGATTTATTTAGAAAATACTTTGACAAAAACACTACTTCGTAGTTTAATAATTTTTTTTAATTTAACTTTGACTTCATGGTAAACAACACTTTTCAAGAAAATTTCTTTTTTCCTTTTTAACAGCAAAGAATAAATTCATAGGATTTCTTGCCATGTGGAAATATTTCTTTTTGGAGCCAAAGTGTTTGGCCTTGGGATTTGTTTATAGTTCTCAAGCTCAGGAAGAACTGGAAACTGGATTCTTGTATATATAAAAACTTAAAAGATATGCAAAAAAAAAAAAAAAAAAAAAAATATTGCATTTTTATTAACCAAGTATTTGTTACTTTAATCATTAAATTGTTTAAAAAATAATGGGAGTATTTTGTATGTTAAATAAAACTTAACTTTTCTCAAAACATTAATGAAAATTTATTGTACTAAGCTACGCACCCTAGTTAAACCAACCGTACTTTCTGCCCCCTTACCTGTTTGTACTTCTTCCCAAAATTTGGTTGATCGGTCAATGTATAACTATATTAGAGGATGTAACAGTCGGACAGACTACTGGAAGCCACAGAATTTTATATATAGATTTTTGGGTGATTCTATTTATTTACTGAATCTTTAGTTAAAATTTAATTCCATTCATTTTTATATTTTGTCAGGCAATCATTGAAAAGTGATTAGTCATTTTTTATTTTTGGCATTTGTAGGAATTTAAGTTGGGCTATAATGAAATTTTGTAGCTGCAAAGATATATTTATTTTATTCATGGAGGAGTGTACACTACACAAATAGTGAACAAAGAAATTTTGATATCAATTTTTGAGAAAAAAAAAAAAAAAAAAAAAGTTCTTTTGAAAAGTGATCTCAATTTAATGGAGAAAACTTTTAAACGTTAATATCTCAATTTGAATAATTTCAAATATTGAAATTTACAGACAAGAAAAAATACTTTTTAAGTGTTCTGTTTGAATTGAACAAATCAATTTGCATTTTGATGAATGATAAATTTTCTAACTGGAGAACATTTGAAGAATGACTGGATGTCAAGGAGAAGTGAACCCACATTTAGCAGTGCAATAGTTTGAAATTGCACATTCAAATTTCAAATATTGCCAAATTTAGCATATGGAAGAGGTGCTGCTATTTTGCTCAATAAAAATGGTGCGAAACTGATGGATCAAAGATCCCAAACCCTACCTTAGGCCCAAGAATACAGTCTATTAACTTTTAGCTTGGGGGTGGGCAGAGAAGGGATGGGCACTAGTACAAAAAGGAACGCAGAGTAGATTGGAATTTGATTACTTAAGGTTATCTTTGTTTAGTGGCATATTGACCTCTGTGAGTCATTTAATACCAAGACGTGTGTGTGTGTGTGTGTGTGTGTGTGTGTGTGTGTGGAGGGGAGTGATTTGGTACCGAGTGGCTTAAGGTTTTTGTTTTTTTCAAATTGTACTTGTAGAAAATAAAACTATGCAAGTACATTTTAAGTATTTTTTGTGTTGGCGTTGCTGAATAAGTTTTTTTTTTTTTTTTTTTTTTTAAGTTATTTGCTTGGTAATGTGTTGATCTGACTGAACTAAAATTACTGCATCTTGCTTAAATGTTTAAATGTTGTAAGGCTCTTGGCACAGCACATGACCAGAAGGTGAGTTTTTGGGCAGGAGGAGTTTTTTTTTTATTTTTTATTCTTAGTTTTTTTTTTTTTTAAAACGAGGAATAAATGGGTAATGTAGGTATGTTCTATACACATTCTAGCCAGAACCACTTCTTTTGCTCTTATTGTGTAGCCTATCCTGCTATTTAATGGTGGTTGGTTGATTGGAAAGTTAGTTTTACAATTTCTGCCATTTATGGTTGATGAATTTGAAAATTATTGGATTCTGATCAGTATGTCAGATTTTTCTTCTTGGTGTTTTAAAGAGATTTTCTTTTACTATTTGCTTTTTCCTTTCCAGAGATGTCAATATGACTTTGCATCCAGCACAGGAGGAGGGTTTGTAAAGAATATCAATCCTCTTCAGCAACATGGTGATTCGTGTGTGCATGTGTTCAGTGCTATAAGCATTGCTCTGAGAAGATTATATATACATTACAATATATAAAAGTTTGATTTCACCCTAAGCAAGGTAGTAAAGCCACTAAGACACAAGGGATTACTGGGTGTGGAAGAATTAGGAACAGAAACATTACTAATGAGCAGGAAGAGGAAAGAGTCATCAGGACAGTAGATAGTGATTGACATTGCATTTAAATTTTTGCAGATTAGAGTTGGCTGGAAAACACACACAAAAATTCAGTAAATACATATGTCCTTGTAAAGAATCAGGATAGATGTTTTCAATGATTTGGAAATGTGATGGGTATCTCAATCCAATTAGACAGGTGGTTACTTTAACGGCCAGAGTGAAGTTTTAGAAATGGCGGGTGGATTTATGCACTCGTTTTGTCTGCTTTTATTTCGTTTATCAATTCTAATATGGAGGTTGTATGGTTTAAGAGTTTTCTACTTTTTATTAAAATAGGGGAGGGGGTGGTACATTGCACTTGAAAGAAACAATTGTAAGTGGGATTTTGTGGATATGAAAAAGGAGGGGTCTATTGGCTGCAGTATGTGGTCTTTGCATTGGGAATATGTGGAAAGCCCCCAGACTGATACTGGTCCTGGACAAGCTGTAGTCTATTGAGATACATTTTACAAGCAGAGCTGTAGACTACTGTCCAGTTTTTGATCTCAGTAAAGATCTGCAAGCCCCGATACAACTTCAGAAATCCAAAGCTCATTAGCACTTTGGTCAAAAATAACAGAAATGAAATTTAATAATAAATTAAATTTCAATGATTATTTCCAGTTATTTTATCTTTTGAACAACTGGGATATTGTAATTATTCAAGTTGAGTGAAGCATTTTTTGTTGCAGAAATACATAGAAACGGTTTGGCCTTAGAAATGTGTAAGCCATTGTCATAGGACCATCATCACATAATTTTATTGTGGCCATCTTTCAATTATTAGCATGTGTGGTGATGAGAAGTAATTGAGAAATCGCCTAGAAATAGGGATTTATCCAATCCAGAATTGGACTCAATAGTACTGTTCATTTTTAATGGAAAACAGAGAGAGACAGAATGCGACTGTGTGGTACATTTAGCTTTTGGCTGTGCAGCTCACTCAGTATGGCTTCAAGTGGGACTCTTATTGGAATTTCTGAATGAATAAAGACATTTTGCCTATCAAGCTAACATATATATCTTTTAAGCTGCTACCATATGCCTTGCCTCCAGTACTTATTTCTAGAGTCATATATATATGTGTGTGTGTGCGTGTGTGTGAGAGAGAGAAAATCAATTCAGAGCCCCTACTACACTTGGGTGTATTCAGGGTTAGGTGTGGGCATGCATGGACTGGAGAATATTGTTGCTTTTAATAGTTTTTCTACATTTTTTTGTACAGTTTTTGGTGACCAGAGTTGCAGATATGAATGGAATGTCTGTCATTGATCTCCAAGGATATAAAGACTGGAAACATTTAAATTTTGACCATCTCCATTGCCTGAGAGAAGACCTTTTGTGGCCTTTTGCCAGATTTTGTGAAGACTAGATCATTGATTCCTTCATTACTCTGGCTCCTCAATCCTCTTCAGGTCGAACATGAGATATGTCAAAGAAGAAACCCAATCACTCTGAAGAATAGTATATTTATATTCAAGAGGAGGGGGACTATATGCATTCATAGACCTTATGCTCCTTTACTCAAATATAGGGGAACATCAGGGGAATAATGAACATGTCCTAGTTTTATCTCTCAAATTTATTGACCATCAGTAACTTTTTATACTTATGTTGGGTGTTTTTGTTTAGCAGCATGTCAACCTCTAGGAGTTATTAAATGTTGAAATTTAAATATTTTGTATGCAATTTTATTTTTTTGGAGATAATAATGGTTTTAGTAATACAAGTTTTACTAGTTAACCTATAGCTGGGGAGAGAAGAAATAGATTCATACTTTTCCCAAGGGTATTTGCATGTAAATTATTATAACAAACCCAACTTGAACTCGGTTGTCCAATTAACAATTTGGAGACATTATCCATTATAGCAACTGTGCATCCAAGCTTACAGCACTTTGTATTCCCAAGCAGTTACCCATCTGGGTACTGACCAGGCTCGACATTGCTTAACTTTGGTGACTGTATGGAACTGGTGGGTCAACGGGATGTGGCCATAAGCCCTTTATACAGGAAAGGATTAATTATGAACTTGTAAGATTTCTTCATATTGGAAGAAAAGACAATTTAGGCCTACAAGACATATCTCCCAAAGTTTGACATGACAAGCACCTGTCTGGCCCAACTCAGGGATGAAGCAGAGCGTTGCAAATCACATAATTATTTAATCTTTAAGACTATGGACTGCTCAACCACAGGCGTCATGAGCAATAGCAGGTGGAGGAGGAGGAGGAGGAGGTATTTTACTGCCCTGCAAGGGATATAATTGGCATATTCTTTGCCCTGTCAACAAGGTTAGATTCTTTAAGAAGCAAAATGACAACTTTTTATCAAAGTGGAATATATAATGTTGAAGAATATTCTAATAATAAATTTTTCTTTGTTTAAATATAAATTTGTCATTTCCTGTTGAATCAGTAAATCAGGAACAATTAAAAAGTTTAAATTTTAATAAAATATAAAAATAAATCACAAATACCTAAGAAATTGAAACAAAATATGTTGGTTCCCAGCACTTAATGAAAGAGAGAGAGAGAGAAAATGTATTAGCAGATCTAAAAGCATATTTATTCAGCTTAGTGTAATCTATCATCAGGCCATGTGTGTGCACATGTGATAGAAGATTATGACAAAATAGAAACATTTAATGAAGAGAGAACTTACTGTGAGGCAAAATTTCAGTTTGTGTTGTGTTATGGACCAAGCCATGTATGTTATGGAAGCTGAAAAAGTAGAAAAATCATCCATGAATACAGCCTTTAAATGGCATCATTAAAAAAAAAAAAAAAAAAATAAAGATGATATGATTGATAAGGCACAATTGTTAATTACCATGAAATGTTTATGTGAATAAGATTTATTGTGACGACAGCCATTAATGACTTGCATAGAGTCAGGCACATAAACAATATAAAAAAAAAAAAAAAAAAAAAAATCTTATTTCATTTTTCAAAGTTCTGTTGCATTAATGAATTGGATATTATTGGCCAGAGAAATGCTAGAGTATTTTATTTTTATTCATGCCACAGGCAAAACATTTGGTAACATTTTTGAAATTCATTGCTTTAAAATTAAGCTTTAAATTACAATTAAGATTTTGCTAGCAAAAGGATAAACAAAATCTTTCCCTTTTCGTAACATTTTACAAATAGATTCATACATTTAATGGAGAAGGTATTGTGAGTAATTGAACATGTCAGAAATGGTTTGCCAGGTTTTGAGCTGGTTTCACAGTCAGATAAACTGAATTAAGGTGTGATTGCAATCAAATGCCATTGAGAATAACCAATGTTATACAACAGGGGAAATAGTCAACCTCTCAAGATACCATCATCAAGTACTGAAAATCATTTGCACCAAAAGTGTTTTGCCATTTCAATGAGTTGTTTCCACATAAGGGAAAGAGAAATGTTAATTGGACTTTAAACATTACATATTTATGAAACATGTTGCATAATGAAAAAGTGGCTACTTTATAACAATATGGAATACAAGAGATTTTGAGGGTAACCAAACTGGACTTCCCACAAACTACACTAAAAAGTATTGTATTTGGGGTGGGGGTAGTCTTTATCAAAAGAAGGTAGGGCTTTATACATTCTGGGACTTGAAAGCAGCCTTTTATTAGGAGCATTTCTAGAAAAGTATATGAAGAATTGGAATTTAGTTAAGACAATTATTCTTATTTAAAAATTTAAGAAATCTTTGGCCTGTATTAAAAATGGGCAAACTGGTGTTTTTTTTTTTTTAATTGTATGATAAATATAACAACAAATGTTAGAAGTGGATATGGATTATATATGGTTATAATGTCTGCAAATGTTACATTCTTTAAGGATGAGTTTTACTAATATTGGTGATAGGAAAAAGTGCATTGCTTATGGAGAAAATACCACAAATGCTTATTAATAATGTGGTATTTTCTCCATAATGGGTTGTATTCATTTTTTATTATTATTATTATTAAGATGACATTTGTTTTTAAATCAAAGTTATAGCCCATTTTATTTCTATGTGTTACTACAAAGGAGTTTGCCTCACTGCTAAACTGGCTGTTTGATCAATATCTAAAATTGCTAAAATAACAAAATACAAAGTTAAGAAACAAACTTACCTAATACTGCAAATATAAGGGTATTAGTAAAATGTCTATACAGCGACAGTTTAACAATGTTCCTTCTTAATCGAAGTGTTCTAGTTGTTTGCACCAGGCCAGAAAAGATGTAAAGCAATTAAGGAAACAACATAAAACCTGTTATCAATTTAGAAATATCGCATTCAATGAGAAAAAAAAAAAAATAAATAAAAATAAAAAAAATGCTTTGAGATTATAGATGAAAGCTCAAGTATCCAGAAAATAAAAACATACATATCAAGCTTGAATATTACTTTTAACATAAAAATGTTAAAGAAAAATATGGAAACATCCAATTGGGATTTTCAATAACAATTTTAATAGTAACTTACAAAAATTTGTAAAATAGAGTTACTTTTTAGACATCGGCAAATTATAGACAGTTTATGACAAATCTGAATACTATGAAGATGCACAATATTTTTGAAAAAAATTGTAACCATTTAGAGTTCAATATTGTCTCAATCAAGTCACATACTAGATTATCAATTATTAGTTATTTTAATTATTTCTCCAAGTCAATGAATTTAAAAATATAACCATATTTCATGAACCAATGGTTGAACGTTAAGATATTAATTTTTAACTTTTCTCCTTCCAACTTATTCTTGTTTTTTTTCATAGTACTTAAGACATTTTATAAAATGCAAGATTGCCTTCATCAAAAACAATAATGAAAATAATTTATCTAAGAAACTTAATTTAAGCCTAAATCAAAATGGAATCAATGTAACAAATAGGTAATGTGTGTGTGTGTGTGTGTGTGTGTGTGTGTGTGTGTGTATAGACAGACAGAACAAACATTGAATTCTTAACAAGGATATCCACCAACAAATTGCTGCATCAACAATGGCTAATGGGACATTTGCCAGCATCAGTTCTTTTGATTGGTCACTCTTGGGCTATTAAAGAAAAAATAAAATGATTTAGTTGAAATGAAAGAGTATTGGCATATGTTCTGGACAGAAAATAAGAGGTTGGAAATGTCAAGGAAATTCCAAGTCTATAATTCAACTTTCACAATAAAATGCTTCTTTAGACCATATTTTCCACCCACAGTAATAATTTTTAAATAAGATCAAACTGAGGTAAGTCATTCAAATTTCCAAATACTCAAGTAAACAGGGAATAAATAACAGGGAAGATTTTTTTCTTTGCCTAAAAGGCAACAATAAACCAAAAGGCAACGCTAAAAAAATTAAAATATTACAAAAATATGTTGAGCGTCTGCAATTTTTGAATGACTTTAGAATTCAATTGCCAAGACTGAGATATGCACACCTTTAGGGATCGTAAGCAGCCCTCTATTGATGCCAAAATAAAGTACAAAATTCCCACACACAAGACTTTGTGAAAAGTAAGTCCAAGTCGTGGCCTGAAATAGAAAAAGTAGAATAATTCTAGTTTAGAGCATAATCAGAAATGATACAAAATTTAAGCAGAGAGAGAGAGATCGCAAGACATATTGAGCTTTTTAGATTAGAAATAGAGCAATAAAAAATGTATCTTCCATTAAATAAGAAATAAAATACAAACTTTAATATTTTAGACGGATTCATGCAGAGAGCCAAAATCAGCACAAAATGTAAACAAATTAAAACAACCTGTTTGGTAGATTTAAGATCTTTTAATAATTTCACTAAAATTACTGAAAGCATATTTTCTAATTAGCAATTATTGAGTTTAGTTAAGAAATATGAATTTTAAAGTTTAAAAAAAAAAAAATTTTCATTAATTCTAAGTTAGAAAATAGGGGCTGTAAACAATACAATTTATTCATGATGATTATTTGAATAAAAAGTTGGTTCTTAGTTCTGTATGGAAGTTTGTACAAACAACAGACTAAAAACCATTTATTATAGCCTTAATTTATTTTTAGAAACACTAATATTTCTTGATTGTAGGATTTATTTATTTCTATTTTTTTTCTTTAAATCTCCAGTAAGCATTTGTAGATTTAGAAATGTAATAAAATTTAAATATACTGAAAGTAGAAAAAAAAAAATTAGCATTAAAAATTTAAATTATCCATTTTTAACTAAAATTTTCATAACTGTTATAAAGAATAGAACACTGTAGTTATTCATCCATTCAATCACTTCAGAGAGAGAGAGAAAAAAAAAGGGTATAGATAATGATTCTTACTTGACAATTCCAAATCCTAAGCTTACAATAATCACTAACATTCTTGCAAGCATTCTCTTCAAACAGGAAACCAGCTCAGCAAATATCACTGCACCACGAACTGAAATCCAAAGATAGCAAAATAAAAATCTATACCAAAAGGGGAGGGGTGAGGGGTAGAAAAATAATTAGATTTAGAAGTCGATTTTGAAATAAGATATTTATAAAACCATCTTGGCCCTGTATACACATCTTGAGTTCAGAAATTGTTAATAAGTATGATCTAGTTAGTCAAAATAGTGTAGATCATCCCCAAAAAGATTTTAATTTAAAAAGGTGAACATTTGTAGAGAAAAATGTATCAAATGAAACTGAACATGAATCAAATTTTCCAAATGTCATTAAAGAACAAGTAAATTATTTCTTATCAATTTTGAACAGACAAGACATCTAAAAGCCAAGTTATAAAACTAAATTGAGTAATTCATTTGCAAGAGCTAATCTTCTATCTCAGAATAAGAAATTCTTTTAAAATAAATGTTTAATAAACACACAAGAATAAATAGAAACTATTTAGGTGCTTTACCCGAGACTCCAGTACTGCTTATACTTTGATATTCTGCATAGAATACAGCCTTTTCCAACATCCCTAAAATTCAGGGAAAAAAAAAAAAAAAAAAAATTACTTCTTTGGAGATTTACAGAATATTTGTCATTTGTGAAGTAATTTAGTGCATCTCATCTCTTTTTTGGTGTTACTGCAATAAAAGGTAGAGAGCAAGAGAGTTATTTTTAACTAAGCTTATTCGTTTATATGTCAGCTATTTTCATTTTCATTTTTAATTAGTATCACCTCGTGGCAAGGCAGTAAAGACACTCAGACAAGGGATTATGTGTGGAAGAATTAGTAAAAGAAACATCAATAACGAGCAGGAAGATGAAAAAGTAATCAGGGGGACAGTAGATAGTGATTGATATTGCATTTAAATTTTCGCAATTAAAGTTGGCTGGAAAGCATGGTGCCAGAAGGGAGTTCCACACGTGAGAAAAGAAACTTTTCATTTGATATTGCTTTTACTTTTCAGATTAACATTTAAGACTTGCAAATCTACAGGTTTTTAACTTCAAAGTGTTCATTTTAAAAGAATAATGAAATCATTAAAATAACAGAAGAATATTAGTCACCTTCTTTATATTCTTAAGTCAGAATTTTTTTATTTTCAATTAAAAAACTGATTAAGTAAACAGAAAAATGATCAAAAACTTTGTTTAATGTATGATTTCCTTTTGTGTCAATACAAATGCAATTTACTTACCAAGTAAAATGACTCCACCAATCCAGAACTGAATGCGTAGTAAATCTCTCCAATTACAGGCAAGTAACAACAACCAGACAACACCATAAAGAATGTAAACAAGACCCATAATGCCAAAAAACTGAAAGAAAGAAAAACAAAAAAACAGAACATTTAAATGCAAATTAAAAACAATCTAGCTTTCTAAGGGCTACAAACAAACAAAATTTTATAGAGCAATAATATTTAAATAAGAAATAAATATTTTCTTAAAATGACATTGCAATTAATGAATTTTAATACAAGAACAAGATAATTCTATTTTTCAATTTTTTGAAATGAGAGGGACAAAGTTACTTGTAAACTAAAATCTGATCATAACACAATATCATTTTAAGTGTGAATATCTGATGCATTAACAAAAAAAAAAAACAATTCTGATCTTTAGTTATTGCAATTCGATCTGATATTGATTTATAAGTGAAGTACATTTTGGAACTAAAATTGATGCCACAGATGGCAATAGTATCAATGCTTGTAATTATGCACTTTTAAAATCACATATAGGGCAAAGGACTTAGGTTTTAAGAAAATAAAAATTAAAGGATTTTAAATTGAATGAAATAAATAAATACATAAACATGAGACTCAAATTTCTTCAGCATCCAAACAAACTTACCAACAGTAATGGCCATTCATTTGCAGAAAGAAAACCATGTTTTCCTACCATCTGAATTGTCACTAAAAGAAAAGCAAATGAAATAATGTTCAAGTTACCTTCAATTAAATAGAAAAAACAAAACTGAATTAACTATACATTGTTAATAGAAACCAAAAACAAATTTTCATTATCAAACTGAGGTTGGATCTATTCTTCAAGTCAAAGTTTAGCCCCCTCCCAAGCCAATCATAACAAAATAAAACCATTTATTCATTAACAACAGCAAAAAAAAAAAAAAAAAAAAACCCCCAAAACTATCTACTGTACTTTTTATTTTGTAGTTATTTATATAAAAATGTTTTGATAGCATGTCCACTACTGTATTAATCATAATAGTAGTAAGCTATTTTGCCACTTCCCCCACCCCATGTGAGAACAAATTCATTAAGCAACAACAAATTTACCAGAAATGTATGGAGGAAAGAATGTAACATTTTAAACAAAAAAACAAAAAAAAATAAGTAAATAAATTTTGTCTCACCAATAAGAAAATGATACTTAAACAGAAGTTTCAATGTCAAATTAAACCGCAAGGTATTGTTTTTATACTCAAGAAAACATATTTTTATTATTATTTCCATAGAACATATCAAAATAATTAGTGACCAGTGCAAGATACACTTGAATGTTAGACAGCAGCTCTTACATATACTCTTTTTAAAGTATCTGTATGCAAATTCAGATTAACGTTCTTTTTCACTTCATGCACAATACAAGATAATGTGGTTTCCTGCTGCTGTTGGACAACACATTGCTAAATTATAGTCTAAACCAATGTCTATTTGAAAAAATATCATCCAGATAAGGGAAAAAAGGTTAGCATACCTTCAGCTGTAAAGTCTTTTTCTGCTTGAATATTAAAGAAGAAAGCATAAGGGCCATCTTGCCAAGTTGCAGCAATAAGTGAATCATCTACAGCCTGAAGAGAAAACAATACAGAGAAAAAAAAGAAGAAAGATTATATTATAAATAAAAGGATATTCTGGTTATTATTTCCTTACCCCATTGAAAGGTGGAGTTCGTACTGGGTAGCTTGGTCTATACTTCCTTGCCATCTGACACATAGGTCCCTCCCTGGGCAACTGATACTCTTGTAGTTACCTCTACTTGTATTTAAATACAACTCCTGAGTGATGTTATATCAAAAATTCAGTTATCGCCTTAATCATATTCTTTGGTGCTTCTTCACAATATCATTTCTATTCAGTTTATATGTAATTCCAAAATACCACTTAAAGAAATCTGTCCAATATTTCTTTCATCACTACTGATCTAGATGTAGGACTATTGTCCATCATCTACTGAGCCTCTTTCTCAAAAACACATTTATCACTGTTGTGACCAAGCCCTTCCACTGTCCACAACATAGCCATGTTACAGATAGTGGAAGGCCCTGATCCACAAATCAACTAACAAGCATACTGTTGCAGTAACAGGTAATATTAACTATCTTTTTTAATTACTTGCACACCTGAATTTCTCATACTATGCACACTGTGTGGGATTGATCAACTGGCATTGGTCACATCTCACCATCTTATGGTCAGTTTTTCACCTTCCTGGCCAGAAATTATGTCTTGCCTTCCCTTATTCAATTCCTTCATGTTCCTGTAAAAGATAGCAGAAACCTCCACCTCACTTCCAGAATCCTGACTATAGCCAGGTTTTTCCTCACCCCAGTGAGACTGCTCAGTCTTTCCCTGAGAATACAAAAACTAACTCAGATGTAAGCCAAACTTTCAAATTACCTCCCCCATAATCTCCACTGTTTAACTTCTGTAATAATTTTCATCTGTACTCTTTTCTTTCCACCGACAAGTGGTTACAAATCTGACTCATGCAAACACTGTAACCAAGTCAGCTTTAATTTTGATGTCTTGCAGTTCTCATATCAGTTAAAAACAATAACAAAAGATGTTAATTTGTAACTGATTTTCTTCTTCAAGCAAGCAGCATCTTCCACCCTGACATCCTCTGCTTCCGGAATGACATCTGATACAAAATCATTTGCATTACACCACACATTAGCTTAAGAGACAAAGCATCAGAAGACACAGATGCCATAAACAGCAGAAAGTTATTAAGAGGACTTATAACAAAATTCACCAATGAAAATTTATATACCAAGGCAAGCAATGTCTGTAGATTATTAGTGATTTTCAGACTACATTTGTGATAATCTCAAAGCATAAATATTTATGACTAAACAGAAAAGCATCTGAATATTTTCTTTAAGAGGAATAATCAATAAAAGAAAGAAAAAAAAGTTGGATTACAAAAATGCACACATGAAAAGAGAAATGCAGTATCAAAATTTCATTTAATAGACCAAAAGAAAGTATAAATTTTAGTTCTTATCTCATCTTCACTGATAACCAAATGGTAAACATGGACAATTCTTGAAATGATAAATGTACAAGAAACAAGTTTTAAAAATTTTAAATGATAAGTATCATGGTGTAAAAGTAGATCATTACCTGTGGAATGGTAGAATTAGAAGTGTGTGCAGCTGCCGTTGAAGTGTTTGTTGTAGTAACAGAACCAGCAGCTGCAGCATGCCTTCCACGAGCATCTGCAGTAGAATTAGCCTAGATAAAGGAAAAAAAAAAGTTTTAAAAATTTTTTAAAAATTTAAATTGATAATTTCCTTGTTTTAACTTGTCATGAGTATCAATGAATATAGTAGATATCATAATCTAATCAGGAAATTATAGAACTAGTTGTCTGTACACATGAATTAATTCTATTTTATGTTATGGGACTTCCATGTCAACTCAGTCTGGATTCAACACCCACCACTTCTCAGATTATCCCCATTTTTTAAACAATGTTAAAATAGATCACACACCTGAATAAAATAAATAAGAAAAACTGGATAATTTTAACTCCAGTTTTTCACAGGAAAACCATTTTCAAGACATCTGAAGATTGCACCATTTTTCTAAATTGGATGTTATGTCACAAAATTGTGACATAACAATTCAACAAATTTTGATCCAGAGGACTTGAAAATTTGAACCCCTATTATTTTAACCCAAAGAATTCAATAATAATTAAATGATTGTAAAACCAAGAGAAAATTCCATTTTTGTATGCAAAGATTTAAGGATTCTGATATGACAACCACATTTTCAGAGTTGATGAAAATGTGAAATGTGGTGCAGTTAAAAGGAATCAGATTTCCTTAACAAGTAAAAACAGAAATGAAAAATGACAAATTGCATAATGTGACCTTCATTTTAATTGTCATTATTGCAGATCTGCATGATGTGACGTCTTGCTAAAAACTTTCACAAGATGTGAACAATGTACTTGTTCAGTCATCAAGAAAGTGATAGCCCAACAAGTTTCACTAAAATTGGTTTCCATGTTACAAAGTCATGCAACTGGTTCTAGATATATCTAAAATAGATGATTCTGAACAGACCTAATGCCAACACTTTTTTTTTTTATTTAACAGACGAAATTTTTTTTTTTTTTTAAATAGGATCTAAACTATAATGCATTACACTTCACCTGTTACTTTAATTTGGAAGCTAACTGTATCAGTAATATTAACCTTATATCTGCCCCTTAAATAATACCTTCCTATTGCACTAAAAAGTGGTGTGCCAAATCATTTCCAGTTACCTACAAGAGAGAGAGAGAAGTGTCAGAAGCATCTATCAGAGTGACTTTCACCATAAAAATGACTGTTTCATATTGGCTGAGAGAGGAATTCATTGTAATAGTTTTTAAACAAATTAAAACATTTCATCCGAATAACATGGAAATTACTGTGCTTTAAAATCAGTTTCTCTGTTGCCTGTATACTGTATGTATGGGTTTATATTGTTTTCAGAGTATTTTTAACTTGGAAAAAAAGAAAAAAAAAAGTGCTCATGAGAATTAAAACTGTAAATATTGCTCATAAATGAATATAAGAAAATACATAAAATGTTTCTAAGTTGAATAAAAGAGTAGGGTAAGGGGAAAGTTTTATAGAGCAGGGAGAACAATCTCCAAAACTGAAGAGATCTTATCTTCATGGTTGCATAGCAACAACAACATTTTAAAAATAGATTTTACAAGTTAGAGATAAGTAAATCTCACCAACTCTTGAGAAGATTCAATGACTTGTTTAACAGGTAACCGTTTCTGAAAGTAATGAACAAAAAGCATGACATGCAAAAACTCCAAGACAAAAAAAAAAAATTAAAAAAAATAAAATAAAATTTTGGATGTTTCCGTTTATGATTTTAAATCTACAAACATGCAAAAGTTTAAGAAAATTCTAAAACAAAAAGACAAGCATCTAGATTTAAGCAAAATTAAATGCATTAACATAAATTAGCTTAAAAAGAAATAAAGAAAAAAGATAAAATAAGTGTACATAATATTTTAAAAACTTGGTTTATATGACCATGCATAGAGTTTTCCTGAAAGATCCCTACTGAAGAAAAATCCAAATGATCAACAAAAAGACTGCATAATAAAATTATATGCAGAAACATTTTATAAAACAGTTTAAATGTTGATTTATGCAAGTCATTTTCCAGAAAGTATATCCTTTTTAAGAAAAGAAGAAGAAAAAGAAAAAGAAAAGAAAGAAAGAGAAAAGAAAAGAAAGAAGAAGAAAGAGAAAAGAAAAGAAAGAAGAAGAAAGAGAAAAGAAAAGAAAGAAGAAGAAAGAGAAAAGAAAAGAAAGAAGAAGAAAGAGAAAAGAAAAGAAAGAAGAAGAAAGAGAAAAGAAAAGAAAGAAGAAGAAAGAGAAAAGAAAAGAAAGAAGAAGAAAGAGAAAAGAAAGAAGAAGAAAAGAAAAGAAAAGAAAGAAGAAGAAAGAGAAAAGAAAGAAGAAAAAAAGAAAGAAAAAGAAAGAAGAAGAAAGAGAAAAGAAAGAAGAAGAAAGAGAAAAGAAAGAAGAAGAAGAAAGAGAAAAGAAAAGAAAGAAGAAGAAGAAAGAAAAGAAAAGAAAGAAGAAGAAGAAAGAAAAGAAAAGAAAGAAGAAGAAGAAAGAAAAGAAAAGAAAGAAGAAGAAGAAAGAAAAGAAAAGAAAGAAGAAGAAGAAAGAAAAGAAAAGAAAGAAGAAGAAAGAAAAAAAAAAAAAGAAGAAGAAGAAAGAAAGAAAAGAAAGAAGAAAAGAAAGAAAGAAAAGAAAGAAGAAGAAGAAAGAAAAGAAAAGAAAGAAGAAGAAGAAAAAAAGAAAGAAAGAAGAAGAAGAAAGAAAAGAAAAGAAAGAAAGAAAAGAAAAGAAAAGAAAAGAAAGAAAAGAAGAAGAAAGAAAAAAAAAAGAAGAAGAAAGAAAAAGAAAAGAAAGAAGAAGAAAGAAAAGAAAAGAAAGAAGAAGAAAGAAAAGAAAAGAAAGAAGAAGAAAGAAGAAGAAAGAAAAGAAAAGAAAGAAGAAGAAAGAGAAAAGAAAGAAGAAGAAAGAGAAAAGAAAGAAGAAGAAAGAGAAAAGAAAGAAGAAGAAAGAGAAAAGAAAGAAAAAGAAAGAGAAAAGAAAGAAGAAGAAAGAGAAAAGAAAGAAGAAGAAAGAAAAGAAAGAAGAAAGAGAAAAGAAAGAAGAAGAAAGAGAAAAGAAAGAAGAAGAAAGAGAAAAGAAAGAAGAAGAAAGAGAAAAGAAAGAAGAAGAAAGAGAAAAGAAAGAAGAAGAAAGAGAAAGAAAGAAGAAGAAAGAGAAAAGAAAGAAGAAGAAAGAGAAAGAAAGAAGAAGAAAGAGAAAAGAAAGAAGAAGAAAGAGAAAAGAAAGAAGAAAGAAGAAAAAGAAGAAGAGAGAAAGAAAGAAGAAGAAAGAGAAAAGAAAGAAGAAGAAAGAGAAAAGAAAGAAGAAAAAGAGAAAAGAAAGAAGAAGAAAGAGAAAAGAAAGAAGAAGAAAGAGAAAAGAAAAGAAGAAGAAAAGAAAAAAGAAGAAGAAAGAGAAAAAAGAAGAAGAAAGAGAAAGAAAGAAGAAGAAAGAGAAAAGAAAGAAGAAGAAAGAGAAAGAAAGAAGAAGAAAGAGAAAGAAAGAAGAAGAAAAAGAGAAAAGAAAAGAAGAAGAAAGAGAAAAGAAAGAAGAAAAAGAGAAAAGAAAGAAGAAAGAGAAAAAGTAGAAAAAGAAAGAGAAAAAGAAAAAGTAGAAGAAGAAAGAGAAAAAGTAGAAGAAGAAAGAGAAAAAGAAAAAGTAGAAAAAGAAAGAGAAAAAGAAAAAAGTAGAAGAAGAAAGAGAAAAAGTAGAAGAAGAAAGAGAAAAGAAAGAAGAAGAAAGAGAAAAGAAAGAAGAAGAAAGAGAAAGAAAGAAGAAGAAAGAGAAAGAAAGAAGAAGAAAAGAGAAAGAAAGAAGAAGAAAGAGAAAAGAAAAGAAGAAGAAAGAGAAAAGAAAGAAGAAGAAAGAGAAAAGAAAGAAGAAGAAAGAGAAAAGAAAGAAGAAGAAAGAGAAAAAGAAAGAAGAAGAAAGAGAAAGAAAGAAGAAGAAAGAGAAAAGAAAGAAGAAGAAAGAAAGAAAGAAGAAGAAAAGAGAAAAGAAAGAAGAAGAAAGAGAAAAGAAAAGAAGAAGAAAGAGAAAGAAAGAAGAAAAAGAGAAAAGAAAGAAGAAGAAAGAGAAAAGAAAGAAGAAGAAAGAGAAAAGAAAGAAGAAGAAAGAGAAAAGAAAGAAGAAGAAAGAGAAAAGAAAGAAGAAGAAAGAGAAAAGAAAGAAGAAGAAAGAGAAAAGAAAGAAGAAGAAAGAGAAAAGAAAGAAGAAGAAAGAGAAAAGAAAGAAGAAGAAAGAGAAAAGAAAGAAGAGAAAGAGAAGAGAAAGAAGAAAGAAGAAGAGAAAGAAGAAAGAAGAAGAGAAAGAAGAAAGAAGAAGAGAAAGAAGAAAGAAGAAGAGAAAGAAGAGAGAGAAGAAAGAGAAAAGAGAGAAGAAAGAGAAAAGAGAGAAGAAAGAGAAAAAAGAAAAAAAGAATTTAAACTTACTGTCAGGAAAGTGGGTGTTTCACATTTGGCTTCAACTCTGCCTCGAGAAAATTCAAACTTAGAGTAATTTTCATCTTGGTACCTAATGTCATTGCTCATGTAGTTGCCTATCCTTTGCTAGGAGAGAAAAATAAAGAAGAATATATTAGCTACAGAAAAGAACTCACAAAAATAAAAATATAAAAATACCAGTACAACACTGAGAATCTTATCAACCACATGAATGAATGAATTTTAAGATAGTGAGCACAGAATGTGCTAGATGAGAGGCAAATGTTACATCACTAGGACTTGTGAAAAAGTATGGCTGGAATTTAGCAGAAATCAAAAGGGAATTATATACAATAACAAAACCCATCACTTTTATGAATTTTTTTGTTACTGTTCAAAATGTCACTGCTAATTTCATATTTAAATTGTTCAGTAGAAACTGCTCTACATTTATTTTTTTTAGGGTTTTTACATCATTTAATTCAATCAAAACTGCAAATGTTGCCTTGTAGGAATTGTCACTTGAGAGAGGGAAATAGCAAGAGTTTTGTTAAATCTACATGCTGATTACTGAACTCTTTAAAAAAGAATTTTAAAACAATAGGCAAGTAAAATTCAATAGTTTAATAAATAATAAAATGGTAATGAAATATTAGAATAGAGTTATCTAATAATTTAAGTGGAGGAAATATACTTATGGAATAAACAAACATCTAAGTTATTCAAAATTAAAAATTACAAATAAAAATGAAAGAAGTGATCTAAAATTAAGGTTCGATAATGAAAATCTTTTTAGTTTTTTAGTTTCCTGTGCAATGTTGGACCTTTGTGCCTACAAAACAAAACAAAAAACGTTTTTCCCATTATTTTAACTACCTACTTGATAATGTTTGATTTAAAAGGTGATAATTAGAATTTTAACACTTTTTTGTTCTAGAGAATAATTTTATTTACAACATTCTAAAAACTAATACAATATTTATCATTTATCAACTTACAAAATAAATGGAAATATTTTGTTCATAAATTTATGAACATTTAGTAAATTAAAATGTGAACCAACTATAAGGAAATCCTTATTTACCCTTTTATAAAGTTTGAATTGATTGGCAATTAGCTAATATTTTACCAACCATTTCAATAAACAATAAATAGTGTAAATTATTTTTGTTAAGAGAGATAAAAACAAACAAGTAGACATATAATTGCTATAGTTGTAAATAAGCAATTCTGAGAACAAACTACAGTGTATTGCTATCAAACATAAGAATTGGAAAAAGCTGCTGCTAATTTGAAAAACCTGTGTATCCAACAGCTACAATAAACCAAAATGTTTCAAATCTTGCTAAAAAGTTTTCTGATCTTCTAAATCATTATTCATGACTTCAATCAATCAATCTTGTGAATCTGTCAAATTCAGTTGTGTAGATTGTGATTATTTTGTTCTTGCAATGTTACAACCCTGAACTTGTGACTTATCTAAATACAATGTAGGTAGAAGAGTTTCCTATCCAGTATGTTACCAGATATGTGAGCAAAATAAGCAGTGTCACCAGTTGTAGTGCTACATCTATTGCTGTGATTAGGGATCCTTGATAGGTTACCACAAAAGAACATGCAGTGTGTAGTTCTACAAGCCTAATTGAAAAAGTAGATGGAGAAACAAGTACCAAAGTCATAAAAGAGAAAGTATTGGTGATAAGAACAAAAGACAGGAAGCTTGGGAGAGCCACAATAAAACTGGGGAGAGAGAGACTTCTTAGTTAGATTAGAATAGTAATAAAGTGAATAGTTGCACTTGTTAATTTCCAAATCAGTGTCATCATACACTTCAATACTACTTTGAAGGAAGAGCTTAGTAACTGATTCTAACTTTAACAATAGCTTATGTCAATTCAACATCTGAATAAAGGTTAGGGAAGATTAAAACAAGGAGTCATACTTACAAAGCAACCTAAACAAATACAGAACGGATAATGCAAAAAGCAGACAGTCGACTTTTTTCTTTTTTATTATTTACAGCAGATTGCCGACAGAAACTGCAAAGTTAACTGATCAATGGACAAGTGGTGACAACAAATCAGAAATTGAATTGTTGAATTTAAAATCTTATGTTTGTCAATATTGTAGTAAGAAACTTGAGTTGTTAAGTTGGTTGCTGTAATTTCAAGTAAATTTCAAATAAAGAATTCAATTTTTACACAAATGCTATATGCCATTTTGCTTTTGCTAAGTTCAGATTAATGTCCTCTTTATTACAATGCTTCTTCAGCTTGAAGTAATTGTTCTAATGAGCTTTCCTCTTTGGTGCCTCAACTTTACAAGTTTAAGCACAGTGCTAGATTGGCAGCTAGGTCTCATCATTTTACAGTTGAAATGGCTAGATGTAACCATAAGTTCTATACTAGCAGTTTCCTCTCTTGCGGTTTTTGCTTGTGAAACTCCTCTGGCCTCTTGCTTTCCTGTCAACTTCGATTTTCAAAAATTTAAATGCAATCAAATCATTATCTTCTGTTTTAAGTCTTGTTCTTTTATTGTTCTCTCTCTTTAATGTTTCTTTTTCTCATATGTTCTTTCACACTCAGTAGCTCTTTGCATCTTAGTGGTTTTATTGCCTTGCTTGGGGTGATAAAAAAATAGGAAAAAAGCATGTTTGATTCTGGAATGTGGAATTGAAGTTGCATATTCTTACTCTCTCACCCCTTTAAAAGACCTACATGCTGTACCAATGTTAACTACTTTTTATTTTCTAGGTGAAGTGTGTGTGTAGTGGGGATTTTGGAAGTCCAAATTTGATATTTCTTCTCCCACCTGACTAGTGTCCCCCAGGTGCTGTTAATGTTTATAGGCTCAGTCTACCGAACAAACAATTTAAGCACACCACATTCCAATTTTCTAATATTATTCACTTTTTTATTTTTAATATAGACACTACAGTATATGGTTTTCAATGTAATCATTATTTTTTTGGCAAAATCAACATCTTTATTAAATACCATTTTATTTTAGATAATCTTTCCTATAGCAACTCAAACTCTTCATTGTTAAAAAGCAAAATTAAAATTTTAATAATAGTTGTTTGCCAATATTGATGACTACTCATGAAACATGAGCATTTTATAACCTTAGATAAACTATTTTTTTAAGTATATTGCAATATGCTGAACTTTATCCTTTACATGATCCATTTGTTTCACATAAATAGAAAAAACAAACATGGCAACTTCATTCTTTTACCATAAGTCCATAATATTCAGTTGTTTCTTTATTGTAGCAGCAATTTCTTTCAACTTACAGAATTTCATATTTTAATTTGCAAACTACAAACAAAAATATCTTAATCATCAAAACCAGCCTTTTCATACCTATCATAAAATTTAAACATGTAGGTGTTGATTAGCAAACTTAAGTTATCGCAAATTCTGTGAAAAGATTTTTCAGTTTGCTGATTGGTAATTCATTGTAGTCAAGTATTTTAAAATACAAAAAAAAAAAAGAAAAAAAAAAGTATATTTTTGTAATAATCATTAACAGAAATTCAGATAAACCCATCTCCCAAGACTACTTCATAAAATATTATAGATAAAATCCGAAAAATGTCAACTTGGGTACAATGAATCAAGTGCAAAATATTTCTACTTACATTTTAGATACAAAATTCATTAACTGTGGCCAATCATCTGGCAAAAATTTTTCCTAGTTTTATTTTTATTTTCTGTTACAATGATGTTTATCTTGAGGTTGATGGCTAAGGATTTTCAAGAGTGAATGAGGCGGCTTCACAATTATAAGCAGCTGCTGCATTACTCTTGGCTTCATCAAAGAACAATTGCAATGATGATGTCAACAATTTCTGTCCTTTTGCCAATACCTTTTTTGTTTTTTCAAGAAGTCCTCCTTAATCATGTCAGAGAAGCCTTCTTCACCAACTTCACCTTCAGTCTGCAAAATCTCCTCCACTTCCCCATCAAGTGTAGAGAAGCCCTTGAAATCATCAACTGCCTCATTTTATAATGTCAAGCATGAACAGATACACTAATAAGTTCAATTTTATCTTCAACTATGCAGCTGTTCTCTAAATCCATGATGCATTAATAGAGTTAGCATAAAGTGCAGCATGAAACCTGGCAAAGCCTAGGCAGATATGCAAACAGGATAAATTGATCAAATGGCTGCAGCTATAACATTGTCTGGAGACAGGAACAACACTTCAGTGTGTCCACCATGCATCGTTTTTCTTTGTTCCAAGTATAAAGCAGTGATGGAACCAATTGAAGAAAATGACCTAAACATTTTTATTGTGTTGCTAGAATATAAGCAGCATATTTTGGAGGGAAGAAATTAGAAACACTTTACATAAAAGAAAAACTCAGAAGAATGACAGGAAGAGGAGGAAGTAGTTTTCTCCTCCTGCAATAAAGGGTGGCTTCACTTCATGACGAACACTAAAAGATTTTTTTTTTAATTTATAGTATTTATATTTGGACTATTGTCCACATCTTTGTTGTTTTTACCCCAACAATTTGTCCGCTGTCCCCTTCGACCCTCAAAAAGTGCATATTCTATACTAGGCTATGGAGAACCTCCTTGGTAGGCCTAACATAGAAATAAATACAATATGGGAGCCACTAATAAAGAAAAACAAATGACAGCAGCAGCAATCAAAGACTAATCAGTAGCCAAGGTTAGCTTTAAGACTAAGCTTTCTCCAGCAGCCATCAGACAATGGCTTAGTGGGTAAAAGCATTGGTTTGTAAATTTGGTGACATCGTGGTTGCAAGTTCAATATACTTGCACTCAGTGGAAACAGGCAAAACAATAAAAATAAGAACTAGACATTAACAGTTGCATATAGATTAAATAAAGGGTTCAGTAGGTTACCCAGATTGATATACACCTGAGAAAAGTTGGAGGGCACAATGACCTGAAACATTGTGATAAAAAACAACAAAGTCCAAATATAAATAGTGTAAATAATAATTCCTTATCCCAGAAAAATCAGATAAAAAATTAAGTTTTTTTTTTTAATTCCTGTACTTGTTAAAACCATTATGAGTGCGTCTTCTGATTACTTACATATGTATAAAAGAGTGCTTATGGTCAAATCACGCTGAAACACCGGTTCTCATTCGATCACCGAAGTTAAGCATCGTAGAGCCAGGTCAGTACTTAGATGGGGGACAGCTTGGGAACACCTGGTACTGTAAGCCCCCAAAGTCCAACCCTTACCTCACAATTGGTGGGGGGGTGTAAACAAGTAGTGTCAGAGCTATGCCGCCCGGAACTTCGTTCCTGGTAGGGCCACCCAAGGCGGACAGGTCTGACACACACGCCGGCTAACAAGGGCACTGGTGAAAATCCAAGGAGCGTCTGCATCGGTAACCGGTGGCTTCTGGTCGTTCCTGTCTCTGCGTCTGTGGGAACTCCGCGGCAAGCAAGAACGTTATCCGAGTAGGCCTGGGTACCCTACTTCTGTAATTTATCCCAAGAATCTTCTTCTCATAACAGGAAGAAGCCGGCTCAATCCACCCAGGGTGAATGCCGCATCAGTATAAAAGAGTACTGAGATTTCTCAGTCTGGCTATTTCCTCAAATCTGAAAACCCCCTTTTTTCTTTTTTTTTTTTATAATGTTAAGGACACAGAAATTAGAGATGTAAACAAGTTGCTTATTGCAAAAATTTACTCCCCTTTCATCACTTCTTTCTTTGTCTTTTACTTCACATTAATCCCCTTAAGGGTAGAGTGCATAACAGAAAAATTTACCCTTATTACAATTATATTCGTATCCCCTCACATTATTTATGAAAATTAAAATAGGGGCACTTATGACATATATTGTTAAATTCATTACGGTAAAAGTAACTTTCACAGGTACCCCAATACTGTGGCCTTGTGCTAGGCTAAGCTTAGTAAATTAATTATAAAAAAAAAAAAAAAAAAAAAAACCAAACAAACTTTACCACATTGTAAATAGCTTCTAAAAATAAATATTTAAGTGTAGTGTTTTTGTTTTTTTTACCCCTGTTGTTCAAATGGCAAAATAAAAAAAAAAACAAAATCTGTTACTTTCTTGAGAAACAAGTATAGCAAATGCACACAACAGAACAAAAATGATTCACTTAGCTTGGACTCAAAAAATACCATCAATCCAAGAACAGTAAGGAAAAAAAAAAACAACAAAAAACCTTTAGCTTGTTTGAGTTTATACACACCTCCCACTGAGGTATCCCAGGCTCTTCTCTATTCTATACATGTGCCACACTCTCCAATCACAATTTCCTCTAATATTTACATGAACTGGTTATTGTAGATATCAGTATGTATACAAATATACTGCTACAGTATCACTCCAACTTAAATAACTATCTAAAGCTTAACCCCCCCCACAAAAAAAACAAATGTGAGCCTTTTGTACTGCTGTAGTTAATTATATTCTACATTATTAATTAAAACAATTATTTACTTGTTACCATTTGCTGAATGAATCTTTACATAGGGACAAAAGAATAAAAATGTAAAGTTATTAGAGTAATGAAAAAGCTTAAACTCTCACCTGGTCATCACCAATCAGTACAAGTTCATTGGCACAAGATGAATATCGTAAGACCCATCTAACAGCGAGAATAACATCTTTATCTTTTGAATGGCAGGAAACTGAAATAAACAATATTTTAATAATGAAAATAAAACAAAAAATGAAGTGTATGTATGTTTATCAAACTAAGAAATCTTATCATTTGATAAAAGCAGCATATAACATTAAAGTTTATTCAACAACATGCTGTAGCAAACATAGTGAACCAGAACCGGAGTCAAATGGCAAAAATGGTGAACAAGACTTGCCTTATTCTTGACAAAAGAGAGTTTGTCTGTCTGGCATGTAGGACTTCAATTTGAGAGAGGGCAAGAGCATCGTTCCGTTAAACAAGACCTTTTTTGTTGTCCCACAAGAAATTGGGTCATTAACAACTTTATATAATATTAGCAGAGTTGAATGGAATTGAAGAGAGGCATCCAGGTGTGTTGGTGCTTGATTCTGAGGTGCCTCTATGTCTAGTATGTTGATCACCAAGGCAGCTGACTGGCAACTAATGATTATAAGCAGACCATCTTGGAGAAGAAAATGATTTCTGTCAGGGTACATTGTACGATACATGCAGTTGTGATAGAACGAAGCAGATACAAGGCAAAGAACAATGATAAATACCAAGAAACTGGTGTAGAGGGAAGAAACGCCCAATCTGAAACTGTGTCCCACAATAGATTTCTTTTGACCACAAGCTATTTTGGCGAAATGGGAGACAAAGTTGACTTAAAACTCATCCCAGAGTTCGGTGGCACTACTGTGGTGAAATGAGTAGAAAAAGTCAAATTGATTTGTCGCCTGTCTGGAGTGAAAGCCATTGAGCATGTGATTCCTCTACGACTGACTGGCAGTGTATATCAGCAGCTTAGGGATAAGAAGGAAGATCCAGCTAGAACCAAAGCTGTACTCCAAAGGTGTTTGCTATTGACCCCTGAATTGCCTATGAACAATTTGTGGCATGGACTCTGCGATCAGGTGAAACTGTGGATGTTTATTTGGCCACAAAGAAGAAGTTGGCAACTCTGTTTGGTGGACTACCTGAATGAATGTTAGCATATGCATTCTTAGCAGGGCTTCTGGTTGGAGTAAAGCAACTTTTATGGGCAAACTCTTATGTAGACTCACTAGTGTTCAACTAATTATTGGACCAGGCCAGAACTATCCTGAAAGATTACTGCTTTAGAAGAACCCATTGTTGTGGTCGCACAAGCACACCAAAGTAGTGTTAGAGCTTCTCCCGGTTCAGGCTAACTGGAATCATCTGCTATAAATGCAATGGTTGGGGCCATGTGGTAAGAAATTGCATGGATAGAAAAAGCGTAGTGCATGTGTGTTGTTATCGATGCAATGAGGCCAGACATATTGCTTAGGATTGCCCAGGAAACGTAGTTACCACACAAGTCTTCCCTATGTGGAAGGCTTGTGGGGGTACCTACCAGTGTATGGATGGCTCAGTGTGGCGGCAGGCACCATGAAGCACAGGGCAAGCACAGTCACCAATGGTTGGGATGATGAGATGACTGACCCTCTGCTTATTCACATTGTGACGGAGACCATAGTTATAGTAAAGAAGAATGACCCTGCCAGAGAAGATTGGTGTGTGCATGGAGAAGAAGTGAACGTGTGGGTCGATGCAAGCTTACTGGCAATTGGAGTCTTGTTGAAGGACGGAAAATGAGTGCTGGCTGTGACCAATAAACGTCACCGCACATATTAACCTAGCAGAGCTGGACACTGTACTGAAGGGTATCAACTTAGCACTCCAGTGGAGGGTTAAAAAGTTGCATATACCATTTGCTAATTTCTTTTGACCACACATGCTTATCGTTTTGTAAACACATTCTAACATTTTTCAGGCAACTTTATAATTCCAATCTCACAAAATTTATTGCTTTCTCAATAATTTTCTTTTTGCAATTTCTTAGGGAATCCCGTTTTTTCTGGTTTTTTTTTCTCTCATTAAGACAATTTTGCAAAAACCAGAATATTTAACCCCAAACTGCACTGCTCTCTCACACAATACTCACTAAAAAAAAAAAAAAAAAAAAAAAAAAAAAAAGATGGCAGACATTACCCCCAGTAGAATTTCACGTCCATTCTTTTAATTTAATTCTAGCCAATATGCTTCTCCAGAAATTGCTCATAATAGAAGACACCTTTCCAATTATATATGCAACGTTACCCTCTTTTGAAGACTGGCCTTTAAAACAGTTGGTGGGGAGGGGAGCTATTTTGCTTACCCTCACAATCTCTTGTATTCTACATTGTTGTAAACTATCCATAAAACTTAAATACTCAAAAAGAAAAACAGTCTTTATATTTGTTATTGTTTATAAAGATGCCACACATAAAAGCTGTGAACAACACTGGAGCAAATCATTTTCAACATTTGACTTGGATCTTTTGAGTACTGCCGACAATACAATCTCCTACGTCGGATAAATGTTGATTATTCTCAAATAACATTGATTCCTATCAGTCTCAACAGGTTTATCCAATCATAGGATATTAGATAAGGAGAACTGTCTAGCACAATCTTTTGCAAACTACTTTTGCAACATTCATTCAATGTACCTTTTCCATGAACTGAACAAAACTTGTATTACATTTTTGCCTTGCTTAATAAAAGAAAAATTATTTATTTTTGTCTATATTCAATGCTAGAATCATTAATAAAAACAGTTTACATTATTTAAATCCAAGTGGACATAAGAAAAGCGATTTTTTTATTGTTAGTTTACTGTAAATGCTGTGAATAGCCTCTTACAAATACAGAATTAACTTTTTGATTTTCTAATCCACAAAAGTTCAGTACAATTGAACATTGAGGAAATATTTAAAATTTATAGATTCTGAATTCAATTAAGGAAAAGTTTATTCACAATTTTAAAGTGCCTATCATACAGATTTCACCATTGACTATAACAATGGGATCTGGTTTATAAGAAAATAAAGATCATTTAAAAAAAAAAAAAAAAAAAAAAAAAATTTTTTTACAAAATTATTAAATCATTAACCCTAAGATTTGAATCCCATACCGTTTTAAATTAAATTGCATTTAAAAAGCAAAATGGTATACATGCTCATTAAAATGAAATCTTCAAAACATGAAGAATCCTGAAGACCAAGTTAGACATTAAATTGGTAGAAATTTAGAGTTAGAAATAAACTTGTCAAATATATATTTGAGGTTAACAGCTGAAACTATCCAATCAATGACAAATGAGAACATGCTGCACTGTAATTATGCACCAGTAACTAAATTTATAATTTTATTGGAGCAAGAACAACAGGACACTAACAGCTGAAAAGTAAAACTAAAAACTTAGAAATCTACTAATTGTGACACAGATATCTCCAGAGATTGATCAAACAAAAAGAGAAAGGAAGGAAGAAAGAAAGAGGAAAGCGTCTACTAACTGGATGTTAAATGTTAAAATTCACAGGAAGATGGATTGAAAAGTTAAGAAAATTAAGAACAAAATGTGTTGACAAATCAGGTTTTAAAATAATTCCAAGGCGATTTAACTAGATGGAATTTAGTAAGATTGAGCAATGCCAAGACTACCTGTCCTTCCCCACTTCCCACTGATGAGAATGAGACCATTAAGGTATCTGTGAAGATGCTGGATAAAATAAAAATGTGTTGTCAATAAAGAGACCAGGATGGTCACCAAAATAACATTTAAAGACTGTTCTGAATGAAAAAGCCAGAAAAAGAAACATTTGGATTTGATTCAGTCACCCAAAAGAGAAGTGTCCCCACAGAGATAAAGACCAGCTTGGCACATTCGTCATTATAATTTCTGTGACATTTGTCCAGAAAATGTTTTTTATTTATCCAAACTTTAATTCAGATTCCTTTAGATACAAGTGATAAGGGAAAAATTAATTACTATTTTGGAGTGACCATGAACAAAAAGGCTGTGTGGTCTGTTGATCACAAAAATGCATAAACAGAAGAAAGATAAATTGTTTTTTATCGCTAGGATGAATGGGAATTATTTTCTGTCCTTTTTTGGACAATTTGTAGAGAGTCCCCACACTACTGCTACTGGAATCCACAGCGTTCACTGATACCTCCTGACCAAGACCTATACAAGTAATATATATAAACCAAATTGTTGTTAGATTTTTAACTAGAGCTAATTCTTTATTCCAAAGGATTTTTGTTGAACTGCCTTCACTTCAGTTTGCTTCATCAGCAATCTTCTCACCCTCTGAGATCAAAAAAATACAATGTGACAGAAGTAAATGGTCATGAACAAACAAACAGCAGCTAAGTTGATTGTAACCATGCATAGAATCATGATATCAGCAACAAACGAGTCATGCATTAATGAGTGAAGAGTCAGCTAGATGGTAAGCATGGTTGTCTGAAGGAACTTCAGGACTAACATGAGGCATAGGGCTACATATCTGGCAGCCATTGACAAGGATTGACTAGTGGGTGACATTATTGGTTACCATTGAGCAAGATTGACAAGTTCTGTTACAATTGTGTATTTTTACTAATAAAATTGTAGAAACGTTTCATGCCTATAGTGAAATTATCTTGAAAAAGAATCTATCAAAAATCCTTTCAGATGTTTAACTTTTAAGTGCTGAAGATTTTTCAGTTGTTGACAAAAGCATAAATTCTATTACTTTCTAAAATCCTCATTTATTTTAAAATAAAAAAAGAGGTTGAAATTTAAGTTAGGATCATTAAAACTTAGTTAAATATTATACTTTAAAATATTTCCATGACTAATGTATTTGATGCTTATATATCTAACATACAATCTTTTTTTTTTTTTTTTATACAAATCATCTAATAATGACAGCACAATGGCAGATTTCTTTCCACTGCTTACAACATTGTTAAGGCCCACTCCCTCTTTTATAGCAAGAATGTATGCTGTAATATGACATATTTACAATTACTTGACTACATTAAACAAGACTGTCTTGATGTCATAAGCATTAAAAAAAAAGAAAAGAAAAAAGGGTGATTCTTTCACTACCATTTCAGTATTTTTAAAATATAGACTTTCTAATAGTTTTGAATATTACAACTAAGAAGCATTTATTTTCATGACAATTTTACTCCATAGAGCTGCTCTAATGTTAAACTTGACATGATTAAGCACACATACCTTATCTACAAAAATGTCCTGCATATTTCATTTTCTTCTGCTTGTTATTTAATTGCAGTCAATTTTGCATGGTAGGGGAGAGTAACGAACAGACAGGCCAAATAAGAAGTTCAGGTAGTTTATTTATAGGCTGTTGTGTAGATCAGTTATTATGAGAATCAAACAAGAAAGGTTAATGTCAGTTTGAAAAAATTCAAATAATGGTTTTAGTATACGACCACATATTAAGCTCATTACATATTCAATATGGCATGAAGACAGTTACATGAAGTAAAAAAGCTTCAGCAATAGGTTGGGGCAGGGACTATTATTAAATTGTGAGTCAACTGCAAAGGATGACTCCTCTCTCATGTAGTAAGCACTGGATCAGCAAGTAAGCAGGTACTTCGATGACAATCAATATCTGTCAACTGGATTTCAAGAAAAATTAAATTATCAATTATAGAAATTAAAAGTCATAGTTTGGAATTGATATCGTGGTTTGTTGATGCATTGAAATGAGATCTTTAATACTAGAAGAAAATAAAAATGTAATTTTGGATACATTATAAAACATGTATATCAATTACAAAAGTAAACGTTTAAATATTTTTTTTTAAGTTGTTGGAGTGCTGTTCTTGTAAAATAAATGTTCATTTCTTATTAGGTAACTATAAAAATAGATTAGAGAAATATAAGAGGTCAATATATTTCAAGATTTAACTGTGTTTTACTAACAAGTATTTTATAATAAAATTTTCCTTTAAACACAAAGCCCTGTGAACATCTGTTTAAATTTCCTTTTAGATAACACGCATCACCAACTCAGCACCAGTTACAGACCCTCTCTGGCATATAAGTATTTAGTGCAATATTTTAGTTATTAAAACTTATCTTGCAAGTTTGAATCTTTAGTCAATGTAGTAGTATTATGGGTTTCATAAGTTTAATGCTGGTCCTAGTTACAATTTAAAAACTTGTAGCCCCCCCCCAAGCCTCAGATTCAGTTCTGTTACATTTTACTTAATAAGAGTCAGTAAAAGGAGAAGATTGTTCACACAACTGAATAATAAAAGCAATGCATATATAAATATTTCTAATCATGAACAGAATTTAAGTTAGTTTCATATACTGTCAATCACTAGTCCAAGGATCAACATATCAATTATCTTCCTTTTTTAAGATTTGTGTATCAAATTTTAACATGCAATCTATACTTCAGTTATAAAAGATTTACAATTATTTTTGTCAAATTAGTAGTCGTCAAAATTTTGGTTGTAATACCTTCCCTACAATGATACTGCATTTGAAGAGATGACAAGATAGTTGAATTGTAAATATTGTCAATCAGTTGTAAACTAAAATACAGTGATCCATCCCTTGCTAATTTGCGGTTCTACTATCGCAGACTCACAACTTCCGATTTTTAAAATGTATACAGGTTGTTCATAAAGTTTGTGTTCACTTTAAAAAATTTATAACTTTATTTGTATTTGTGATAGAAATAATTTGTAAAAAGGATTAGAAAGAAGTAAATCTATATTTTTTAAGGTTTTATTGAAATTTTATTTAAGTTTCCATATGTATTCCATCATTAGCAATACAAAGGGTAATATGATTTTGCAGTTCACAGAAAACATTTGCCAACTGATTTACAGTAATGCCTGAAATCACATTAGTTATTTTAGCTATACTTAAAACTAGGTATATTAAACTTTATAACATTTTTACAGATTATTTCTATCACAAATAAAATAAAGTTATAAATTTCTTAAAGTGCACACGAACTTTATGGACACCCTGTATATGGAAAACATATCGTGGAGTTTCTGGAAAATTCTATATATGAACACCTAAAATTTCTCATTAAATCCATTAAAATATTAATAATAAATATTATTTCCTAGTCTAGGAACAACAAAACAAACGTAAAATAGCAAAAAAACATATACTGGGGTATTTGAACTTGTAACTCACATGACAAAAAAGAACCATCTAGAATGTGATGTGAATACAGTACCCGTGTACCCTGTTGTTGAGAAAACGCAAAGTGTACCATCTCGGTGAGGAAGACGGGCTGTGATTGATGCAATGGAGAGAGACAACAAAACACAGCTTTCTATTTTGTAATCTGGCCTGTGATTGGTGTTTTGGCCGATGCTCAGATCGGCAGCACCTTCCCTTGTTTTTCTCTCACGGCCATTGCGGTTCAAGCTTTCTTGCCGAGCGGTTTACTGTACCAATTTATGCTGTGCTTTGTGTGATTTTTTTTTTTGTTTCTTTGTATTGAACTTTGCATTTTCATCCTCTGCAATGGCCCCCAAGCATACTGCTCCTTCCTAGGCTGGTTACTGAGCCTAAACTCAAACAAAGAATGATGATGATTGCTGAGAAGGTGAAACTTCTGAATATGTTGAAGGAAGGGAGAACTTTCGCTGCAGGAGCTCGCGATTTTAGCGTGAATGAATCCACCGTTCGCTACATCAAGAAGGATGAGGCTAACATTAGGAAGACAGCTGCCATCACCTTTAATAAGTCGGCAAAGAGAGTGGTTACGGCTTGTAATAAAACTATCATTTGCATGGAAGCTGTTTTGGCCGTATGGATAGCCGACTGCCAAAAGAAGAACATAGCCTTGAATACGAACATCATCCAAACAGAGGTTAGGAGCCTGTACGATACTTTCGCCACTAAGGAACCTGAGGATGACAGTGGCGACCACAAAGAAGACAATGTAGAAGATCTGCAACCAGGGATGTCCAGTGATTCACAACCTAAAAAAAACAAAAAAACGTCCTTTTTCTGCTAGCAAAGGGTGGTTTGCTAAGTTTCAGAAATGCTTCATCCTAAAAAGCGTTTCCCTGCATGGCGAGGCTGCTTCCGCTGACACGAGCATTGCTGAAACATACATGAGTGAAACTTTCAAGAAGATTATCTCTGAAGGGGGATATAAGCCCGAACAAGGTTTTAATATGGACAAGACGGGCTTGTTTTGGAAAAGAATGCTGTTGCGAACTTCCCTGTACAAAGAGGAAGCAAAAGCCTCTGGCTTTAAAGCATACAAGGATTGTGTGACCCTTGTGATGTGTGGCAATGCTGTGGGATTTTTGTTAAAGCCAGGACTTATTTACAAGTCTAAAAACCCAAGGGCTTTAAAAAACAAAAACAAGAATCTGCTATCCGTACATTGGATGCACAATCCAAAGGCGTGGATAATGAAGATGCTGACCTTCGACTGTTCTACCAGTATTTTATCCCGCAAGTCAAGGTGTATCTATTAGAGAAAGGCTTGCCATTCAAAATCCTTCTTATGGATAACGCTGGTGGCCACGCTATTGATCTGTTGCATGAGGGCATTCAGATTGAGTTCCTGCCGCCCAACACTACGCCACTATATTCAACCAATGGACCAAGGGGTTATCAGGGCGTTCAAGGCCTTATATACGAGGAATGTCCTGGCAAGCCTGGTTGCTTCTGTGGATGCCACCCAAGAAGATGAAGACGAAAATTTTAACTTGGAAGGCATACTGGTGGCAGTACACTATTGCTATGTGCCTCCAAAATATCCAGAAGGCATTACAAGAAATGAAGCCTGCCACCATTAACATGAGCTGGAAGAATTTGTGGCCCAAAGTTATTTACGACAACAAGGGATTTACACCTGCTGAAATTCAACACTCTGCAGTACAGAAAACTTTGCACTTGGCTGTGATCATTGGAGGTGACAGCTTTGCAGACATGACCACGGGAGATACTGATGAGTTATTAGACTGCCACTCCCAGCTGCTAATCGATGCAGACCTTGATGACTTGACAAAGTCGGCCAGCGAAGAAGAAGAAACGCAGCAAGAAATGGCTTGAATTTGGAATGGCTGGCCAAAGAATTGAAAGAGGGGTCACAGGAATGGGATGGCGATATGGTTCGTCCTGTGCAATTTTGCAACAAGGTCGATGAAGTCATGAATCCTGACGAGATGCTCTTTGAATGGAAAAAGAAGCAACTTCCTATCACAATATTTTTGCAACCTCGCGAAAAAGAGCCAGTTCCTGCTGCTACTACTACGGTTGCACCTTCGGAAGAAGTGGAAGAGGTGTCCCAGGATAGGACACCGGCATCTGAAGAGACATAAAATACAATCATCGGCTGCACAGTAGAAGTCATCATCAGCTACATCAGCATCATTTCTACTGCGCATCATCATTCAAATTTTAATTTGACTTCTTTCATGTTGAGTATAGTAACAATCATTTTTTTTTAAATTAAAGTGTTATTGCTTAATAGTTGTGTTTGTTATTAATAGAGTACTGTAATAGGTGGGTTGTTAACAGTACAGGGAGGGTTTTTAAAGTCCAAATACACATTAAATTAGTACTGTAAATATGGTGTCCCTACTTTGCAGAAATTCAGTTATCGTAGTCGGTCTTGGAACCAATCTACCGCAATAAATGAGGGATCACTGTGTATATATATATATATATATATATATATAAATTAAATTAAAAAAATTTAATTTATTCTTTCTTTCTTTTCATGAAAAGAAAAAAAAACAATTTAAATGAAATCAGAATAAAATTAAATTTATTAGTTTACTGAAATTCTATCATGTAAAATTCCTGTCTACTAAAAGTGGAGCATACACACTAATCAAATAAACTGTATCGCCTAAGAGGAAAATTCAATCTCCTAAAATCAACTAAATAAAAATAGTTAACTTACTGTAGAGCTACTACATACTGCACTTGTCTATTTTTATTTTAGAAAACATTTGAAGCTTTAACCAGAAAACCTGTCTTGTGAAGCTTAAAATTCAATATTTACCCACACCCCAAATTTAGCTCCTGATCTTAACTATATTTTTTTGAGGTTTCAAGGAATCAAGTTCATATTTTGTCATTTCATACTTAAGAATCTTCAATTAATAATAAATATAATAACATGTAACAGAATATACAGAGAGAGCTGCTTCAGGAATAAATGTTAAAAGAATTGCTATTGAAACTATTTGAGATTTTTTGTTCAGAATTTGAAACAGGGAATTTTAGTTTCTAATTTTTCCTCTTAACAATTTGCAGAACTGACCCTTCATGATTTTTTACTATTTTCCATTTTTATTTTTTGGCTCACACATACATGTAAGTAACATGGTATTATTTGCATGCAGACTACTGCCCTCATCTTTGTTATCACATTTTGGCACCTTGTGTCCTTCAGCCTTCATCAGGTATTTATCGTCCAGGTAACCTTCAGGGAATTTCAAACTGAACCTGTTATTTAATTTATGGGGTTAAATTGTTCTACAAACTGAGCAGTACTAAATATGAACTAGATGAGATATTTCTAGATATCAGAGGTACAAGAACAATCTACCCCCCATAGACTGAATAAAGGGTTCAGGTTGAAATTTCCTGAAGGTTACCCAGATTGAGAAGTGCCTAACAACAACTGGAGGGTACAGAAATTGAAACATTGTGATGATAACAACAAAGATGAGGATAACAAGTCCACATGTAAATAATGATAACTCCTCATCCCAGAAATGCAGACAAATGTACTAGTCTCATATTTTCTATTCTTAAATGTCAACTTAGGGCTATAACATCTGTTTCTAGAATCCCATCATTGTACTTATATAGATATATATTTTTTTTTCAGATTTCTTTTTGCTTTTACAGTCACCCAGTACACCACTTTTGATACAAGACATTTTTCACTTAATGGCCATTCTTTCTTCCTACAATCACTGTGTGAGTGAGTGGAGGTGAAACATGACTTAATATTTAGCACTCTGCATCATTTATAAATATTACTTCCTCTTTTACTGTATATGGAATCCCCTCAAAACATAGTGTTTTATATATTAGTGCTATATATTTTAAATTACAGTGGCTTTACTCACAATTTCAGTTAAGATTGTTTTAGGTGTTGCCATAAGATATAACTACTCAAACAAGAAATTAAAATTCAACTTGCATTGGCAGGACTCAAATTTTACTTGGTGAAACTAGTCACCTACAGAGTGCTAAAAGATCAATTATACTTTTTATCAATTATAGCATATTCTTTGTACAATGATAAATGATTTTCACCAGGTTCTTATTAAATATTTTGTGTAAATTTCTTTGGTAAAATGCTTGCCTAATTTAAAAAACATCCTCAGTCATTTTTAAGTAGTTAAGACATCAGCAGTGGACCTAAAGGAATGAAAACCATAAGTTTATTTCTCAGGAAGTAATCAACAAATTTCTTCTTGGTGATAGTGTCAGCTAAGGAAGCTGATGGGGCAATATTGTGATATGGATGAGTAGTGGAAAACTCTGCTGCAAACAGCCACCTTGGAATCCTCTAGTTAGCAGCTTCCAAAATGTGGACCTCATGATGGTATACCATACTAGGATAGCTGATGTTATTTTATCACAATAAAAAAAGTCAGTTGCATACAAAGTGGCAGAAAAAGTAATCCACAAAGGTAGAGTATTGAATAGTTGTTTTGAGATATAGTGACATTTTATTAACTAAAAATTGTCAGAACCTTTTAAATTAATCCAACAGTAAAGAAAAAATATTTTTACTATTAAATCCATTCTTTTGAAAATTCTACCATTTTTCTCAAAAGAGAAGTTACTAAAATTGTTTATAATATGAAAAATCTGAGAGTGCTGAAGTTGCCTTGAAACCAACTTGGTAGAAAGAACAAAAATCAGAATTTGGGAGTTACTTAGAGAAGAATGAAAACAATGAAAATTACTCACTTTTCAGCTTTACTTTGGTTTGATTGTATGTTGTCTTTACAAAGGAAAATCTTGAGATCTCCTGTGAAAAAAAAATCAGCATCATAAAATTACAAAGAATATATTATTTTTATTTAAAGCATTTATCCAATAGAAACGTTAATACTTGAACACTATAAAGAAGCTGTATAAATTTATTTTTCTATGTTAATGTTGAAAAATAACATCTTAAAAATAAATCTTACTTCCTTTGTGTCACATAGCTGGATCTCATCACTAGATATTTTTGTTAGAAGCTTTTTCATTGTTAAAAAATTATATATCCCATAAGTTTAGATCATGAAACAGAAAATAAAAAAAAGTTTCATTTTTGTCATGGATTTTGTTTTGGTGCTTTAATGAAAGTCAAAGATCAAATGATTGTTTGGACATTAAAGTGATGACACCGAAAGTGATCATACCACACCCCTCCCACTTTTTTTTTCCGGAAATGTCATAATTAAAAAAAAATATAGGGCAAAAAACATGTCCTTCCACAGGATAAAGTCTAAAACAAGAATACTTATGAATGTAATAATGTAAACATGGAATGAATAAATCAGAGATTATGATAGCAGAGGAGCAAAAGCAACAATAGATCATAAAAATATGGAAGGATGTATAGCATTAAAATCTGATGTTAAGACCAGAACTAGACAAGATGGAGAGAAAGAAAGCTGCAGGACCAGATTATAATATCAGCCTTAGATGATCTGGTGGGGAGGAATCAATAAGGTTACTTAAATAAATGAAATACATGACAGTGGTAAAATACTGGAAGACTTCAGTCGATCTATTTTCATATTGATACCAGATAATAATGAATGTAACCCTGATTGAATAATCAGGACAAATACAGTATGGCCTTGTTGAAGACACTTAAAACAAGAAATACTACATATGCAGAAAGACCAATACCTATGTTTTACAGATTTACACAAAAACATTTGTTAAAGCCTATTTGAAATACTTGACTGGAAACAATCTGCATGTGGCTAGAGAATGAATTCAATGAATATACAAAAAAAAAAAAAAAAAAAAAAAAAAAAAAAAGTATGATAAGAAAGCATTTTCTAGCTGGATTTATTCAACTCATACAGCAAGAGAGTCTTAAGAGAACTAGATGCTCTACCAGGATTTATTAACAATCTTAACACAAGATGAACAGATGATACTGTAGCAATGGTAGATTCAGAGATGAAACTTAAAAGGTAGAAATAAAAAGCAAAGAGATGGGACTAACTATTAACAGTAAGAAAATAATGAAGATCAGCAAAATAGACAGTCTAAGGTGTGAGCTACATATTGGGGATGTCAAAATGAAGCAGGTAGAGAAGCTGATGTCGAGTATTCTGCTTATGTCTTCTGTACCACTTGCTTATTCTACTACACACTATGAGCATTGTCTACAGAATTACTACTGTCCTCTAGCAAGTAATGTGGCCACTTATATAGTAAGTGGCAGGTGTCAATACATTTGCATAGGCGTGATGGCTATGTGTGTTCATAGGCTTTGAACTGGATTTCCCATTACATCTGCGGCAACTCAAACATGCTTCATATTAGGTAAGCCATGCTCTGTGTTATTGCACTCCTTTGATCTCCTGATCACATGGGTGACAGCTGGGGTTAGGGAGGGGTGTCCTGTCCTGTGCTTCCCTGTAGCAGAAGTGAAGAAGTTTGTGTGTCTAACATGGGAGGACCATCTGTTGAGGTGAATCAGACGGGGAGGGGGAGTCTCTTCATTCGAGTCTGGCAGGTGTTACTGTTATGGTAACCAATCTACAATAGAATGAACTCTTCCGCCTTCATAAATACTAACCTGCAAGACTTCCAAAGACGGGACGCAGTGTAACCTGACAGTTTGGATGGACACTTCTATCTTCTGACTAATAACACTCTTATTTTGTATATATGTTCTTTTATTTCAATACACTTATTCAACCTAACTTCTTCTTTCCGTGTCTTTCTTTCTGGCCCCTAACAGACCACAACAGTTATGAATTTGGACTCGGGGACTGGTCAAATTCATATATCCTCAAAAGTAGAATTTCTCACACCAGTAGACACAGATGAGATATCTGGAAATTAAAGTGTGTCATGGTTGCATGTAGGTTGATTGGCATCGCACACATCTTTCCAGGCAAAAATTAGGTGAATTTACCCCCCAAAGTTGTTGAGATATGAACATTTTGTTCTTTTATGCTCAGTCAGTTTTATTTCTGCTTAGTTGTTTTTTTTTGGGGTGGGGGGTTATAAATAAAAGGAGCTTATACTTTTAATCACATGTTTTGCAATATCTTCATTTTGGTTGCTTGAAGATTCTGTGTTACATCTTCCCTTATTTGCTTGTGATGGAGTTACATCCGATAAAATTGTCGGACCCAATACCAGCAATTCACTTGGCGTTGTCTGGACAGACAGTATAAATATAAGGTTTGTGACTTAATACTTGTCACCCTCACGAGGAGTGAGCCCCAGTCAGAGAGGTTTCTTGACACAGGTCATCATCATCTGTTGTGTCACTGGGCGTTTGTGTGGAATCCTTGCCTTCTACTGGTTCTGAGGACTGTCTTTCACCTTCCATTGTGGGGCAACCAGAATCAATGAGCATTGTACGTGACATCCCGTCAATTTGGACTGTGATTACCGGTAGTGCTAAGTTTTTATTTGCTCCTGGGAAGAGACTGGCACTATCATCTATTCCCCCGTCTCATTTCTTGGACAGGTACGCACAAGGTGACCCATAATGTGGCACCAAAAACAACACATTTCTCAACATGACCTCCACTCATGCACCCTACCTACCTTGGATGTGGTAGCCATTTGACAGTTGAGGAAGTCCTGTGCCAGGTGGCCCAGATATTACAGGTGTAGCATGTAATGTTGGCATGAGGACAAACAGGGATGCCAAAACTTCCAGTTCGTGTCACTTGTGATGCTGCTGCCATTATCGCTGTTGGTTCCAGTGCGTCATCCTTTAGGATCACATCAGCACCTGATCAATAAACAGCGTGTCTATTCTCAATGAAGCACAGAGGAGTTGTTTGACCCGGGCTGGTAGCCCAGTTACAAATGTGCACCTGAGTGTGCAGTTGCTCACCATGCCAAACAACATTGCCAGCTTCCGTAGCTCTGCCAGATAAACGTCATTGTCAGATTGCATCCAGCGTGCCATGAATTACTCACATGCTGAGAACTCGTCAGTTGCAAAGGCCATATATAAGGCAGTCTTTATTTTGTCTGCATCCGCATTCTCATCTCAATTACTGGTAGACAGCAAACGCACCCCCTGTCAGTCTCAATGGAATGACATATTCCAGCCACTTCATGTTGCACAATCTGCAGACATGTCCTGCCTTTTCCATCCACCTGACCACCAATCCAGCACCCTCAAACAGGGGAATCAGCTTCAGATTGAAATTGCTGTCCATCTTAAATGTCGAAATAGTTTGTGTTAAGTATTCTGCTTATGTCTTCTGTATCGGTTTCTCTTTCTACTACACACCATGTGTGTTGCCTACAGAATTACTACTCTTCTCTAGCAAAGCAATATAGTTGCTTATATAATAAGTGGCAGGTATTTTTACATAGGTGTGATGTTCATTTCATCAAATGACAGTTGTTGCAGACATGCACTTGTAGGCTTCAAACCAAATTTCCTGTTACAGATGCAGTAACTCAAACATATTTCGTACCAGGTAAGCCATACTATGCATTATTACAGTTTAACCATCTGGGTAGTGACAGGCAATAAAAAAAATGTCATACAGAAATCTGAAGGTGCAGAATACAAAAAAAAAAAAAAAAAAAAAGCAACATATCATGAGATGGGAAAATATAAAAGACACAGAAAGGCACCTCACCTACATTACAGTGAATGATGAACAAATCTTAACACAAATAAAAACTTGAAGCAACAAAGGTTTCTATTATTGACAGCTAAGAATACCATGGACAGAATATATGAGCAACAAATAAATTTTAAAAAAAGGTAAATAGTAACAAACACTTATACTTACAACCAGAAAGAGATAGTTGAAAACAGTATCTAGAAAATTTAACACTTTCTGTGCATACTGAAGGCAAGAAAACAGCAAGTAACCTAATAATGAGTTTGCATGACTGAATTACAGAAAATATGATTGGATCAAAAGTTACTAAAAGCCACAAAAGACAAGTTGCCATGAGCCATAATTGTAGACATCCTGAAGTGATTTTCTTTTGCACTTAACATGAATGTATTTTTTCTATTAAATCAGTATTTTTTATGATACTAGTTAACTTATTTAAAAAGAAAATTTATTTGCAGACACGAAAATAACGCACTTACAATTTTTTGTTGTTTGTTCTATGAATGATTATTGGGAATGTCAATGTTTTCAACAACTCATTTTTTGAAGTTTTTATAAATACAAATTCCAAGATATTTCTTATATTAGATGGAAAGTGTATGGTATATAATCAGCATTAAGCAAATATGCCGTGTTGCCAAAAGAATGATTAAGTTACAAATCTTGGAAAGCTTACAATCATCTACATTTCAGGATGCAGAATGTACAATAGATCGAATTTCAGACAAACTTTCAGTTGCTATATAAAAACTAAACAAGATCTACCAGAAATTTTGGGAATGCAACTTGAGAGGAGAAACTTTCAGTTTGCATATTTGTTTAGCAGCATATCAACACCTTCATGGGTCATTTAATGACCAAATTTAATTCTCTTTGGAGAATTATTAATTTCTTTTACAAAAATGTATTGCTAAAATTTTTTTTTTTTTTTTACTACAAAAATGTAAATACTTTCATGGTATTTTGACACCAGTTTGGGAATTAAATATTTGCACAAGGCTGAGACTAACAGGTGTTACCACCCCAGGTCAGGGTAGATATGAGAACAACAGCAATTAAGAGGTGGTTCCATGCTCCTCAAAATCTCCTGATCAGAGGCCTTGCTGCTGGATGTAGCTTATTGTCATACTCAGGACGGTTGCATGTTAGTAAGAGAGGTCTAATTAACCCCATTTGTGTTAATGTTTAGGAGATAGAATTTTGGAAATCCAACTTTTACATTGTATTAAAAGAGGCTGAATACCTTAGATGGATAAAAAAAAAAAAAAGAACATTTCCTTAAATAATCAAAAAAAAGAAAAAAGAAAAAAAAAAAAAAAAAGAAAAAAGGGACATAATTTGAAAAAGTCAAATTCTATTCATTATCAGAGAAAAAAATTTAAGCTATGACCTATGGCTAGTAATCATACTTGCTTTTAATAGTAAATATTTTTAGTCAGAAAATATTGTTCTTTAAAAATGTTATAGAAAAATGAAATATATAGAGAAGAAAAATAGTAGTACACTAAAGTTAATCGATTATGCATGTACTTTGAATGTAATCTTGTCAACATTTAAAGAGGAATGACAGTTTGGCACAAACTGCTTACAATATATGAGGTTCTCAAATGGTTAAGTACATGAATAGTGACATGACTGTAAGCTAAAAGGTATAAAGTTTTAAAACCAAAAAGGTGATTCAATGGCAGGTGGATTATTTCAATTGCTTCTGATATTACTAAATTAAAAAGAATTAAATAAAAAATAAACATGAGAAATCTTGTATAAAAATTTGAAATTCAAGGTTTTGATTACCAAGTAATATTTTAACATTATTGCTTACTTATATCAACAGCTACCAATAGTAGAACCACTTTTATGTTGTAGCCATTCAAATGCTTAACCTGCATATTTGATTCTGCTTGCTTGAAACAATTATTAAAAAAAATGCTTAAAATAATGTCTAAAACTGTACACTGATAGTCCAACAAAAAGTGGGATAAGAAAAGTTTGAAAACATTTTCTTTTAGTCTGCAATGAGATCAACAGGAGAGACATTTTTGCAGCAAAGTAGTGTAGGCAGGAGGTTGCACCTGATATACTTGTATAAGAAACTAGGAGAGGAAATAAGCAGAACCTTCATAACCATTTCATGAAATAACTTTTTTTTTCTTAAAAATTTAGAAAGTTATTTTCTTCCCAAACATACTAAACCTTGATTAGTGATGAAAAGAAAACCTTATAGCTAATATTTAAGGAAAATATTAAAGTACAAATTATTAGAAGAAAAAAGTAAGAGGACCACTTCCACACAGTAATGCTTCATAGACAAGAATAATCTAAATACACAACACAAATAGATAGAAAAGTGTATGTGTGTGTGCGCGCGCATGTGTATCTCTGAAATGACAGGACACACACAATCTTAATTTAACTTTGACATTTTAAGGACTTTACAATGGAAAGGTTTCATTTTTGCTCTGATAAATTTCCATTTAGCTTTAGTCAATTACAAGACCCAACAGGTTTGCTGGTTGACTTGGCATGTTAAAGTGGAACAGATGACATATTCCCTAGATGATAGAATTGACATTGTTTTGTACTACCAATATGTCAACTCTTCAAAGCATTTTTTTTTAAATAACATTGCAGAATATGAATTATTTGGGTAAAGCGTTTTCACAGAGACAGAGAGAGGAAAAATGTTTTATTCTTTCTCCTATTTTTTCTACAAGTGTTTTTTTCTTAAATATAAGTCAAATGTTCAAACAAAATTACAATATAGAGAAATTCAATAGGCATTCAATTAGAAGAAATTAGCATAACAAGTAATCTTGACAATTCTCAATTTCCTTGATTTTTAAGGCCATTGAGAAAGTCCCACCATCAGTTAATACTAAAGTCTTGTTAATGATATATCATAATGAAAAAGGAGTAGCGCTATCAATCAATTCCAAAATTCACTTAAGCAGTAGCATAAAGAAATGACTATATTCATTGCCAGATATAAAAACATCAGTGCATAATTATTGTTATGAAGAAACCAAAGATTTTTAGTAGAGATATCAGTGACTGCAGAATTTATTTATAAATAAACTTCAAATGTAAAAGTATTTTATGCAAGACAGGAAAGGCAATATGTTGTTACTTAATACTTTTTATTGAAAATTATTTCTTTTTCCCCCCCACCCAAGAATGTTCTACATACTCTCCGCCCCAAGAAAAAAAAGGAATATTAAACCCACTTGTCAAATATGCTAAAAATACACTCTACATTGTGTTGGATGACTCTAGAAAGTTATAAATATAAAAGTAATTAAATTCTATTTATGAGTTTTAATTTTCTGTAATTTAATTGCATATAGCAAGGATTTTTTTTGGATACAAAATCAAAACAGGCCACCTGGATTTGATGTTGTATATAGTAAGTACATCAATTGATTATTCTACATTCTTTATGATAATAATGAAAACATAGATGTGTGGGTTATTAGTGAGCCAAGTTCAGATTGTTATGTTCCCTTTCATAATCACATAAAAGCCCTTGGGAAAGGCATAAATCCATCTCTTTTCTCTCCAGCTATGTGTTGAATAGCAGGATAGACTCTCTGGCTTTGGGTGGCAGCCTGTTTAAAAGAAGGACAATTCAAAATGGAGAAGGAAACAATAAACTATTCCTCTAATTTTCCTAAATTTTGACAATTGAACCTATATAGAGTCATGATCACCAATGTCCTGAAGGGACACGACATTAAAAAATAATAATCATTCAATACATGAATGAATACAAAGTTAAAAAATTAAGATATAAAATAGCTTAATAAATTTTAGTAGAATTCTCATTTTATTATTGATGTTTTTCATTGCAACATTTAAATTTCATTCTACCAAATCCTCAATGAAAAAAAAATACTTCTGCAACCTATCCATCACCCCTTTTAATTTTGCTTGGGGGAAAAAAAAAAAAAAAAAAAAAAAAAAAAAAAAAAAGAAAGAGAAAAGTTAATCTATATTTAAAACAGTTTTTATTTAAGGAGATACCAGAAGTAAAAATGGATGGATGGCAATGACTGAATCAGACAATTTGAAATAGTAATTTCAGTTAAGTATGCTATAAGAATACACATTTAAACTATCTAGGCATTAAAAGGCAAACTTGATATAAACTAATTTTAACCCCCAACCATTATATTGATGTTCATTCAGAGGGCCAGCATAAAATATATAGAATTTTATTTAAATCACACAAGTAGAGCACATTTCAAAGAAGAATACAAAAATATTTACAACTTTCTAGTTAATTTACTTGTAAAATAAATAAGAAAAAAAAAAAAACCCCGAAAATTGCAGAACATTTCTGAAAATCTATCTATATTTCCGAGATGAGATATTGTAACTATTACACTATTTACATCATTTGGCTGTTGTATGCTCCAGCTTTCTTCAGGCAATATATATGTTGGAATATTGAAAATCATTTAGCCTATGGAGGTAGATTATTCTAATTCCACATACCATGCCTTTTCTGGATATCTCATTTTCAGTTAATTTTTTTTAGTAACTAAACTTTTCAAGTTTTTGTTCCCTCTGCTGTGGCCAGGTATCGAACTCCCAAATCTTTGGGTAAAGTCACTGAATTACTTCAAACAACACTTTTATCCACTGGGCCAAAATGTGAATATGACAAAGATGAGGATAATAGTCCAAACAATGTAAATATTTGAATTTCTAATTTCATTTAAAGAGGAGAGTTGTCAATTATTTCAATGTTAAGAGCTGTAATAATACAAAATTCAGAAAAAAAGAGAAAGATTGTGAAGAACAAAAAACGCACAAGTATAAAATGGTAACTAAGAATTTAAAAGAAAGAACTAAATGAAGATAGAGAGAGATAAAAAAAGAAGCTTGAAATCAATGTTACAATTCTGGGACATGATCTATTAAAAGTCATTAACAATAGCTTATATAAAAGACTACAGACTATTTCGCATAAGAAAAAAAAAAAAAAAAAAAAAAAAAACACTGGTGTTGGCTGTAAAATTACAGAATGTTTTAAACCTAGACTTCAAGAATTACAATAACTATTCCAAACACAAACCAAAGAAAACAAAACTGAATAGAAAAGAAGATTGGTGTTATAAAAAAATCTAACAAATGTGGAATTAAATAAGTCTTTATTTATACGGATTGGCTTTGCAATTGTTAAACAGTATCAATATGGTACATTGACAGCTGACTCCATGGCCTTGAAATATAACAATAGACATGAAGGATAAAATAAAAAGGATAATTACTCCATTTCAAACAGTTGTTCTCAGAGCATTTTTTAATAAAAAGGTTAAAAGGATAATGAGTTCTGTGTATTGTTGACACCAAAATGTTTGAACAGTTTTCCACAAGGTCAGTATGAAGGGCACACATCAAAATGCAATTGATTTTCAAGTTTACCCTTATTGAAACATTTCTTATCCAAGAAATCTACAAGAGGCCATACACTTTGAAGTTTTACTAAAGTACATTATCATTGTTTTCCTATCCAATATCTTACTCTTCCAATACACAACACCTAATTTCCAAATCTGTGTTCTTCAAGGTAAAAAGATGCTCAAATTTCCTGTGCAAATTTATGGCCCCCACATTGATGCTAAAAAAAAAAAAAAAAAAAAAAAAAAAAGATTTTTAAACCAAAGGGTTCTAAAAAGTTAAACAAAAAAACAATCTTTGATCTTTTTAATAATAACACAGATTTTGATAAAATTATTTTTATTAATTCTACAGCATTTTTCTCATTATCTATCAACTCTTTTAACAAATTTTTGAAAGGCACCGAATTAAAATAGATCAAATTTTTGTATGTGATTTTAAAGTGCACAATGTTAGCAGAGAAAAGCAAAACTGTCTCTTTATTGTTACTTTCACTTTCAGACTAAACATTTCTGCTAGAAACCTGTCATGACACAATACTACAGAGGGTAAAGAGATTCACTTCATGATGGCTTAAAATAGGGAGACCACTTTTAAATCCAGAACAATACTATACAGATTGGTTATATTTTTATGCAATATTGATATTTGTATTAATTAATACCTTGTTATTTCATGTTACAGCGTTTGAAATATGTGCTTTCTGTGATAAAAAGGTAAAAATATTTTAGTCATTTTATGAAGTATTGTGTGTAGGCTTACTAAAGCTATTTTCTTTATATCAATAACTGAACTTTTTTTTGGTCTCTAAAATGAAATCAGTTTTGAAACATGGCATATTGTACTTAAAAACAAATACAGACAAGCTTATATTGCAGTTACACTGACAAGTGAACAGACACTGCAACATTGATCTTATTTTTACTTGCTCTAGTCAAATAAAAAAGGTTTTCCTAATCTTTTTTAAGAGATAAAATTTCACTAATTATATTATCTAGCAACTAATTAAAATCATGCAATGAAAAGTTTTTGAAAAAATAAATAAAAAGCCTGAAAATATGAAATTGATGCAATCCATTTTTTAAGCATTTTAATGACTCAGTTTAAATTACATATTGTTGCATAAACCTTTTTATGGCTATAAAAAAATAACTTTTATAAAAAAAATAAATTTGAAATTGTCATTTTCACTTATACTTGAAAAATTGTTCACAACTTAGTCATATACTTAATTTTTTTATTATACAACACCCACCTAATTTTTCATCATTCCAAACAATTTCTGCATAAACTGAAAATACATCCCTTATCATTTTTCTATTTTTTTTTAACTAACCTCATATTCTGAACTCTTCTTTAGATTTGGATACACAGATATTAATAAAGAAAATTTTGTGGACTTCCAATGATGCAATAATATACATACTAAAAAGTAGAATCTGTGGAAAATCTACAAGAAACTAGGAAACCAAAGTGGTATGACAAGCCCAGAATTATTCCCGGTGTAAAGAGAAAAAAATATCCCACTTCCGTGAATTTATTGTTTTTTTTTTTATTTATTTTTTTAAACCATCTCATATAGACTGAAATAATTTTCTTTATTGAAAGATTAAAATTAAATTTCAGTTTATACTTAACGAAAAGGAGGGAAAAAAATAAAATAAAATAAAATTTTTATTTTGGACGCATGTATTTTCAAATCCAATGGATAGCTCAGAATATGAGGCTAGTTAAAGAGATTTCAATCAATGTAATAAAAAAAGAAATACTCAGTGATATGATCAAATCGTTTGGAGCGGTGAACTTAATAAATACTAAGTTTTAAACAAAGTTCAAGTCAATAATACTTTGTACATAATGATTTGTAGGTTTATTCAATTGTCATTACACAGCAACATATAGTGAAGTGAACCAACCACAAGCTAAAAAATACTTAATTAGTATAATTCGCATTTGTATGCGAGAAATAGTAAGAAATATACATTTTTTTTACACTTTTTACAAACGGAGCAAAGGGGGGAACTTCGTGTTTTAAAGTATATTTCGTTAAAGTAGAGTAGATTTTATTTATTTGTAGGTAGGTGATGGTAAATCCTAGAAAATCATTCAATCAATCTTAATTTTATTACTCAAGGTGATTAAGGGTCGTCTTGAGGCCAGGGGTATACATTGTTATTGTTAAATTATGATACGAATAATAAAAGTGAAATGGTGAAACAACTTGACTATAAAGTTAAGTTCTAAAAAGTCGGTGACAAAGTGATATCCACCCAGCTTCGTTTCAAGAAATTTGACAAAAAGTAAAAAAAACGCTGTTGTTGACTATTTCAAGCAAAGCTGGTTAATTCAAAAAGTAACTATAAAACAATAACTGATTATTAGTGGAATTTCTAAATTTAATACCAATTCAGTTTTTTTACTTTTTTTAAGATTTAAAAAAAAATCTAATTTTACTTAATAAAGAATTTCAAAACGATGAGAAAAACGTTTTAAGTTTTAAATCAAGAAATTCGGAGGGAAAAGATTTTTTTACCAAATTCGGAATTCAATTCTTGAAACCTCTGAGATTGTTGAATAATTTCAGGTGTTTTTTTTTTTTTTTTAAGTTTTTGCATAAATTTACGATAACGAAAATACGCCAAGTAGTCTAGTATTTTTTTCATATATTTCATTAGGTGTGACTTTCTACAATGTCAAAAAAATAAATATTAATCACTAATGACTAGGTAACAGCCGAAAATAAATTTTTACATTAGGTAGGAAAAATAAATTTCATGGAATAGATTGTCGAAGTGTCACACCACCTGTTCTTGTTTAGAGATGAAACCAGGAAAATAATAATTAATCAAACTATAGAAGTTTTACTGGATCACCGATCTTATACGAATGAAACAAATTCCAGTCATTCATTTTTAAATTTAGTTCTTTTTTTTTAACCAAAAAAACACATTTAATCGATAAACATGAAACAAGAATTTTCTTCTTAATTCTAAAGGTGAAAAGAAAAAGGACTATGAACCAAATAGGCTAAGAAACATATTCGACGTTTTTTTTTTTTACCTTTGACAACAAAAAGTAGCAACATGTCAGCAGATTATTAAGTATTACCTTTTTAAATAAACACACACATGTCTTAAAGAAGTAGTAACAGTAACACCTAACCTCGTTGATGCGATGAATAAGAAGATCCGTGTAAAGAAAGGATTTCATATTTAAATACAAAATTAGTTTACCGGTTTAAAAGCTGACAAACGATAACTGAAAAATATACACGGAACGAATTTATTTAAATAAAAAAAATAAATAAATTTTAAAATGAGTTTAAACATGGTCACAAAGTGGGGGGGTTAGTCCGTTACTTTAAAACAAGAAGAGTATGGTACTTGTGACCATATCGTTATTTTACTTAAATCTAAATAGTATAAAAAAGACAGCTTCAGTCATTTTCATTTATTCATCGTTAAAGTTAAATTTAAAAACAATAAGAGTTTTCTGTTACGCATTTAACATTGCGTTGCAGGTTAAATTAAACCTAAATCGGTATCTCCTTCTTTCCTTTTGTGGTGTTGGAATAAGGAAAACCTAAACATACTGGATAATACAAGAATAGGAAAATAAAACACGTGAAAATGAACATAAAAGCATACCTTTGTGGCTGTAATAGTTTTTATCCCTTGTTCTGGTAGACCTTTGCTGTTTTGGGTGGCATAAACAAGAAGAAGAAAGATTGTATAAAAGCTATTCATTGCTAACATCCTTCAACGACAGCGTCACTACATGATGTAGTCACGCACAGAATATGAGCCCGATATGAAAAAAGGCAAGAACATAACAACGTGTCAGAAATGACAGTTAAATTTGCACTTACCTTTGGACAAATTCAAAAGTAATATACTTTTTTTAATTAAAATGTTTTATAACTATTTGTACTTGGGAATAATCAAATATTTATAAAAGTAATGAGTAAATAGAATGGGGGAGCGAATTAAGTTATTTGGTGCGGGGTTAATGTTCAATGGCGTCGCCTCGCACATTGATCGGCTGCTTACGTGCGTAATATTCGTTGGTCAAGTCTTTGTTTGTCCTAAATCCATTTTTCCGGCTGGTTCGCGTCATCGGATAGACAATTGTGACTTGTAAACTTCGGTGCCTTTTTTTTTTGTACGCAGTTGTGGAGGAGAAGGACAAAGACTTGGGGAAAAAAAAAGATGACGCTGAATAATTTCCAGAAAACGTTTATTATATATATGGTTTATTTGCTGACGATAATTTTAGCAGAATTCAGTCCGTTTATGGACAATGAATTATTTCTTATCAATTGGGCTGGACCTATTCCTGTCGGCAAAGTAAGACAATTGACCATAAACAATGATTTATTTTTTTCAGAGCAACAAAAGAAAACAATTCATTTCTTTACCTACCATGGTCTAGCTAGAGATTCACTTTTTTAGTTAAACTTTTAAATCCTAGTAATTTGTTTTGTTTTAATTTTTAAATTAAATGTTGCTTGTAGAGTGTTAAAAAAGATTATCGTAAGAGTATACTCACAAGAAGATAAATTTTTCTTTTAACTGCATTCAGTTTTGTTGCTGAAATTGAAAGACGTTCTTCGTCCAGTGCGTTCTTTTTCCTTAAAAATTAAATACTAACTACAAAAAAAAATCCTTTCTTTCATTGTCTTAATTTTTTTTTTTTTTTTGACAAATGGATAGTTTGAGATTAAAAATAGTAAATTTATTTATAGTAAATTTTCTATTTTTGTTATTTTCCTATATTCATTTTTCCTTTATAAATGTTATACAATTGTTGTTTAAATTTGTTTCTTTTGTTACGGTATTAAACTTTGTAAAAAAACGATTTAATAATTTTTTTACAACAGCACTCAAAGTAACCTTTTCCTATCATAAAATATATTGTTATTGTAAGAGACCCCCAAAAGTTTAACCGTTTGACCTGTTAAAAATGTTACCTTAATGAATAAAATCACCTAAAAAAAAAAAAAAAAAAAAAATCATTCCCCAAACCTTTTTTTTAATGAACTCAAAATTATCCAGTTTACTATTATTCAATTTAAAAATGGATTTAGAAAGCTATAAAAATGTTTAATCAATAAATCATATAGTTATTGATCGTTAAATCAATGAAAAAAACCTAATCAGTAAAGAAAGACAATTTTTTTTTTTGTTTACATTTTATTTTTTTCTTTCAATATGTAAATTTTAGAGTTTAATTATTTTAATTATTACTTATTTTTTAAACTTTAAAGATAACTTCTTAACCATTACATAATTCCTTTGGCTGCTAAAAAGTCTTTTTTTCTCTCTACAAAAAATGACCAAATTACTCTCAACTCAAGTATTGATTCTATGTTTTTTTTTATTCATGTTCTTGATCTAATTTTAAATTTTGTTATTTCTTTTAAAATGTCAAACTATACAGAAGGCTTTTGTATTTGCGTGACATTTTCTAACAAATGAATTTCTCATCAGATTATTTACACCTGTTTTCCAAAGTTTTAATTTCCACTTAACAAAAGCCTCAAAGCAGTTAGCATTTAAAACTGCAAGTAAAGACCTGGACTATATTGGGATGAATCTGATAACTGTCTACAGCTGTGTTAAATGAAGTGTCTTTTTGGGTATTTTTAAAATTTGTACTACCCATTGCTTCTCAATTTCTTTGTTCTTGTTTTTGGTTCTCCAATGAAGTAAAAACAATTTACAGAATGAAAATGTCTAAAGTTTTAAAATAATGTATTTAATCTAATGGACTAATTTTGTAATGGCTGCATTAATTGATGAAAATGCTTTAATATGTCCTGCTATTAAATAGGAAAATAATAAATTATAAATATATTCAATATATGTCATTGATTTTTGTACACAAATGCATTTTTATTGTTTAGAAATCCTATATGTATATAAATCCTACAAATATCAATTTTTAATTATTTATCTTGATTTCTGTCTGAATTTCTGGGATGAGGAGTTATTATTGTGAGAACCATCTACACTAAGGATTTCTTATTTTAGTACTGCTCAGTTATTGCTCACCCTGTTTCCATGGAGTCCAAGTGCACACTGTCTGGTCCAGGGATTGGACCAAATACTGACATAGTGAGGGGTGAGACAATGAAATCAAGCATGGCTGATCATGTATGGAGAGAAAAGGGTAATCATCAGCCCTTTGAAATGAAGTGAAAATACAGCACAAGGACCTTTTTAGTAGGCATAGCATAGAAATAAATATATGGGAGCTGCTAATAAAGAAAGATAAATGACAGCAGGTCTTCAACAAAGGCAGCAGCTGTAACAAAAGAGAAAGCTTCATTGAGTGCAGTCCAGCATGAACCGCAGCATTCATCAGCAGGCAGGTTAGGTTTAGGCCTCCACATTCTCCACACAGAATTGTCCTAACGATAAGTGTTAGTTTTCAAATTTGGTGACATATTAATTTTCAATTGCGGGGCCGGGCAGTATATACTTGGACTTAGTGGAAATGTAGCAAACAATAACTGAGCAGTACTAAAATTAGAACTAGACAAGATACCCCTAGATATGGGCAGTGGAACAAGAACAACCTACCCCTGCAGCTTAAATAAAGAGTTCATTTCAAAATTCACTGTAGGTTATCTGGATCAAAATACCCCTGATGAAGGCTGGAGGGCACAACCTCAAAAGTGATAACAACAGAGATGAGGACAATAGTCCACATGTAAATAATTTATCTTGATGTTCAAATTCAGGCTACTATTTCAGCTTTACATGTAACTGTTATCTTTATTTGGGAATTGGTATGTATATAAGAATTTCTCTTCTGACAGGAAGATTCCACCAAATCTCATTCTGTGACTGTAATGACAAATAACAAAGAAAAATATCACTGCATTCTTCCAGAAGAGAGCCGGAATGATATAAATGTAAGTAAAAATTTCCTTATCCCTAATTTATCTTCATCTCAAGTGGAAGATGTCTTTTATTAAATCAGCAAGCTTGAAAAAGCAAAGAAAGATTTACAATAATTGTTCTCCAAATATAATATTGTTGTAATTTTTTTTTTCATCATTTCACCCCAAGTAAGGCAATTAAATCACTAAGATGCAAGAGGTTACTGAAAGTGAAAGAAACTGTGACATGTTATTGAGGAGAAAAGCCAATAAAAGAACAGGATTCAAAAAGTCAGAAGATGACGAGTGACATTGCATTAAAATTTTTGAAGATCACATTTGCCAGCAATGCAAGAAGCCAGAAGAGTTCCACAGGTGAGAAGTGCAAGAAAAGAAACTATTAGAACTTACAGTTAGATCTGGCAATTTCAACAGCAAAATGACGAGACCTAACTGCCAATCTAGTAATGCATTTAAATTCATAAAGTTGAGCTATCAAAAAGAAAAGCCCATTAGAACAATTTCCATGAAAATATTTATAGAAAAGGCACAAGAAGTCTATGTAATAGCAGTTGTGAAGTGATTGGAATTGAGATACCAGGTCAGGACCAATAACATTGCAGATTCTCTGTTAGGTTTTGTCAATAATCTCTAGAGACATAACAGAAGTTCCAAGAGCACATGGACATGGTGTAATGGTTAGCAAGCTTGTTTCTCTAGATCATTTACGACTGAATGGTGAGTTCAATCCTCACTGGGTGCCCCCATACTTCCCACCTTGTGCCACATCTAAGCTGTGCTTAGAAAATCACCATATCAGAAGCACCAGAAGTGGTAACAATACTTAATGCATGGACAAATGAAGACTTATAAATGTGCAAGATACAATAATAGTAGATATTGATGTGTAAAGACTGGCTAAATATACTAAGCTAGGAATTGAAATTCTATGTATATGTATGTTTTGAGCCTTCTCAAGGCTTACCAAGAGATATGAAGGAATTACTGTCTTTGAACTTCAGTTTAATTCATAACTGACAACAATTATAATTTACTGGTTCAGATTTAAATGGGTGTGCAGTTGGTGTAATGCTTAGTTGCTCAGAAGGAGAATATGAGCCGAGTTCAACTTCAAGTCATATATGTTGCATTCACTTTTTCACAAATACCCTTGGGAACAGTATGTACTCATCTCTTCTCTCTCCAGTTATGGGTTAAATAGCAGGGCAGACTGAACTCTCTAGACATAGTTGGGAACTTATCTAGGAGAAGGAAAAACTCTAAATTTATATGTAGTCCTGGTGAAGCACATACTATGCAGTCATTGAAAGGATTGTAGTGTTCTCAATGACACTATGATCCTGACTGTAGTCAATATGATAGTGTAAACAGGAATTAACACAATTTACTTTAGAAATAATATGTAAGAATCATACATATTTTCCTTCTTACTTCTGCCTACTGACCAAAAATAGAAATTGAAACATGAAATACATAGTCAATATACAATAATGTTGTATAATTTTTACAATTTTCCTCTGAATGAATACCTGCTGAGCAGAAGTGCCAAGTTTTTGACAATGGTATTTTTGTTAGGTTTTCAGATTCACAGAAGGAAAATGGGAATATTGACACTTCTGCTCAAATCTTTAATTCAGAGGAAATGGTAAAATGGCACAAATTATTATGCACAAGGGAAAAGGGCTAATTCTTAGAGATATGCTCTACAACATGGAGTAGAAATACAGACTGCCAACTGGCCAAATACATGGTTTCATTCTGATAAGGGTGTAGTAATCAATTCAACAAAAAAGGATTCAGTAAAAATGATTACTAAAAACAGTTGTAAAAATAATGAAATCAAAAATCAATATATTTTCATGCAAACATAATTTCTTTAGAAATATGCAAGAGTCAATGTTCATAGCTCTGGATTCAGGAGTCGTGTTTTCTTTTGAATAAAAGAAATGGGAAAAATCTGAACACAGCTCAAACACTGAAAAAGCAATTATTAAAAACTGTTATTGCAAATGCAATAAGCAAGTAGATATTCTTTGAATGATTAATTTTTATAAAAATGTGTGTCTAATGAATATGTGAAATAATTAAATTCTATATGTTATGAAAAGATGAAAGTATTACTAGCCTTAACACCCAATGGTCTTACCTACATGAAAGTTTGCATGCAAATAGATATAGTAAGTGTAGTGATACTAGCAAATTATTATGCATAATTTGCATAGGCATAAGTGAACACTCTTATAAGTGGTCACTGAGAATAACCACCAGAAGTACGAGTCTAGCGGCTGATTAGTGCTAACGTCTACTTCACAACAATGGTGTCGCCGATAGGATACCAATTATCTCTGGAAGATCCAGAATTCGTGGATACTTGGATTCGTTGTTTCTCTGCCACTGTGAGAACAAAAAAGTTGAAAGACAACAAGGAAAAGGGAGACGAAAATGAAATCACGGATTTATTTTTGGCTATAGCTGGATGCGAGGCAGTAATGAAAGTCTCCACCATGGCATATCCCTTAGATTTGGAAGACCTGACTTTTGAAAAAATAAGTCAGATTATAAGAAGAAATATGAGACCCAAGAAGGGCTGGTAGTGGCAGAAAGAACAAAATTCATGTCGATGAAACAAGAAATTGACGAACCAATTATAAAATATTTACACTGTCTATGAAATGCAAGTAGATATTGTGAATTTGAAAAACTTGGACAAGACGAACAGACTATTGAAGAGGACTTGATTCAATTAAGACTAATTGAAGGTATGTCCAATGCATCACACTGATATAAAATAATGGAACAGTTACAAATAGGAAATATGTCTTTAAATACATGTATTGACTTTATGCAGCAACAAGAACTAATACAGAAATACCACCATCATAAAAGTCAACCCGGCGAACAAAATTTCACTGATACGTACATATTAAAGAAGATAAAAAAAGTGTTCGTATTGTGGACGTGAACATGAAATAAAAAAGGTAGTGTCCAGCATTTGGGAAAACTTGTAATAATTGCTTAAAAAAGAACCACTTTCAAGCAGTGTGTAAATTAAAAAAGAAAAATATTGAAAGAATTTAAGAAAACAACACCGATAAGGAAGTTTTTGCATTGAAAAATAAGACTTTGGAACATAAGAAAAAAGACATTATAGTGAAGGTCAAAATTAATAACTGCAGTTTAGATATGCAAATGGATACTGGGAGTGAAGTAACACTGATACCAAAAAATTTTTGGGAATACATTGGTAAGCCACCTTTACGAAAAAGCAGTTTACAACTCCACCAATTTGATGGGTCGGTTATAAAAACATTAGAATACTTTGACGGTTCATTAGAGTTAAAAGAAAAATTTGAAATAATACCTATAATTGTTACAAGTTGTAAAAAAAAACCACGGGCTTATTGGAAATGATGTGTTTAATATAAATTCTACTAAGTTGATTAATGAAATAAAAATGGAAAAAACTGGGAAGTTAAAAAACTATGAAGCAAGTTTAAAAGAAAATGTTTCCCCCTCTTATTATGAGGCATGAAAATTACAAGTACATTTATTGCCATTAGTAGTGACAAAGCTACGTAAATTAGTAGAACAAGACCTTCTTGAACATGTTCCGCCTGGAGGTAGCAAGTGGGCATGACCGATTGTAGTTTTGAGGAAAACAGATGGTGATTTACGTATTTGTGGAGATTACAAAATAGGAGTAAATCACAAAATATGCTCGGATTCATATCCTATACCCAATGTTGAACTTGCATTACATGCACTGGCAGGGATGTCTGTTTTTTCAAAAATAGATTTAAAAACGGCATACCACCAAATAGCAATAGACGAAAACTTCAAAGAAGTAACCACGATAAATACACCAATAGGGTTCCTGAGATGGAAAAGAATGCCATATGGAATAAAAACTGCAAGCGCCATATTTCAAAGGGCCATTGAACAGGTTTTAGGAAATGTACAAAATATGGTTTGTTACCAAGACGACATATGCATAGGAGCTACTAATGAAAAGGGATTAAAAGAAAAAACTGACTTAGTCTTGAATAGATTAAGAAATGCTGGAATGACGATAAATGAAAAAAAATGCGTAAGCAATTCTAACAAAATATCTTTTTTAGGTTATTCCATTTCAAAAGAAGGTATATCACCAGACCAAGCGTTGATAGAAAAATACTAAAAGTAGCTACACCTACAAATAAAAAAGAATTGAGTCTCTTTTTTTGGGATTGGTAAATTTTTTGCAGGCGATACTTACCAAATACATGGACTTGACGGAACCATTTGCAAATTTAAGAAAAAGAATGTGGAATTTATGTGGTCAGACGAACAGAAAAGCTTTTGAAAGATTGAAAGAAATTATGTCAAAGAAACCTGTAGTGAAAATTTTTGATCCAAAAAAGGACATAACACTCACTACAGATGCAAGTGAACATTCAATATCAGGAATATTATCACAAGAAGGACATCCGATAATGTATTTGTCAAGAAGGTTAATGAACACTGAATTTAATTACTCAAACATAGAGAAAGAAGCATTGGCTATCGTGTGGACAACTACCAGAGCCCGACAATTTTTAATTGGAAAAAAATTTATTTTAAGAAGTGATCATAGACCATTAGAGTTTATATTTAACCCAAGGAAAGAATTACCCAAAGTCACGACATTAAGGATTCTATGATGGGCGATAAGATTGATGGCATTTGACTTTGATATAGAGTATGTCAAAGGAAATTCAATTCCACATGTGGACACACTATCAAGATTGAGGTTTTACAAGGAGTCAAAAGACAAAACGGAGGAAGAATTTGAAGATTCATTCCTACACTTGATAGAGACTGATGTTTTGTCTTTAGACAGAATGGCTCTTGGAAATGAGACATGATCCAAAAGGTGTAGGATAGTATCGAGAATAAGGAAAAACTTCGTGGGGAAATTGTTCTAGGGCAGAAAGACCCTATAAAGAAATAAGGCACAAATTAACAATAGAACATGGAGGATTTGCAATGGGGACCTGGTAGTTCCCCAGAAACACAAAGAAAACCGATAATAGAAAGTGTACATAATGATATACGCCAGGGAGCGCCACACAAAAAAGGATAAAACTAGAAGCTTGGTGGATGGGTTATTCAAGAGACATTGAGGAATATGTAAAGAAGTGTAAAAAATGCAAAGAATTAGGAAACTTTACACAAACCAAGTTACATTCATGGCCCAAAGAAGTGGAGCCATGGAGTTGGGTCCATATGGATCATGCATACGTTAATGGAGTGGGACTCTTATTAATATTAGTAGACTCCTTTTCAGGTTGGCCTGAAATAATCCGGGTTACAAACAAGAAAAGTTCTACTATAAAGCAAATTCTAAGAGTCATATTTTCTAGAAATGGGGTACCAAAAACCTTGGTATCTGATAATGCACCAGAATTTTGTGAGGAAGAACTTAACGTATGGTTAGAAAAAATAGGGTGTAAACCATATAAGACTCCTCCATATCACCCTCAATCAAACGGACTAGCAGAAAGAATGGTTCAGACCGTAAAAAAGGGGCTAAAAGCATGCTCTCAGCAAAAAGAAAAAGTAGAAGTTTTTCTACCAAGGCTGCTTTTAAGTTATGGGACAATACCACATGCGGGAAGACTCGAAAGCCCATCAGCTTTAATGGGAAGACAGATTAGACCTCCGCTAACAATGTCATACTCTACAAATGAAAAGATGTAGTATAAAAAGAGCAAGGATGCAGATCCGGAAGGAGCTGAGTTTATAATGCAAAAAGGCCATAATACAGCCATAATAAATAGAGAGAATGGCGATAATGTGTTGGCCCATGCTGACCAAATAAGGACCCAGGGTGAAGAGGAAGAACGAAATGACGAAGAAATGTCAATTCCATCTGATAATGAGTTCGTAGAACAACCATTACAGAAGGAAACATCAGAGAAGGAAACAATGCAGGATGAAGAGGGCCAGAAGGAGTCTGAAAGTTCGGACGAAGACCAGATTATGCAAGAAAACACATGTGACTACAGCCTAGCTCAGGACAAATCGAGGTCTCCCAGGAAAAGAAATACAGGAGAGAGAGAAATAGAGCAGAGTGATGAAAATAGCAGAAGAAGGAGTACAAAATCTACGAGAGGAATAAAGCCCTTAAGGTTCAGGGAGATGTAGTGATACTAGCAAATTATTATGCATAATTTGCATAGGCATAAGTGAACACTCTTATAAGTGGTCACTGTGAATAACCACCAGAAGTACGAGTCTAGCGGCTGATTAGTGCTAACGTCTACTTCACAACAGTAAGTCTTTCTCTTGTTGCGTTCTGTGTCATCTCTGGGTTCCCATGCGGCCACATAAAGTGATATCAACAAAAAGGATCATTCCCTTTTCTAATTCGTTTTATTAGGAGAGAGTGGTGGCAGCTTGGATTCTAAGAGGCATAGTGAGGACTGACATCACAGTAATGCATGTTGCACATTGGCTCAGCATCCCTCCATGGGTGGTCTTGGCCAGTTGCTAACCTGAGTGTGGGAGAATTTCAGAATTCTTGTGATTCTGTGAATTTGTGCTGTTTTGAACTTTTATCCAAAACTCAGACAAAGGCAATCCATCACTATCAGAATACAATGTCCATGAGGCACTCCAGCCACTTACTGACCATTCTGGCACTAGTCTTTGCATTCTGTAGCACTCTCCCTCATTTTAGTTAATGCACCAAATTTTGTGATAAAATAAAAAAAAAAATCTTTTTGTTTTCGGTTGTATAAATCAATCACATGACCTAAACACTTGATATTTAACTTAAACATATTTTCCCATTCAAACTTAGTGGTGCGTGAATTTCAAGTTTAAACTAGAGTTAGAAAAAGATAAATAAAAAAGTACAGAAAAATCCAAACACTACATTATCATTATTCTTTTCTTAATGTTAAAAACTGGATTATATGTGACTGTCATTTAGCAATTTCAATCATTGTTGAGTGCCTCATTATTGTGTACTTGTGCTAAAATCAACTCACCTTATATATATATAGAAGTGCATTGTGAAAGAATTTCATTATAATCTTATTATATTTATAACAAAAACACACTACTGTCAGTAGGACATAGAATACATTGACAGCATCTGCAGAGGGGGGAAAGATCTCACAAAATGGGCTTCCTATTAAATGGATGCTTGCAGACTTTTGTATGAAAACAGCTAATGCAGTGACTGAGACTATATGCATTGCCATGTTTGTTTTTTTTTTCAGGATAAATCATTTTCTGTAATAAAAATAATTAATTATTGATAATTTTTACTATCCTCCATGCTCTCATGATTTTTTAAATCTCCCATTCCTTCATTTCTTAAGATAAATTGTGAGCAAGCGACATTAGTAGTGTAAACGGGGAAAGCCCATTTCCATATACCACTCCTGTGACCTATGCACAAAGTACATGGAAGAAGTAAGTGAAAGAAGGTTGAGAGGTTAAGATTAAAAGGGGAAGGAACTAAAAAAAAAAGAAAAGATAGCTTCTTCTTGATGTTCTGCTTTGGCTGTGATCACCCAGAGAGGAAAATCATCAAAATGTTAACATTCTTCAATAAGGATTGTATTGAAATGATTGAATATTTTCAATTTTATTTTTAAAAAAATAAAATAAAAAGACAACATGAGCAATTTCTTAAATATTGAAATTAAAATTGTAGCAAAATTAAAATAATCATTAAATTAAGATGATTTTATAAAAATCAGTACCTTTCATCATCATTCTTTTTTTTTTCACACAGCTAAATCTAATCAGTTACAGCATTTTGTTTAAATCTTGTGGATAATCTGACTTAGCTCTTGATTTTTTTATTCAAAACAATATTTGACATTTTTTAGATTTTTAAATTCAACTAATAATTCAATATAGATCCCAGTAAGTAAAAACAAGAAAGCAAAAAGCCTTTTAAGAAATATTTAAAATTATTTCTCATCAGTGTATGTATTTTCATGTTGGGATATTAAAATTTTGGCAAAGTTTAACCTTCATGCCAGCAATAAAACAGTGTCAAAAGGACAATTTTCTCCCTTGATACAACTATTATTTTGTAATACCTTCACTCCCTTGGCAATGTTTATTGTTTTAAAAAGCAATAATTAGATTTTAATAAAGCTCAAACCTCTAAAAGTGTATTTGTACATTTTTTGAGAATTTACAACAAAAATATTAAATGCTGTTTATGAAATATAAAATTTTTTTATTCTTAAATTTATAAAAATTTACTAAATCATTAAAATATGTGAACTATAATGAAATTTTTATTATTTGCTATTTTATAAAATTTGAATCAATTGGCAATTTGCTGATATTTTGCCAATCATTCCAAAGAACACAATCCACCAGCTTTGCTAATTGCTTTAGTCAAGGTGCTTAGTGTCCATCCTTTATTTAAGATTTCTTCATCTGTCAGTACTTAGCTGACAATAAACCTCTTGGCAGATTTTCTAGGCATTTTTAGAAAAATTAGCAGAGATTTAAAAATTTTCAAAATTATTTTTTTTCAAAAGAGTAGGAAGGAGGTGTGGCAACCTACAATTGTCTTGGATGTCTATTGATTAGGATTCCTAGATTACAATTTTTATTCTAAAAATAATAATGTAAAATTAAAACAAGCAGTAATCTGAGATCAAAAATAATTTGAGAAGAAAATGTATAATGTAAAGAAAAATCATTTTTTTTTTTTTAAATTTCCTTTTTTTTATAGTTATATTATAGATATTTTTATGAAATTATAAATAAAAAAATTGTTTTCATAGTTATTTATGGTAAATAACAGATATTGCATTGTTTCATGTCTTTTTATAATTTTGTAAATAAACATTGCTAAGAGAGTTTTACTAGTTTAAACTAATAGCAGTGTCAACTATAATATTGAAACTGTTTTTTTATAGCTACGAAGGTTAAACATTGCCAAAATTTTAATAGCAAAATGTCTTTTGCCTAAATTTTTTTATAAGAATAAAGAATTTTAAGGAATATAAATTCTTAATTTAGGCATGACCAATTTTACAAGCAGAGATTCCATTTTCAATATTTTTCAAAAACATTCATAATATTTCAAGGTATATTTGTTGGATTGAAAACTTCAAAGAAACAATTGATTGATTTTAAGAATTTTACAGCTGGGGTATAGATATAAGTTAAGTATGGTCAATGTCGGGAACCAAAAATTGTTTCAAGAACTTTGTTTAACAATGTTTTGGATGAAGTTCTTATTTAAGTGGAGCAAAGATTTAAAATAATAGGGGAGTTCAGATCTGTTGAATTGTTAAACTTCAATCTTTTTCACATTTACAAAAAAGATTTTTGATAGAAGCATTTTTCATGTTTGGGTATCTATAAAAACAAATTTGATTTAAATCTATTGAAGTAAAAGCAGAAATCAGTTTATGCTGCAGATTTGACAAGACTAGCATTGAGCCTCCAAGAAGCTACAGACATATGTGAACTTGTATTGACCCAAGATATAGCAGAAGATATAGCAGAAGTAACTAAATTACTACATCTGATTCTGACCATATGTGTGCCACATTTGCTTCCTGGGAGAGGTCATTTTCTTTATTGAAATGTGTGAATGAGATGTTCTCAAAGTAATGATAGAGTAATTTGGTTTTCATTTATAAATAAAGACCTTTTGAAAAAGATGAAAGTAGCACATGGTACTGATACTTTCCCCAACAAAGTGATCAATGAATTTGCCAAAAAGAAATGGAGAATTAATTTACAAATAAATAAGTTTTAAATATGTCATTATTGATTTTATTTTCTCAGATTTCTCTCGTAACCATTAACGGTCATCATGGACTGCATGCCTCAGTTTCAAAGCCACCCTTTGCCACTGGACCAATGTTTACCTGTGGATTCTGGTATGAACACAACCAATGTTTACCTTGGGAATCTGGCATAAACAAAAACTGATTTCAACATTAAGTAACCCAATAAGGGTGAATTATGTTGTAGAATCTACTACCCCAATGCAAACAACTATTGTTTTTTTTTTAAACTGCAATCTACAAAGTAATAATGACTATCACTTTGATTAAACCAGGAAAGATAGAGTGCACAAAAGATACAGTGACATAAAGTTGTATATCACTTTAGAAATTATTCTTTTGAGTGTTTAATATTTGACTTAGTTTTTCATATTGACCAAGCATTAAGTTTTGAAGAGTAAATCAATTCATAAATTTCAGATTGGTCCCAAGGAATTACTATGTATAATCTGTACTAAGATTTTCACCCATTATTGGAAAACAAACAACACCCTCTTTCCAACTTTCAATATTGTTAATGTTTCTCTGTCAGGTCTTTTGTAAAATATATTTACAAAAAAACAATCTCATATTATTTTCACTTTTGGTTTATGTGGTTATGCCTAAGTTTGTGTTTTTACTTTAATTTGTGTTTTTATACATCTGCAATCACAGCTCCATTATAGTATTAGCCTATAGTATGCTGCCCATATATATATATATATATATATATATATATATATATATATATATATATATATATATATATATATATAATTTTATAACTTTTTATTGTACTAGTTATCTTTCTTTCAATGGTAATGGCAGACTGTTCAAAAAATGTTTACAAAGCCAGGAAGTGAAAAGACTGACTCCATGAAAGAGAAAAGTACAGTAATAATAACTGGAAAGAATAGATTTAAAGATTTGCTGGTGGAAAGCACCTTATAAGAGTAAGGACTTAACAAAATATCAGTTTAATATATATTTCTTTTTTTTTTTATGGCATGGTTAAACTGTTAGTAGTTGTTTTACTATAAATCTGTATATATATATATGTAACAAATGTCAATTCTTTGTATTTCAGAAGCATGAAAAGGACTATGTTCAGGAATCAGCCAGTGAAATTATGCAGAGAATGTTTAATCAGAAGCTCTGCTCATACAGAGTAAGGATTGTCTTATCTCCTTCTTTTCATTGTTCTTGAATTATTCATAATAAGCTAATCATATCTAGAAGGTCATCATATGTTAAAACAGGAAATTATACTCTTTAAATATAAACTCATTTTTAATAACTTTACATAATATAAAGAAAAAAAATCTGTAAGCATTAACAAATTAAAAAATATTATGAACTTGGTTAATTTGTATTTAAAGCTATTTTCAGGTGCCATGGATTATCTCAAGTAATTATTTGAAAGAATTTGTGCTGTTCTACTTTTTTTTATATTGAATATATTACTTAATTTTAATAAGAAAATTCTTCTGTGTTTATTGATGAAAAGTAAGCGTGTTCATGTCAGGTCACCATAATAGTTATGTGGTGTTGGTAGTTGGTAAGATAATTATTTTATTGGAACTTTGGGAATAAAAGGAACGGACTCAAGGGTATAAAATAATATATTTTTATTTACTTACTTTAGAGTGATAAGTGAGTTCTTATGTATTCAGTGTAGCAAAATAAGGTGGATATTGGTAGCAGTCTGAAGAAATGTCTGGTAGTGGTGTTTTAAAGTCAGACTATGATAGGGATAGTAGTAAACTTAGAAATAGGTCATTGTCAGTCTGCTGTGTTTTTCTTGCACTTAAGCAGGGTAGGAATATCATTAGCAGATGACCTCTTAACTACTTTTTTACACATCATGCATGAGCTGGTTTCTCTACCAGCAACATTCTTTTGTTCTGTCCTCTCCTGTTGTCAATTCTGCTTCTAGCTCAGTTTTCAGCTTATATCCTTTTTACCAGGTTCCAAACATTGGTTTCTGTGGTCAAAAGAAATTAGCAGCTCTGTTATGGGACAAAATTTCAGACTGGACATTTCTTCCACTTATAATCACAAGTCACCAATCACTTGCTTGGATAATAAACATACTAGGCATACAGGCACCTGAGAATGGAGCACACACACACACAACCACACGCGCACACACACACACACACGTCTTACCTCAATTCCGTCCAACTACACTAATATTATGTAAAGTTGTTAATGACCCAATTTCTTGTGGGACAACAAAGAAAGGTCTTGTTTAACGGAACAACGCTCTCGCTCTCTCTCAAATTGAAGTCCTACATGCCAGACAGACAAACTCTCTTTCGTCAAGAATAAGGCAAGTCTTGTTCACCATTTTTGCCATTTGACTCCGGTTCTGGTTCACTATGTTTGCTACAGTTTCGGATAACATCAAAAGTTTCTTTGTGTCAATTTTTTTTTCAATTGGCTAAAATTATTTTGTTTTCCAGTGTTCCTTTCTTTTTCTTTTTTTTTTTTTTTTATAATGGAAGTTATGCCTGGAGTCACCCCGATTTTCAGTATTTTTCAATCACAAATAAATAGACTCTGATCCTGCAAATTTGTTTTTTGCCAGTTTCAGTCTTTTCTTGTTCCTCCTTTTTATTTGAGGGTTGCCTTCTTGTCATTTGAGAGAGAGGGGGTATATAGAGAGAAGGAAAGAATGAGATAAGAGTTTTAAAGAAAAGCACAAATGCTTTATTTTCTTTTTATTTATATATTTTATTTTTATAGGGACTCACTACAAGTTAAATATGCTTCTTAAGTGTTTTTTTTTTTATCAGTAATGAAACTCTTAAAATAATCTCATTTCCATTATTCGTACTATTGTCCTCATCTTTGTCGCCATATTTATTACAACGTTTCAGCCATTGTACGCTCCGGCCTTCTTCAGGTGGTTGGAATGTCCCTTTATTTCGTTCACTGGGTTAGACTGTTCTAGTTCCACGTGCCATGTTTAACGGATGTCAGTTATCAGTTATCTCCTGTTAATTTCCCCCTGCAAGTTCTCCACCGCCTTAACCATGTATTGAACTCATACTCTTTGGGTCCTGTCACTGAATCTAACTAACGCCTTTATCCACGTGTCCTTGAGGACATCTGTGTATGAATTTCTGGATATTATAAGCCTACAAACGGCCAAAACATAATAAATATGGTGACAAACATGAGGACAATAGTTGGAATAATGTAAATAATGTACATAATACCTCATCTCAGAAATATAGACAAAATCTCATTTCCTTACATAAAGTTTAATTCAAGGAAATGATAGAGATGAAGCATTTAGTTTTACTGAAAGCAATTTAACTTGTCCTTAATTTAGTAACAGATCATTGCATGCAGCGAACAATAATTTGTGTAACTATCTACTAAATGTTCAATCTCTTGTTTAATATTTGATATTTCATTCTGATTTTTTCTTCTTCTTTTTTCTCATGAGACAGATTGAGAGTTTCTGGACTTATGAACTTTGCCATGGTAAATATATGCGACAATATCATGAAAACAAAGACTTGGGTAAAGTAAGTTCTACACACTGTCTTTTTAATGTCTCACATCGAAAATGGGATTTTCTTTCTTGAATATTTGACAGCAGAATAAAATAAAGCAAACTTTCAAATTTATAGCAGTTAATTTAACTAAATGTTTAAAAATTATTATTATTGCCTTTTTATTTCATTAAACTCGAAATATGCTCTTTATTTAATGCCATTGTATTTCTTCGTGTAATTTATCTGGATGTGCAGGTAGGGCAAAGGATAGCAGCTTGAAATGATAAATCAGAGAGCTGAGTTCGAATTCATTACAGTCATTTACATGTAAATACCCCTGAGGAAATTTATGAATCCATCTTCTAAAGCTGTGGGTTAAATTGTAGGAGTTGTATCTGGAAAAAATATCATTGTTGTTCTCAAAAAATTGTTAATGTAAAATATTTACTTGCAAAAAATGAATTATTCTTATAATCCAAAATGTTTTGGATTTAAATAATCCACAAGATCTAAAAAAATATCATGTCATTTTAAAGTCATTCTTTTTTCTACATATCTTTAAAATGTCACAAACCAGTTCATTTTTTGTTAAAACAATGAGCAAAAAGAAAAAAACCCATAATTCAGTTGCTTCCACTTAGACCCTGTCCTTGATTCTCTTCATCAGCGCTTATAAGTTACTTTGTAGGCTGACTGGTTTGCTCAATTAGGCATTTATTGCTGTCATTAAAAATGTTTCACTTCATGTAGACAATTTTTTTTGTATTGTTTGACTAAGTGGTTCAATAATTCAAATAAAAGATAATATCTGTCTATATCTCTGAGATTAGGTATTATGATTATTTGCATTATTTACTTTACTCGGACTGTTATCCTCATTTTCACTGCCATATTCACAATGTTTTGGCCATTGTGTGCTCTGGCCTTCTTTGCCACAGCCATCAGGTGGATACTATACTTGGACATCATTGCTTGAATCAAGGAAATAGCCTTGAACTTCCCTCAGGCTCAGGTGGATGAACTAAGATGGAAAGTGAGACAGACACTGGAGAAAGCTAAGCCACCCAAATCAAATATCACAAAACTGGAGAGGCTGGCAATCAGAACTCTACAGAGGAATGAAAGCATCATCATACTACCAACTGACAAAGACAATGCAACTATAGTTATGGACAAATCAGAATATACAGAAAAACTCATTAGAAAGTAATGTCTCCTGTTTATTCCCACAGAAACTACAAGCAAAAACAGGTACAAGAGGTACATATTGTGCATTTCCCAAATTGAGGAAATAGCATTGAACATTCCTCAGCTAAGAGCAGATAAGCTAAGATGGAAAGTGAGACAGATACTGGTGAAAGCCAAGCTGCCCAAATCAAACATCATGAAACTGGAGAGGCTGGCAATCAGAATCCTACAGAGTAATGAAAGCATTGTTATACTGCCAGCTGACAAAGGCAATGCGACTGTAGTGATGGACAAATCAGAATATACAGAAAAACTGGAAGACTTCATTGTGAATGGTAACTACAGTAAAGAAAGATTCTACAAAGAAAACGGAACACAAACTGTCACAGATCCTAATCAAGAGCAAGGAGGTCTTCGCACCTAAGACATACAGGCTGTTGTCACAGCATTACACCAAGCTACCTCACATATACATAAAAAATGGTTGCTGAGACATTAGGTTTATGTCCCAAAAATTAATGCATAGATGTCCTCAAGGACATGGCCCAGTGGATAAAGACATTGGTTAGATCCAGTGACTAGGCCCAAAGAGTTGTGAGTTCAATACCAGGCCACAGCAGTGGTGAACCAAAACTTGGAGAGTTGAGTTAAAGGGAAATAGATCAATTCACTGATGAAATAAAGGGTTTGGTTCAAAATTCCAATCAACAGCTGAAATGTTGTGCATATAGCAATGAAGACTCGGATAACAGTCCAAGTAAATATTGCAAGTAATGAAAGAAGATATACTAAAGCATTTTGTTATTCTTTTAAGCATCAAGTCATAATTCAGATAAACATGTTAAGAGATTCATATTGGCCATCAATATAATCTGAAAAAAATTATAACTCCTTATAACTAATTTACAAATTGACTTTTGCTCAAGAAATCTGTTAAACCCCTAAGTTCATCATTATCATTCTTTGATATCTGTCTATATTCAACATGAGGTATTGCAGTTATGTAAAATGAGGACAACACTCCGAACAGGGTAATTGAATTGACAAATTTGAATTGGTAATTTGAATTGATAAATAAAAAACACCTGAGTATGTAATTAATCAGAATTTATATGAATAAAAATTGGATGTTTATCTATGTTCCCTTCACTTCATTGATGAAAAGATTTTCTACTACATTACCTATTTATTTCAATGTATTTTATTTACTGAAACATAAGGAGAAAAGAACCATATAAAGTATGTGGAGAAGCTTAATGAAAAAAGTTTTTTCAATTCTGTATTAAAATGTTTCCCAAGTGTGAAAGCCTTTCATTTTTAAAACATTAAATTTATTGTTATTTTTCAGAAAAGTCAAATACAAGAGTATTATCTTGGCTACAGTAAAGGTTCTAATTTAGAGAAATCAGATGGTGAGTATATATAGGGAACGGTATAATGCAGATGTTTTTTCCTTATTTTGATTTGAGATAATCACTGATGACCTTATGTAGATTATGTTGTTTTTACTCAAGGAATCTATTGCCAGTTATGTTCTAAAATGTTGTTTTTTGAATCAATTTTCAACTTTTTCATAATGTATCTTATTTAAGAAAATGTTTTTAAAAATTTTACATTTTTTTTTTAAATTTGTAGTAAATGTTTCACACTATATTTAAAATACAATTTGAGCCATATATTGCTAATGTTCAATACAAATTTATCCTCTTGTAAATGAGATTGTTGAAGAAATGAATGCCAAAGATATAGGATGAAACAATATGCATTTAACCAAGTCTATCAAATGAAAAAGATGGGCTCTTGGCTATAGTAACAAGTCACTATACCTTATAAAATCTCTACCATTTTCTACAAACATTGGCAAAAAACAGAAAATAAACAAGGCTTCCTGTTTATGAAACATATTCAATTAATGCAAAAAAGTAAGTTGTTATTTTTATGTTTACTTCTCCCTTTGCCAAGATGATCAGATTTCTTCATCATCATCATCATCATTCTCAGCAGTCTTCCTGTAACCTACAGATCTGCTACACTTGTGCATGATATAACAGTTGTTGTTGATAATGTTACACTATAGAATTCATGGTAGGTTATAAAATAAAAATGTGGTTTAGCAAAAAAACATTTTTGTAAATAATCTGTGGAAAATGATACATTGCAACATGAAATGTGTAAAAGATCATTACAAATGTGCTAGGCCACAAAACCTGAGAGGCCTCAAGAAAATACCTTTAGGGATTTGTGGGGGTGGGTCTTTACAAAAAGTAGAGAGCAAAATTACGAATCACTATTGTGGGTAATTCATTTCACCTGTTGTTTGCGATGACTGAAATGGATGAAAGTGCTTGCTTTCTTTTCCAGTCCTCCGCTCTACCAACTGAGCTGTCGCGAGTGACCTCTTCCATATTCTCTCATTCTCGTTAATACCCACATACGCTGTCACGCCAACAAAAGTTGTCCCATCTTCCTCCCAGACTCACTGTTTATGCCTGCGTCGGGGGGGCAACTAAAATTTGCATATGAGACTTACTTCTCATTTGCCTGATACTTCCTATTTTATAAATTCAATCTGGTTTGAATGCTTAGTTTCTATTTTTTTTTTTTTTTTTTTGTATGTCTGTCCGCAATATGGGAATTTCGGAATAATCCTTTTCACTTTTAATGCCGGTTGTGATCTTTCAACAGGATCTGACACGACAAGCAAATTCACTTTGCAGGAGAAAAGTCTTCTCGTTCCTCACACTGCTCCCTGATCTCATGATCACACAGATCACAGTTGGGGGGGAGGGGTGGTAGAGAACGCCTCCAATGCACACTCCTTAGTATAGGTGGAGGGGATGCCACATCTATGTTTTGCGGGTCCTTGGCATTTTTGGTGTCATCATGACCTTCCTTGTCGTCCAAATCTGTACTCTCTGATACAGAGGGGCAGACCATCTGACTGCATTGTGCAAAACATTGTTGTATCCAAATCACTATCAGACGATATATCTTCACTGTGATGCTCTTCTTCTGAGGCGGTATACAAGATCACTAATTTTATATGATTCTTTGGTATTCTATGGAATATTTGGCATTACTTGATCTATCCCCTTTATCTGCTGTCTGTATGTATATATTCCGTTGGCTGGCACAGTTGATGGTGTTACATCATTTTTGGGCGGGACGTTGTACCAATACACAGCTTCTTGAATGGAGCATTGTGTTCTGGCTGCTATCCTTTTAACACTGCAGTGACACTGCTTCGCTATCCCATTACCCTCTGGAGTGTATATGCCTCTGTACCTTTACTGTGCTTCCCATTCAACCAGAAGTCCTGAAAATCTCTGCTACAGAAAGTTAGGGCATTGTCTGTCGATATTTCAATGGGGGGACCACATTCATAGAAGATAGCTTGTAATTGTTGTATAATCAATAATGCATCTTGTCGCACAAGTGAGAGCCATACAGTGAAATGCTTCGGGCTGGAATCCATCAAAGTTAGAAAATGATTGCTACCAGTCTTTGTCTACCCTGAGCTTGCCCTTGTTCCACTGGACTGGGGCAAGGTCCACCACACAACATTCCTCACAACCTTGTACGGCCAACCTAACCATCGTTTTTGTCACTGCAGGACACACTTTCTGGATGAAGTAAGTTGAACATCGAACACTAGGATTACTGCTCTTGCTATGTATGGCATGGATTTGTTCAATGGTCAGCTGGCTCATAACGGCCGCACACGTCAGTGGCTCTGATCCCTGTTTCAACATGTCAAGCCATCTTTTTGGTACTCTAGTCAACTTATTGGCCAGGTTCGTCTGTGACGTAGTCAGTTTGACGTCAACTACCAAACCATATTCTTCGATTAGCTGCTATAGGTTAGCCAGTCTCCTGTGCACTAGCATTTCGCTTGCAGCTTCATCCTCACTCAGGTCTTGCCTGTCAGAATATTCTGTAGGCATTGGTACATGCATACCGAGTCTGTGTATAGGTGTACCATCTTGGCCCGCTTCTGTAATGCAAGATTTATACCTTTCAATGCAGCATCCAATTCAGCCAAATTTATATGTTGCACGTTATTTCTTGGTTGAAGCCAGCACACATCTTCTAGTATAACTCCCCGGTTTTCCAGCACCACACCTATTCCAGGGAGTTTGCATCAACCCATGCATTGACTTCTTCTCCAGTGATGCACCAATCTCCCCGAACGGGAATGTCTTGGTGCACTCTAGTCAGCATTTCAACAATCATCTGCATAAGAGGAGTGTCTTTTATAGTGTCATGCCACCCATTTGTTATCATGCTTGCTCATCTTTTTATCATTCCTGTGTCTGCACAGAGCCACCCGCAGACGGGAAAATGCCCCACTAACTTCCCACATACGGAAAATACTGTGCTTCGCGTTAGTGTAGCGGGGAGTTCCGGAACTAAGGTCCCTCACTTCCACAGCAATGTGTTGTGCTCCCCCCAGACTTTAAGCCCAAGCACATTGGCCCCATCCTTTAATTGAATAGGGTCTTTGTAAGACAAGCCGAAGGATTCTACTCTGCACCTGACTTCATTTGCTGAAAGTATGTCCTCATTTACATATGTCGTTGAGATATGCCGATGCAGCTCTTTTCATCAGCTCATCCTGATCTAGCACTGTCTTAATGATTGATTTCATAATTACTGGAGCCACATTAAGACCAAACCCCAGACATGTCAAGCAGTACCTCTTTCCTTTGACAATAACTGTTTCAAAAGGCCATAATGTCTCATGGATTCATATTTGATGATACGCTTTTTGCAGGTCAAGCAGCGCCTCTTGCTGCCGCCATTCCTTCATTTGTTCGGCTTACACGTCTGCATCCGCCGTGAAGGCATCTACATATTGATTTATCTCCCTATAGTCCGTAACTGGCTGTACCTTAACTTTGGTGGCTTGTGCAATGGCCATTAAGGGGATTAATCCTCTTGGGGGTCCCAATCAGTCTTGCGGATATGGTATCAGCCAGCTATTCACGATCCAAGTCTCCAGTTCGCTCTCATAGGCAGCTCTGTTCTTATTTGACACCATATATTCTGCAACGGTGATGCGTAATTGATCTGGTGTTTTATTTCCTGTCCCCTTCCATTCTGCTGTCCAAGTCTTTGTTTCTTGGTCATAGGTGATGCAGTAATCCCATTCCTCAATTGTAATGGCGGCACATGATTCACAATTTCTCCCGAGCTGCACTTCTCCAGTACGCATGACCATAACACTGCCTAGTTTACATATGGCATCGATTCCGATCAGCAAATCGTACCCCAGAGGCTTGTCACAAACCATCAGTGCATCTACCTTGGCACAATCACCTCCATCTGTTACGATTGAAATCACTCCAATTCCTCAGTACGCATGGGACATCCCGTCAATCGTTCTAATCGTCACATGTTGCTCCTTCCAGGCCTGACAGCGGTTTGCACTGATTATTGAATGGGAACATCCCATATCAATGAGAGCCAAGCATTGCATGCCATTCACATGTACCTTGACTATGGGTAAATCTGTATTTACTGATTGACAGGGGGCAGGGTGGCGACAGTTCCTTGCTCATTTCCCGGACAGTTCCGCGCAAGATGGCCCAGATTGTTACAGCGATATCAACACAGTTTACTACGATTTCCGCTCCCCATATTACTTCGACTTCTGCAGTCTTGGGAGAAGTGGCTGGGACTACCACACTTGTAGCTTTTGGGGCCCTCCTGAGCTATGGGGATGCAACAGTCGCCGGCAGCATTCTCCTCTGATTGACACATGGCCTCTTTTGTCTGTGCAGCTGCTGCAACATGCTCTGACTCCCTCAAAATGCTTCAGGCTCTAGTCAGTAGCTGGTTGATACCCATCAACCCCGGCTTTGATGATGCTCACAGAAGCTGGCTGACATCAATGGATAGAAAAAAAATGCACATGCCCGTATCCAGTCGTTAACGCCCCCGAATGGTACCAACAGCTTTCTTAGGTTGGCCAGGTACACATCAACTGTCTCCCCCAGGGAGGTGTCGCTGCCCAATAAATTTCCTCCAAGCAATGGCTTCATCTGTACTAAATGCTGTGTAAAGGGCATACTTGATTTCGTACAAATTCACTTTGTCCCCGAGTTCCTGGTAAACTGCGTAAGCACCTCCTGTTAGCATTAACAGGATGACCAATGTGGGCTCCTTGATTTTGAACAGTTTGCAGACACGCTCCGCCTTCACAAACCGCTCAACAATAGACAGACCAGTGGGGAGCCATCAAATTCCACTATTAATTTCAAATTGGACTGGTCCATTATTGTCAAAGTACAGCCAAACTAGCTTGTGGGTAATTCAGTTTGCCTGTCGTTTGCAATGACTGAAAAGGATTAAAGTGCTTGCTTTCTTTTCCAGTCCTTTGCTCTACCAACTGAGCTGTCGCAGGTAACCTCTTCCATATTCTCTCATTCTCATTAGTACGCACATATGCCGTCACACCAACAAAAATTGTCCCGTCTTCCTCACAGACTTGCTATTTATGCCTGCATCGGGGGCAACTAAAATTTGCATATGAGACTTATTTCTTCCTATTTCATAAATTCAAGCTAGTTTGAATTCTTAGTCTTTTTTTTTTTTTTTTTTTTTTGTACGTCTGCCCGCAATATAGGAATTTCAGAATAATTCTTTTTCACTTTTAATGCCGGTCATGATCTTTCAACAGGACTTGACATGACAAGCAAATTCGCTTTGCGGGAGGTAAGTCTTCTTGTTCCTCACAGGTATTTTATTGAAAAAATACGAAAACTAAAACCAGTTCCAAAGCAGATTAAAAGTGCATTTTTCAAACTTTAATTGAAGCAAAATGTGCAGTGAGTTCCTCAGTCTAATTAATCGCATGGGTTGCCAAGTAAAACATGTTATTTAAAAAAAACTTGTAAGACACACTAGATCGAGTTTGTCCCTTTCCAACCAGCTCAAAATAGCCTGAATGCCAAACCTTGGAAATTCTCTCCCTAGTACTGAGATATATGTATGGAGATATGGAAGGCAAGCTGTTTCCCACAGGATTATAAAGATGCCTCTATCAAACACCTCTACAAAAACTAGGGTATCAGGGGTGTCTGTGATAATTATTGGGGGATATCACTCCTTTCAATTGCAGGCAAAATCCTAGTTAGACTGATTCTAAACAGAATCATTATAAACCTTGTTGACGGCATTTATGCTGAGATGCAATGTGGTTTTCAGTTGGGTTGTGACACCATTGACTTGATATTTTCTCTTTATCAAGTTGCAGAAAAGGTTTGCAAGAAAAACCAGGAGTTGTACATGGTGTTTGTGGACTTGGCAAAGGCCTTTGACACTGTGAATCGAGAAGCTCTTTGGCAAGTCTTGAGGAAACTTGGCATCCCAGAAAACATGTTAAATGTGATCATCTTTCATGAAGGAATGAAAGCTAATATTGTGTCTGATGATATGATGTCAGAATCCTTTGATGTCACGAATGGCACCAAGCAAGGGTATGTCATGAGCCCTGTCCTTTTTGCCTTTTTCTTCTCGGTGATGCTGAAATATGCATTTGCAGACACAGAGTGCATTGTCAAGTTTCAGTTTTGAACAACTGGTGGACTCTTCAATCATCAGTGCTTCAAAGCCAAGACCCATCTTTGTACACAAATTATCCGTGATTTGTTGTTTGCTGATGATGCTGCTCTTGTTGCAACATCCTTTGAGAAGGCCCAACATCTACTAAATTGTTTCTCTGCTGCATGTAAAGCCTTTGGTCTATACACTTAGCATAAAGAAAACTGAAGTAGTGCACCAACCTTGTCCTACTCTGAAGCAACTCCGTGGTGTGAAACAAAAACCACCAGTCTACAAATTTCCAGAGACCACTGAAAGTAGAAGACAAAGCCCTAAACTATGTAAAGTCTTTCACCTATCTAGGTAGCAAAGTCAACTACAGTGTATCTTTAGATGATGAAATCCTGCATCAGATTGCTAAGGCTACCAGTGCTTTTGTCAAATTTCGCATCACTTGTGGGATGAGTGGGGTATCCGACTGGATACAAAAATTCAGGTTTACAGAGCCGTTGTCTTTGCCATCCTTTTGTACGGTTCAGAGTCGTGGACTCCATACAGGTACCATATACACCAGCTGAATATATTCCATAAGAGCTGCCTGCATGCCGTCTGTGGATTTCTAAGGCTACCAGTGCTTTTGGCAAACTTCGCCATCACTTGTGGGATGTCTGCGTGCCAGCTGGATGTATTCCATAAGAGCTGCCTGTGTGCCATCTGTGGAGTTAACCTTCAAGACAGGACATCCAATGTAGACCTGTTTAACAGGTGTAATATTGGGGGAATCAAGACTTTTCTCATGCAGTCTCAGTTGCAGTAGACTGGTTATGTCTTGAGAATATCTGATGGCAGGATACTGAAGATCCCAATGTACAGCCAGTTAGATCAAGGCTACAGGAATGTAAGACACCCATGGCTTAGATACAAAGACAAGCTGAAAAGCAATTTGTTAGTTGTCAATATACCTTATAACGCCCTCGAGCACTTAGCCTTGGAGCGGGTAGAGTGGAGATCAACGTGTTTTAGTGGACTCGGCAGTTTTCAATATGTTAGTCTGAATTGTCTTCAAGAAGAGAAAGCAAAATCTAAAAGGTCAGCCAATCTAACAGTAACTTCATCTCACAATTCTCACTCTTGCTCCATATGCAGCTCCCTTTGCAAATCATTAGTGGGTCTTAAGTGCCCCTTAAGATTATCGCACAAAATTTATAACTGAATCAATTGGTTAAGTTGTCAGATCCTTATACATCAAAACTGACAAGAGAGAGTCCATTTTATATATATATATAATCTCCAAACACATTTGATTAAAAAGAACTGACCAGGTCTGTCTGTTTAATTTTTTGTTGCATGTTTCCAATTTTTAGATAAGACTAGCAGTAGAGCCCGGCGTTGCCCGGGGATGTAACAGTAAGAGATAGATCAAGTATCGACCATCATAAAGACTGAAAAATAAAATTGACAAAGATTATTGTTTAAGGTTGACGGACACGCATGTCTTAATTAGTTTTTTTTTGTTTTTTTTTTTTTACGAATTGGTCAAACCCAAATTCAAACAAAAACATTGTTTACAATCGTTATGAGTCTATCGATTGGTGAATAGAATTTTATTATAAACAATTGTCTTGTAAATGGAATTTTAAAGCATTCTGAATGTAAATAAAGAAAAAAGTGTGCAAGACAATAAAAATACTACCTGCCGAAAAAAAAAAAAAAAGTGGATGTTTGTTTTATCGGCTGAAAAATGTAAGAAATTCGATCCCATATATAAAGGCACACACACACACACACACATAAACAACCTGGGTTTTTAACCTAAGTCACTCCATGGAATCGCTAAAACATAGAGCATAATCTGATGAAAAAGACGCCAAAGTTTATGAAAACAAAATTTTTATCGTCAAAATGCTTATTTTTTTTATGAAGAGGATAGACTAAATTTTTTTTAATTATTTTTTAAAATTTTTCCATCTTTTTAGAATATTCTAAATTTTGATTTAAAAACCTTGTTTCTCTTTGTCGCAACAAGGGGTAGTAAATAACATAGATAATTTTTAAGCGTTTTTTTGTATTTACACATTAATTTGGAAAATCTTGCAAAAATAAAATAATTGTCAGATGTTAATGAAACTTTCAGAAACTATTCACAGATGATCGAAATTATTATAAATATATTTTTTTTTTTTATTAAAGTCATGGCAGAAATATTTTTTTTATATTTATTAACACCCCCATAACTAATTTTATGAAAAGCTCTAGAAATTTGAGACCATCGGTTTTAGTGATTACAATAGTTAAAAGCACAAGGCTTTGAAGAATGCAAATCATGTTTTTTTTTTTTTTTTGGGCCAACGTATCTGAAAATCAGCTGTGAATTGTAACATACAAAACTCAATAAAACAAATATATTATTTAGTTTCAAATGCTTTTATTTGTTTTAATTTGTTTTTATGAATATGGACAATATTTTCTGAAAGCAAAAAATGTTTTCAATGAAAATTGAATTTTAATACAATTATTTCTTATTTCTTTAATTTTAAAAAGATTTTAAAAAATGTTTAAATTGAATTTTAAAAATATTTTAACATTAGTTAAAAGCAACATCAACCTTTCAAAATGTCCGTGTGAGATTGTCATTGTCTAGCACTTTGAAAATTGTATAATTTGGACCAATCAGATTAGCCATGGTAATTAAGAAATGTAATTTTTGTGTTTATAGTCGGACAGTAATTATCAAGTACGGAAGACCAACCAGAATACAATTTAGTTGCATTGTTTGAGTTCAGCATTGTTTGAGTTCAGCATTGTTCTCCACTGTTAAGCCCTTTACTTTTGCAAAACACGTATGGAGAAGTTAATTTGAGTTTTCAATTTCAACTGAGAAGGGTACCTACAAGTAACAGTATCATCTTATGAATTTTAACTACTGCTAAACTTTAATTTATATGATCTTATTTTTATATTAATCTCAGTTATGACATTTTTCCATAAATGAAATATCAAAATTAATAATAAAATGAATGGAAATACAAATAACACAGTAAAATGTAATAAATGTTCATAAAATTATAGTATTTTATGTACACTTCTGATAAAATTTCATAAGAAAGGTACCTAAATTAATTAGATACCTTTTTCTTATGAAATTTAATCTCACTAACAGTCTTATTTTTTAATTTCTTTATATTTTCCATAAAGCATCGTAAACGTAAAAATGAAAGCTAAGTACAAAAAAAAATAAAAATAAAAATTAGAGCGCTGAAAGTTTTCCTTAAAAGTAACAAGGTAAATAATTTGTTCACTTAAATAATTTCACTTCCTTCCATCCGTAGAAAGAATTCTCCTCCGTAAGTTATCTAAACGTCATGAATGTGCCTTTAAGTCAATTGTCAAGCGACGCCGGAAAGGTTATGACCTGCTTTTGTTTTATTTTCAAATTACATTTTTTTCGGCGCAGAAGCTAAGTTAAGCTTGGTTCAGAATATTTTAAATAAACAGTATAATTTCTGTTTTTATTAAAATCAGTTTTGAAAAATGATAATTGATTTTTAAAAGAATATCAAAGTAAGATTTTAATCTTTTTTATCAAATCGAAAAAAATGATTGAAAATGATTATCTGCCCTTTTTTTTGACCAAAAAAAAACAATATTTTTAACAAAATTTTCAGATGTGCTAGGAATGATTAAAAAATGTAAAAAAATACCCCCTAAAATACTTTGATCTTTCCTCTTTAATAATAATATGAACATTAGACGATAAAATTTTGTTTTCGTCAAGTTCGGCTTTTTTTTCATCATGCTATGCTCTTTTGTTTACATTTTCGTGGGTGAGTTCTCCTCCTTTCATTCTCACGATGTGTCTTAATCGTGTTTTCAAATTGATTTTATTAAAAAACAACTGTATTTTTTTTCCATTTTCGGCCCCGTTAGAACCACCACAAGGTAATTTTATGTAGTCCTGTGAAGTTTTGTTGAAATCGGCTAAAAAATGTAGGAAATTCGATCCAACATATAAACATTACAGACACACACAAACACACACACACACAATCTGCGTTTTATAATAAGTAAGATGTCATGTAGTGTGATTAAAACTGGATGAACTGTTCAAAGTTCATGTGTTGTCATTTTGTTCAAGTAATTTCGACCATCTCAGTCATTTTGAAGAATCCATGTGGTAGACAGAATTCCTTTGTCTACATCCGGGTATTGTTTGGAAAGCTGTCATGGACTTGTCAGTTCTTTTTAATCAAACCTTTTTGAATGAATACTTGCTGCTTAAATATACTGTTTATTTATTTATTTATATATATATATATATATATATATATATACACGCTCTATCTCTGATATTGAGCACTTTATCCCATAAATATAGCACATCTTAGACTATATTTCTTCATATATATATATATATATAGTGATTTGAGTAGACTTTTTTAACAGTGATATTAGTATCTCTTGGCATAAAGATCAGAAGTCTTTGTATTGAAAATATGAAATATAGTTTGAGCAGTGGGTTCAACACTGCATCATGATTGTCAGTTTCACACCTCAATGTGATCTTCAGACCAAATACCACAACTCTCATATCAGGTTCTATGTATGTTGCTAGAAGATTAAGTGTAGTGGGGAAAGAGGAAATATATAGGAATATTAGAAGCTACTTATATAATTTAATAACAAAATTTATGCAATCATCACAAATCCTTTAAAGAATATATGGCAAAACAAACTAGAAACACACCAAAAATAACAAGGAAAATAGGAAAAACAGAATCCATTCACAATGCCACTGCAGAATAATGTAACCTTTGCCTAAAGGGAAAATAATCAACTTTCCAGAACAGAACAAACTCCTAAACATAGGATTAGATCTCATTTCCAAATGCAAGTACAAAAGCAAATCCCTACTATGCTACCTACAACCACATTATGACCAAAAAGACTAAATAAATTCCTAAATCTGATAAACTTTATTCCAAATACCAAAGCTTAGAACTAAAGAAAAATACATAAAACAAATGAATAAATAAATAAATAAATATACATATAAACAGTCTAGAGGTTATGACCATAAGTAACTCTAAGCTTAAGACTGAAACAAAAGAGCCAGTTTCCTCCTTCCTTAACTTTGCTTAATCTTCCAGTGACCTATATATAAATTCTGCTAAAGGAATTGTGGCAGTTGATCTGAAGATTGCATTTAGGTGTGAAACTGACAGGAATCAACACTGCATAGTGACTATGTTCACACTGTCTATAGCTATAAATACTCGATCTTCAATATTGGGCACTCCTCCTTTATAAATATAGAAAATTTTAAATATAAAGAGAAAAGGTCTAATAAAAAGATAGTAATTAAAATATTTTTACAATTTTCTTTTTTAATATTACATGCATTCATTATTCATTACACTTAAGAGGGAATTTTGATGATATATGCACAACAAAAATATTAACAGAAAAAATGTTAAACTTTTAACAGATACCTATTCTTTTAGGAAAAAAACAAAATGAAGGAAATTGATATGTTGAAATCTAGTGACCTGGTCATGTTGAAAGATTAAACTTATACTGTAAAGGGCATTGAGATAAATTCAATCAATAAAGGAACTTGGTTAACCAAAGATCATATTGCATGAACTCAACAAACAGAAACTTATGTCTTTTTTATTCATTAAAATCAATTCTGGTTGAGAAGAAATGTCAATTGAGGCTTTATGTCCATCTCATAATAAATAGGAATCAATATTACTAGTTAAGAGTTTTAACTAGTATAGATTTTGTACTAAGTTGCTAATTTAACTATGTTTGACTAGAATCAGACATTTTGGACAACAATCTTTTTCTTATTACAGCACCACCTGTATCTACTTCAGCTGTTAATAGTCCTCCTGTAAGTATTAGCTTGAAGCTACTTTACTCTAGTAAACTTCTATTTATATATGTATTACATTATAATTTTTCTTATTCTATTTCATAGCAATAATTCATATTTTTTTAATACAAGTTGACAACCTTCAGTCATTTGCATGTGCATATTTAATGTATATGCATATACAAGAAAATGCAATGTTATCTAGTGTATGTGTTTGGTGGGTGGGGGGGCTTTTTTGATATTTTGATCAATATAGTCAGTTCCGAATTTACCTATAGGCTTAACAAGCTGAAGCCTGGGGCCTCCAACCAAGGTGCATAATAGTTTTGACACTGTCATAGTCCTTTCTTACACCTGCTGTCATAATGCATTATAGACTCTAAACACCAGTCATCATCCTCAGCTTTACTCAAATTGTTTAATTTAACATTCTTCCATTTTTCTTTACACATGAGAATGGGGGATTTGAAGGGGCTTCACAAGTGAAATAGCCTAGGGTCTCTCTTCATCCAAATCTGACCCTGAATACAGTATGTGATATTTTATTCATAGAAAAAGATGTTTGGAGGCAGAAGTCAATATGAGACAATAACTTAATAAAGCAATAGCTTAAATGATTCTAAGCATAACTATATTTTTATAAAAGTTTGTATTACTGTCTATACCCACCTGTATTCAAATAAAATACATTTTACAGTTCCGTGGCCTTTTTAAATCACTTGTTTAATGTACTATTATTTTATTTTTTGTTCTTTTTTTTTTTTCCATACAATAATAAGTAATAATTATAAATAATGAATAGTTTGTTAGTATTAAAACTAATAGCTTTTCTTTTTCCTTTTTGTTACTACTGATTTAACATACACAAAAAAAAAACTAAGAACTGCTACATATTCATATTTATTTTATATTTGTGCATTGTTTTGATTAAATGTTTTCTATCTTTAAAGAATTAATGTAACTGTTTGTGGATTGACATGAATGAGTTAAATAGTTTGAAAAACAAAACAGTTTGTGCTTGTGAAACTCTTTATTTTGCATATTGAATCCTAAACTTGAGGTGATTAAACAGATCTGAATATACTTGTTTCTTATTCAGGTGCATACAAGGAAAGTTGAGGGTTTGGATCTTCCTTTTTATCAAGTGAACCTGACCGATGGCACACTATGTGACTTGACAGGGGGTCCTCGACAAGCAGCTGTTCTTTATGTTTGTCAACCAGATGGTAGGGGAGAGATTTTCGAAATGAAGGAAGTTTCCACTTGTGAATATGAGATAATTGTCCTTACTTCTGTTCTCTGTGGACATCCAGATTTCAAGTAAATGTTTTACTTATTTCTTTCTAAGAACAGTCAATTCTTTCTCTGAGTTTCAATGACACTGAGTTTTCAGTTGCCTTTTTTGGAATATAGAAATATAAAACTATTTTTCATAGATTCATATTCTGCTTTGAGGCTTGTATTAGCAATCTCATCTTCAAGACAGAATTATTAAGTAAATTGATAAGGTACCAATGAATTTTCTGGACCAACACATGTTGCACCTCATTCAGCTAGACTCTCAGTATAGCTTAAAAATATAAATTAACTCCCTTGTTTTACAATTGGTATTGATATTGGAAAGCATGATGTTACCACAATCTCTAGTGTATACTACACTAAGTTTATCCTTTTTTAATCTTTGGCATACATACATACATATACACACACACACACACACACATATATATATATATATATATATATATATATACAGGGGTAAAATCTCTGATTGGTGCCAATTCAGCCAGTTTTTGATCCTAGCTAGAGGCAACAAGATGTCTAGCTACACTGATGAGCTGTGATACAGCGAAACAGTCTGTCTGTGGATGACAATAAATAATATATATATATAATACACACACTAGCAGTCTTTGCATGCTCACTATCGCTTCACAAAGTCAGATATATTCACTACTTGAAAACTTTGAAACAAAAATTTTAAACGAATATTTCATTCATAAATTGGCTTGTTATAGTTAAGGAAAATTTTACAAATAGATGCCAACTTATTGAAAGCCACATAAAATGCAAATTTCAAACACTTTTCTGCACTATACAAGACAAGTGCACTCTGGGGTCACTCTGTTGAAGGAAAATTATACTGAGAGATGCCAGCCCTGGTGAACAGCTACCTGTGGCCATGCCTTCTTATTACACCAGAGAGAGAGAGAGAGAGATTGGTGCTCACACTGAGGCCAGTGCAACAGATGGTTGCAGGGGCTTGGGGAATTTTTGTTCCTGACCTGGGTGTATGCTCCACGTTAAACCTACCTTGTGTCACAACAAGACTGTGTGAGTGTCAAGTAAATACCAAATTATGATAAAGTAGAATTGGGGCTTTTTAATCTCAGAATTCATGGGAGAATTGTGCCTAATTTCGCATTTATCCATATAGATTCCATAATATAGGTTTTACTTAATTAGGTATCATGTTTCTCTAACACTTCAAATGTTGAATGTATAACTAATTCTAATTTCTGTTTTCCTATCTTTATACTATATTAATTTTATCTTATAAATTGTCCCCTGTTCTGTCACCCATGAAATAAAAATAATTGTTTGTACAGAAAATAAGGATCTATGTACTTCAAATCGTCTTTAAGTGGTAGCAGAAGAATTATTGTTGAACTTTTAAAATCTAAGCTTAAACATTAATTCACTACTTAAATGTAGCAATCAATTTTGAGTTCTTCTGTAGTTTATTGATGCCTATTACATCTACTCCTCCCTAGCTATTGAGATGATGGTCAAACCAAGAGTCCTTAAAATTTTAAGCTAGCTTCAATTTTGGATACAAAAGGAAAATAAGTGTTACTCCCCTTCAACCATGAAAGCAATGATAATGGCTAGTATAATATATATTTTTAATCTCGCATAATCTGAATATGAACTCAACAAAAATTGTTCCCTGCGCCTAACTTTTCTACTACTATTGAATGAGCTATGAATCATTGAGATCGGACCAGTGGGAGCAGAGGAGTTTAACTAAACTGTAAGGTTAAACTATGCTTACAATTTACTGTTAATTCACTTCTTTGATTCAATGAATTTTGTCAAAAAATTTGATTTCGAGTTTTTCATGTAAACATAGAAAACAGGGTTTATATAAAGATCTACATGTCCTTGCCGTTTTTAAAAATTTTCCATATCACCTTAGAAGTCTTATCATCTTTTAAACTCCAAAAATATTTAGAAAGTGATGTATTATTTCTGTAAGTAGTATTGGTGAAGGACAAGATATGTTGATACCACCTAGTCTTAAAATAATTCTTAGGACTACCAATATAAAATTTTTCAACTGTCAGATTCTCTGTTGTAGAGATAGTACTAAGATAAACAAGAGATTTAGATAAACATTTGTCTAGCAATGAGCATTGGTCAGAATTCCTACAATTACATTGGCCAATATCATTAATAATATTTATCTTGGAATGTGTATTATGATCCAGATTATTAAATTGGTTTAAAATTTTATTATTGTGTAACTTTATAATCTTATTGAGATTATTGGTGCAGCTATAACTTAGTTTTAATGTGTTTCTGTTAAATATTTTACTAAGAGGGTTACTTTTAGGAAAATGATTATCAATCAAATGGAGGATTTGTATATTTTATGTAACCATATGTATCCACTTTAAGTTTGTCTGGCTGCTGTTAGCTGCCAATCTGTGGGTCATGATCCATTTATAAAAAATAATTTAACATTTTTGCTTTTTCACTTAGTTTAAATTGAGCATGGATCATATTTGATTGGTTGATCAGAATAAAGTCCTCAAATTTTATGACCACCCCCCTTTTTTTTTTTCTTTTTTTGAAAAGGGGTATTTTGCTTTTAAATCTAAATAAATCGTTTACTCGCCAGTAATTTACAATCACCTGATGAGATGCATTGATACACATCAAAACACAACTGTAATTGTGTAGTGATTTTGACATGTTGTCAGTGTAATATCCTAAAATAAATAATATTGCTCTACTCTATATTGAGCCCTCTTTTAAATTAAATGTTATGAATGTTGGAATTGTACTCTATTCATTCTCATCGTACCTGGATTTATATATATATATATATATATATATATATATATATATATATATTTTCCATCAATTTTGACATATGAGGAACTGACAGCCTCATTCAGTTTTCATGTCTGTGTCATAGAAGACACTTCATTCCTGCATGCAAGTCCATATATTGTGCAACAGCAGCAGCAAGGATCTCAGGACATGGCAACAGGAATATTTGCTGACACATTTTTCCATTGTCTTTCATCTCTTTAACTGGTCAATACGACCGATTTCAAAATTTCTGATATCACTCTGGCACAAATATCTCCAGTTATTTCTATCCAGGGCAACTCACTTGAAATTAGTATGAAGCACATTGACAACTGAGAGATTACTCTTTAGCTTGTCTTTATACCTGAGCCACAGCTGTCCAAGAATCCTTTGTTCACTGTCAAGCTGGTTACACATGAGGACCTTGCAACACGACTAGCCCAGCAAATTTGTGACTTCATCAGGAAGGACTTAATTCCACCAAGGTTGCATTTTGCGAGAAGAACAGCATTGGACACCCTATTGTCAAAAGGATAGCCACAACTCACATGAAGACAACTTTTGTGGAAAACATCCAGCTGATTTATATGGGACCTATAGGAGGTCCATGATTCTGAGCTGTACAACAGTGTGGTCAAAATGTCTGCTCCATGAACTCTTATTTTAGTGTTCAATTTGATACCTCTCTCTCATTTCATAGGCTCCTCAAATGTAATTGTAGCTTTGGTGATCTGATTTGATATATACACACACACACACACGCACAAACTGTGTGGTCACAAAAATTAGCCATGTGTATTAATGACTTTTCACTTTATATATATATCTGACAGTGATTTGAGAAAATAGAACACATTTTTATTTTTACTACTAAGGAAATGTATTGAAAAGTCTTTACTATTTCAATATTTGCATTTTTGAAATCAACTTTACTGCAAAAAGAAATTTTGTCTAATGTCTGTATTTCGCTCTTGTGAACAAGAAATTGTTTATGAATATTATATCCATTAAGTTTAAATGTTATCTAATGTCTCCTTTTAAATATATTTAGTTGTTGTATGCTGATGTATTATACCTAACAATCTTTGTTATAATATAACAGCAACAAAAGTAAATTAATCCAAATTGATTATGTTGTTATAAATTTTAAATGACATAAATTAATAGTAATAAATCAATTAAAAATTTATATATAAATAAATTAAACCAAATTTTTAAATATGATTATAATTATTTTATTCTAGGCTATTTTCACTCCTATGCCAACTTATTAAAAGAAATAAAAACTAAAATGAGAATGTTGAAATGAAATTGTTGAATTGATGTCTATATAGATGTCATTAATTTCAGACCAAAGAATCCTCATGTTGGCCAGATAGATTGTCATTCATTAGATGGAGCTCCTGATCGTCCTGTCAATGTTGACCGATTTACAGAAGAAAACAGATTCAGCCTTCCATTTGAAGAAGACAACAATGTAAGTCACTTGTTAACCTATCATATATATCTTGTTTTGTTTTTTATTTTAAACAAATTCCAATTATTGAGTGATTCATTTTCTACAGCTTATCAACCTTTTGCAGGTTATTTAAAGCCAGAAAATATTTTTAAATTGTAAGAATTTTTGGTGGGGTGATAATGACGTAGTGATACAAGTCTTACTAATTAACTCCTATCTAGGGGAAGAAAAGATGGATTCATACCTTTCCCAAGGGTATTTACACATATAATAAATTCACCCATCTACGTACTGACCATGCTTGACATTGCTTAACTCCAGTGAACATAGGGGAACCAGTGTTTCAATGTGACATGGCCATAAGACAAATTTTAATTAATTGCATCTCTTTACTCTTTGATCTTCCAATACATCTTGCATTCCTCAAGCTATTTTTTCTTCTGTTGCCTTATAGAAAATTTGGCTTGTAACTGCTTGACTTCCAACCTGTAAAAAACCCTACTATTTTCTGAATATAAATTGTGTTTGATTCTCCTGAATTTGCTTTTTTGATAATAAAATGAACTTCTAATGTTTAAAATCAAAATAATTTTATCAAATGGCAACTTTTAAACAATCAAATAAATATTTGCTTTTACTTAAAAATGCCTCAGCATAGTGGCACACTTTATTTAAAAAAAAAAAAAAAAAAGGAACAGAACATTGTGAACACTATTTACATTGTGAATTTGAAATACCTTAGTTAAATGGCTTTTTGACAAATTGTTTCTGGATTGACCTTATAAAACATCTACATAAATTTTACATTAGTTTTTGAATAGAATAACATTGAAATTCATGAATAACTGATGTGCTCCATGAGAGGGTTTCCATGTTAAATTTAGTAGCTTCAGATACAATTATCTATGCATGTAAAATGTTATATAACACATATAATTCAATCAAGTTCATCTGTTAATAAATTCTAAAAATGTCAAGTGAAAAAAAAACATGGTTTGGTTTCATTATTTATGTACATATAATCTTGACCAAAATCTTTTGTATTTTGTTTTTTTCATTAAATAAAATTAACTCAAATTGGAAGTTAAAATTTTTATCTTGATTCTAAAAATTTAAGAAATCAAACTTTTTTTTTTTCTTTTTGGGGGAATATTCAGTAAGAAATCATGTAAATCTTTGTATGAGGAGATGAAGAAAAGTTTTTTTTGTTTCAAAGTTTCTTGGTTAGGCTGAGAACTTTTCAATAAGGTGAAAAAGAATAAAATTGTTTTGTTTGTATTTACAGGTTTTTGAGAAATCCAGTCTCTTTAAGATTAATTTACATGACAAACGAAGACTGCATAGAAAGTCTGATATGTACACTGACCAATATAAAGCCAAAATAGCTGTTGTCCTTGGGAATGGAGCATTGGGTCAAGCAACTGATGAACAGACAATCCGTGGCTTTTTGAGTGGGACTGATTGCTTGAAAGGAGTAAGTGATAAATTTGTGTATTCGTTCTTTTAATGACTATTAAACTATTTTGCTTTATTTACATTGTAAAAACTGTTGCCCTCATCTTTGTCATATTCATGACATTTCAGCCATTGTACACCCCAGCCCTCTTCAGGTGATTGGAATGTCAAACCAAACTCTTTATTTTGTCCACTGGGGTAGATTGTTCTAGTTCCACGTGCCATGCCTCTTCCAGATATCTCAGTTTCAGTTTTTTCCCTTTAGTAACTCAACTCTCTAAGTTTTTGTTGACCTCTACTGACCAGGTATTGAACTCACAACTATTTGGGTCAAGTCATTGGATTAACTCAACCAAAGTTACTTAAGGGAAATAACTGGAACTGAGATAGCACTTAACTGCAAATGAATGTGAGTATTCCAAAATCTATAACAGTTAGTATGACATGAGGATCTTAAGTTGATTTAAAAAAAATAAAAAATAAAAATCTTCACTTTTACATTTTTCTGATCACTTTTACATTTTCTGAACACTTGTAACAAATACTAAACTTGTCATTCAAATGTGATTGAGTTAAAAATTAAAAGTGAATTTAAAAAAAAAACATCAACTTGGAATGAAGTATTAATGCAGTTGATATTGCATTAATACTTTTCATCAAATCTGAATTTGAATTAACAAATTATTCTTCGCGGCATTCAGCATTTTTTTTTTTAAGCCATCAAATTCTTCCAGCCCAAATCAGTTACGATAATCAGTAGTCAGTTGATTATCTTTGGGTGTTCTATGCTTTCAATAGATTTAAAAAAAAAAAAAAAAAACAAACCTTGTAGCAGGCTAATAACTTTGGATTCTACCTTCTATACTCATCCATTTATTCTACAATACTAAGGTAAATTGATTGCTACACATGTCACTGGCTATTTGACATTTTTGTCATTGTCAATAAACTTTTCACACTTAATTGTGTTTTTACAACAAAGAACATTAATCATTACGTAGTTTATCAAAAATAAATGTATTTATTTGATGAAACAGCCTTTATTGTTTGAATTCTGCATAGAGAAATATATCTAAATATGAATTGATTCTTTTTGAAACCTAAATAAATTCAGTTTCAGAAATGCTTTGATCTGGTCTTTTAGTCACAATAATTTTGGCCTTTATCAAAGTTACTCAGATCTTTCTTCTTAACCCTAACAGCAATATTCAGCACATCAAAATGAAGTCCTTTAGGCCAGCTTTCCTCCTTGTATATCTCTAGCCCTGACTTTTTGCACACTGTCATTTTTGTCACATGTTACTAATCAGAATTTTTTTTGACTTGTGTGTGTTTGTTGTAAATTAACATTTTTATCTGCAGGGTTACATGTCCATTGATAATTGAAATTTGTTTAATAATTTCTATTTATCTTTGTGATTGAAATAAAAATATATGTACATGATTACATTTAATGATTTTAAAAATAAATATTTTGATTAAAACATTGTTTTGAGTTTTGTCATTATCTATCTGCTGTTATCAATTTCTTTTCTCAACAACCTTTTCTGTTTCTTTTTTCTTTCTGACAGGGAGCCGGATGGTGGAAACACGAGTTTTGTTATGGAAATTATGCAAAGCAGTATCATGATGTGAGTATGATTTGACAAAGAGGCAAATATTTTTCATTATTACCAAAAAGATTGATGAGTCATCTTTGAATAACGAACCCTGTTGAAGATTTGAATTTTTTCATTTTATATTTCATCTCTCCCTATGTGCCATGTCAATTCAGGATGTGGGGTATTGAACTCACAAGTCACTTGATTACTTCAACAAACCCTTTTATCCAGTGGGTCATAGGGATATCAATGAATCAATTATAAACTTAATGTCTCAGTAACCAGAGCTCATAATACAATTTTTGTTAATTGTTGTTTATCTCTAGCTCTCTGGTTCGCATATTGTATTCATTTCTATGCTCAGCCAGCTTAGGAGATTTTTATAGCCTAGCATATGTGCTGATTCCTTAAGTTTTCATATTTTCCATTGATGTTCTCTGTCTATTATTTCAATTTAATCATAGATTATAATTATATACCTATTTGTTTGTTCAAAATAGTTTCATAATCAAGTTTTGTTATCTTCAGGATGCTGATGGTCGAACAGTTATTTTTCTTGGTTATTGGAAATTGGATAAACACTTAGAATGGCTTCAAGCTAATCCATTAAAAAAACCAAAACCAGTTGGCAAAAGAAGGTGAGTTAAATCTGTTATTCATTTTTTAGCTGATACAGAATATCAAAAAATTCCTCTTTTTAAATTATAAGCTTTTTATCTCAATTTGCAATGTTTTAAATTTTACATTTAGAAAATTTCCCATAACCTTTTCAACTTGTGTAGAAAACCAGTGTGCCAAACCCTGTCAAATACCTTCAAGATATCCAAAGCAACAGCCTGAACTTCACCATTCTTATCTACAACTCTTTCAGCAATAATCCTATATAATGATATTCTATAATACAACCTGTAGAGCTTACTATTATTATTTTAGTGATGGAATCATATTTTTAAAACAATAATTATAATATATATATATATATATATATATATATATATATATAATTTTTAGTTTGGAATATTTTAAGGGATTGATTTTGAGTCAGTTTTTATGTTCCTCTTTTTCTCAAGTTTTTGTTTTCATTTTAATGAATTAATTTTCATTTTATGCCTGAATGTAAGGTTTACATTTTTAAATATCCAAACATCTTGTATATGTTCATGTCAAAGTCATACTGTATCAAACTATTAACTGATGTGTTATTTTTATCTTCTTTCAAACAATCATAAATTGTTTCTTTTTGCTTTCAGAAGCATTTCACTGTTCTACACAGATGGGGACTTATGTGAAGCCAATGGTAAACGAAGAGTTGTGGAAGTCAAATTAAAGTAAGAACATCATTCATTTTTTTTTTTTTTAAATTGAAAAAATATTTTTTCTAGATATTTCATGTATTATTGTATTCTGTCATAAATTCTATCAAAAACAACTACTGAAACTTGATGTTTTCTATTCTTTTGGGGTATAAGCATGTCAGAAATCCATAGAACCTGAATTCTGTTAATTTTTCTTTTTTGTGAATTAGAAAATATATACTGTTTATTTGATGACTATTTTCAATATAAATTCCATGTGTAAGAATTCTATTTGCTTGTCTTTCAGGTGTGTTGAAAACTTAAATCGATCTCATTCAGTTGCCTTGTATCTGATGGAACCAAAGACTTGTGAATATGTTTTAGGGGTAAAAAATATTTCTTGTTTTTTTTTTTATTATTATTAATTCTAACCAGAAATTGTGAGAGAAAAAAAATTAAATCAATTTGTGAAAATTTGTAATTTTTTTTTTTTTTGTAATGAATTGACTGACATTTATTTGTGGGTTGAGATATTGCCATATTTTTTTTACTTATAAGCTCCCCCCCACCCTGAATTGTTCATAAAAGAAAATTCTCCAAAGAACACCCTTCATCTTCTACCCTAATATTTGATTAAAACATGGATTAGAAGTTATCAACCCTAGAAAAAAAATTTAAACACAATTTGACACATCCTGAAATGAAATATAGGATTATAATTTAATTATGACTACAATTGATAAATAGTTTTTTTTGTTGTTTTTCTATGTGTGTGTATATATAATATATATATATATATATATATATATATAGTTAGTTTTAAGGTATGCTTTATTTATGGGTTAAAGTGTTCAATATCAGGATTAGAGCGTATATACATAGAAAACCTGGCCTGACAATTACATTTTGCATAGAAACAGGCTGTTGCCTCTGAGTGTTGACTTCAATGTTCACTTTTTATATTTACATATGCTTTATCTCTGATATTGAGCACTTTATCCCATAAATATACCATACCTTAAAACTATATATATATATATATATATATATATATATATATATATATATATATATGAATCTGACTGAATGATAGGAAAAAGAACAGATAGGAAACGTTTACATGTTTCACTTTTGTTAAAGCTTCATTCTTTGATGAAGCTTTAATAAAAGTGAAACATGTTAGATTTATAAATGTTTCATATTTGTTCATATATATATATATATATATATATATATATATATATGAAGTTTTATAATTAGATTTTGTCCAAATATTCCTTGTGAAATTGTTTGTGTAAGCTAATGGGAAATATATTCCTTAAGGAAGCAGTAGTTAAGGAATATTTTAAGCAAATCAACAAAATCAAGAAATTAAAAATGATTTAAAGTTAGAATGACAACTTTGACTAAACATTAACAAAACATAATAAAAAGAAGAAATGTTAAATTTATCTCCAATATCTCTCATATTATCAGAAGTAAACAAGGTTAGTGATATAAATGATTAGAAAGTAACTGAACACCTTTATAAAAACAGTGAAAAAACAAATCTATTACAATTTAAACTCTATGCAAAGCAAATTTAACTAAAATGGAGCTGATTTTGTTTTAATCTAAAAAGTATTGAGCTTCAACTGATCATGGTCCACAAGATGAAGATAATGTTAAATGTTGGTGTTAAAAAGAAAATATTTAATAAGTCAATGAAAATATTATGCAGATATTTTATATTTTGTTTGATAAGTTCCAAAAAGATAAATCTTAAAAGCATTAAAATTAATGTCAGTAAGAATAAAAATAAACAAAGCATTACTTTAAGCATGTGTGTATTTTAATCAATTATTATTATACTTAATGAATCTGGTATATATTTGTAGATAATATAGCTCACTTACAATCCATCATGAAAAACCTTTAAACAAAAGTTGATTCATTTGTCAGTAGGTTTAACTTTAGTATTGCTGTAATATACATAAGTATTAAATTTCAAGAGGAAACTATTATTGGATAGTTGGTGAAGTTTTGATTCACTCCCTGATGAATGAATTGACTTCAGGAAAATGGATAAATGATTTGCAAAGGAGAATAACTTGCTCATCATGTTTGTTCTAATCTTTTTATGAAACTTTAAACATTTTCTCACATTTACAACTGTGAAGATAAAAAGCAATGCTTTAAAAGAATTTTAACAGATGTTTTTGATAAAGAATTTGTTGTTGCAGGATGTTTAAGTGTCTCTTTCACATAACCATTCTCTATAATTATTTTATCACAAGAGTCTCATCTCTAGAAGGCATTGTAGTGTGTGTTTGTCAATAGATATCAACAACAAGAAATGAAGAAAGGGTGAAAATGTGCTTGCAACTTTGAATTTAACTTTTTTAATGAAGAAATTCTTTAATCTTCACCAATTCTTATATATTTTTCATTTTTCAGATTGAGTCGACAATGTTTTGCTCTATGTTGGATAAAGCTGATGAACATGGAGTCATCCCAAGATCAGAAGAATAAATAGTTTTTGTCATCAACTGTAAAATATTTTTATATTAAAAATCGAAGAATATATTAAAAAAAAAAAACCAAAAAAAAACATTCACTTTTTGTTTTCTATTTCAGGTCTAAGTGGAATCAATTTTTTTTCTTTGAAAAAAAGAAAAGAAACAAAAAGAAAATGAATCTGTTTAACTTTGGTTTGTATTTTGATCCAAGACAACTTGGCCAAAAACTGAATTACCAAAATGTTCAAATACTAAAATTTGACCATGAAGACCATGAACAGTGACTCATTAAGTAGTTACTAGTTTATTAAACATTTTTATTTTGATAAAATCTGAATCCTCAACAGGCATCTAATCCTTGTAGTGCAGCACTTAACTATATTGGCTATGAACTTTATAAATTTGATATTAATCAGGTCAGATTTTTTAATTAAAATTAATATATGCCACTAGAACAAAATGATATTTGGTAGTTGAAGATAGCATCATTTGATGATAAATTTAGTAGCAGTAAAATTAAATTTAAAAATTAAAAAAAAAAAATTTTTAAAAAAAGCAAACAAATCTACTGCCAATATTTATCAAGAATAGCAAAGAATATATAATAAAGAGTAAATTTAAAAAAAAAAATGTTCATTTCCAGAGAGAATGAACCTTTCAATATATGCCCAATGCTCTAAGCATTATGTCTCTTTCCTATACACATTTTAATCTTGCAATGTTTTTCAAATCATTCAACTTCTTTATATTTGATGTCAATACAAATAATTTCCTATATAAATAAATTACTTTTCTTGGATTATCTAATTTAGCTATAAATGATTTACTCAAGTTTGAATGATCTTGAAAAGAGAAAATCTAAATGGCAACTAGTGCTACTTAAACTTCATAATGAGGCACATTGTATTAATAAAATCCATTACAGGACAAGGTCATTCCACGTTCAAATGGCATCACTATCATGGATCTTGTTTCAAATTAGCACTATTATTATTATAGATCTATTTTGAGATAATGACACCTGTCAGACATTTCTACCTCAAAGAGCACCAGAGATATGGCCCTCTGAAATTTGCAAAAAGATGGTAATGACAAGTTTAAGAATATCTCCCATTTTGTGATTCCGTAATATGTAGCTGAATTATATACCATTTTAAAGTCCTTAACTAGGTCTTGAATTTGTGTATATATATATATATATATATATATATATATATATATATATATATATATATAATTTTACTTCAGCTGTGAAATAAAGTTGTACTTAATGTTTTGTAACTCATTTGACTTATCAAGCAATTAAAAAAAAAAATAAATTGGAAACTCTTCTGAACTTTGGGATGATATGTAAAAAGAAAAAAAATAATGGAGAACAAAAGGGTATTTTGGGTTGCAAAGATATAATATCTACAACCTCAAGTTAATTAAAAGGAATGAAATTTTTGACTGGGTTATCTCACTTTAACTGATTACTTTAGGTTAAATTAGATAAAAATAATAATAAAAAGGTAAATAATAAAAATAGATATTACACCTTCATTCATTAAAATTCTTACAACCTACATTTCTATTCTTTCTCCACCGTGAATTTTTCTACAATGCCAAAGGCTAGACCAGTTGTCAAATGAGCTACAAAGTTCAACTATTTTATTTGACCTTGAAGGTTAAAAAAAACAAAACATAATTTGCCTGAAGACTCAAAACTTGTATATAATTCAGCTTTTTAGAGATATATGTATATACATATTTTATTTTATTTTTTTTTTTTAGTCTTAAAAAAATTCCCCCAGTTTTTAAAATTTATTTGCAAAGATTAGAGGGCCATATCTCTGGAAACCTTTCAGGTAGAAATGTCATCCAATTAATCTGAAAAATCTATAATTGTACCAATTTTTAACAAAATTTGTGGTAGCTCTGGTTTGACTCCCTTGTTCAATTGACATTAAATTATTTACAAGTAAATAATGCTGGGATATATGAATATAATTTTTTATTTTGTTTGTATATTTTAATTCACCCAACTTTAAACAAACAGTTCTTAAAGATTACTTATGCAAAAAATACAGGAGTCAAAAGAAATGAATCTATTAATACTTCAGTGGATTTTGTAACTTTGTAAACAATCCAGGTTTATATTTGAAAAATTGACTAAACTTTATATATGGAACATATTCCCATTTATTTTTGTTGAGCCACTATTCTCGATCTACTTTTCTATCGATTTTTTTTTTCCTTTCTCATTGGTTTGTATAAATTGGATTCGGAAAGTGTAAAGCTCAGCTCTTTCGCAAGAAAACACTGAAAATGGTTTATGTACATAAAATTTTTTTTTTATTTATTTGGGTGAAGAAAAAAATGAAATACAAGCGAAATGGTAACAAGCAAAGATTCTGTTGGCTTTGTGTTCTTTATTTTTTAAACATTTTCTGCAATATTCAATGAGTGATGTTATTAGAAAATTAGTAACTGGAAAAATGGTGTTAAAAGGACAGTTATTCCCATGAAACTGCTATTACTGTTTGACTTCCTCAGTAATGTTTATTTAAAAGATTATAAAAGTAATTTAGTACAATTCGATATTTATAATTTACCTTTTATAAAGAAATAAATTCGAAAAGGAAAAATTCAGAAATTTATAAAAAAAAAAAAGACAATTATCAATATGTAAGAAGCGTACTCTCAACCTATTTTAGTGAATTTATGATAATTTTGTAAGCCTGGCTTAGATGTGGCACAAGGCCAAAGGTATGGAGCACTCAGTGATGACTAAACTCACTACTCAGTCGCAATTGTTCTAGCAAAACAAGCTTGCTAATCATTACACCATGTTGAAGTGCCCATTTTAGTGAATTTTTCTGGTGAGAACAAATGAAAGAAATTTATAATTACTGGTTATGTTTTTTATTTCATTTTTCTTGTTCAGACATTTTTACAAATTTATGAATAAATTTCTTTTTATCTTTATTCGTAAATAAATAATTCCTAGTTGGTTCACATCTATTTATTTTATAATCTAAAAAAATAAATTTCTTGTAAATAAACAATTCTAATAAATAAATAATGTTTAAAATAATATAATATCTTTGTTGTCAGCTCTCAAGAATAAAGAAAATTTATAAATCCACGTTCATATATTTTGAGTTTTATTAAAATTCTAATCATCATTTTTTTAAAATAATAAACTGCTGAAGGAGTCAAAAAAGTGTACACAGTAATAATAGTGGAACAACCGTCCTTTTGACATGCCCGGGGGTGGGGGTCAGGGGGTGGAGTCAAATATTTTTTGTTTAACTTTTATCATTCATTCCAGTTCAAGAATATAAACATTCCAATGTTATACTCTAAGACTCCTGATGAATATGTTTATACTGCAATAATTGTTTATTTGTTCAATTAAGCAAATAAATTTTTGTGTTGAGTTGAATTAATGGATTTATAACAGAGTAAAACGAAACTGAATTAGTCAAACTGAGCATCCATATTTTTTTAGTTAGAATAAGCAAATCTCCAGCAAAGTTAGTCATATGTAGTTGCACTAGAATTTAGATTTTAGATATTGAACAAAATCAAAAAATTCAAACTTCAACAAGAGGTGAAATTCGTGATTTAAACAGTTTTTAAGGAAGCTCAAGATTAACTACTTAAATATTGGCCTTCAAATTACCGTATCATGCGACTTTTGAAGCTAATTTTAAGGGGGGGTCGCATCATACACGAGATATAAAATTAAAACGTATGATGGCTCTGGCTACACCATTGACTAAAAAACCATATATCCATTTACGACTGTAGTTAAAAAAAAAAAAAGAAAAAAAGTACAGCTGTATTTAAAATAAACATGCTTTAAGACTGATATTTTACTTATCCAATAATAGTGCATGTAATAGTCACATGCAAACATAGCGAACAGGCATCTTTCCATTGTTTACGTTTCTAAGATGTTTTTTTTTTATTTTAGCTAGTTGAGATTGCTCTCCAAATCAGCTGATTATGGTAATCCCGAAGGACTAAAAAAATGGAATTTTGTTGTTACTTGCTACAAGAAACAATTATTATTTTAATAGTTAAGTTACCTATTATTTTTATTTTAGCATACAAAGGTAAATAAACATTTATTAAAGTAAAAAAAAAAAAAATTATGAATAAACTAAAAAATCCTTCAAAGTCGCTCTCCGTGTCCGTTTCGTTAAGTAAGGCTTTTGAATTAAGGTCAAATACTTAAATTTAATGGCATATCGAAATTAGGGGAGAGTCATCCATGTTGTTGCCGATGCACGATAATTCTTCATAGTCATTTGCTTTTTGCGATGCTTGATTACAAAGCTGAAGAAATTATTGATTTTTTCTTCCAATTTTTTAGGTAGCTTTTTTGTGCAATTTTGGTTTTTCTTCTTCGGACGAAGTTATGCCTTTTCATAAACCGAGTACACCATCCTGCACTTGCTATAAACTCAAAAATGTCCATTTTTCTTGCTTCTCGAATTGCATAAAGTCTTATATTAGATCGTGTTATAATAAAACCATTTTCTCGCTTTTCGGACACCCACTTTGCTACTTTATCTTCTAAATGTGGCCATTTACATTTAGATCCGCGGTTTGCACATTTATAAGAAGGAGTTACCACTAATTTTTCTTTTTGTTTTCTCCAGCTTCGGACACAGCTTTCGCCGATGTCAAACAGCTTAGCAGCTTGAACATTGTTTGTTTTTTCAGCTTCGGCTACAACTTGTAGCTTAAATTTAGCAGTATATTTCCTTGTCGATCTTTTCTCCATAGCGAACAAGGGTATGATGATGAAAAAAAATACTGTAGGTATCGCCACTAATTCACGATAACTAAGGTTTTTAAATCATTTTTTTTTTATAAGTGAAAAATTGTGGGTCGCGCGTTACACATGATGTGAAATCATCTCTGCCCTTAATGCTTCAAGGCTTACCATTGACTTAAGGTTCATAACGAAATTCCAAAGGGGCAGATAGTTCATATGGATAAAAAAAAAGTGTTGGTTGAAGTAATCCAGTGACTTGATTCAAAGAGTCGTGAGTTCAATACCTGACTACAGCAGACACGAACAAAAACTTGCTTGGAGAGTTGAGTTAAAGGGAAATAACTGAAACTGAAACAAATATCTGGAACGAGAACAATCTTCCTCGGTGTACGAAAGGGTTTGCTTCAAAATTCCAATCTCTTGAAGAAGGCCAAAGTGTACAACGACCGAAATGTCGTGGATATGGCAACAAAGATGGGGACAATAGTGTAAATAATTACAATACCTCATCTCAGCAATATAGACTGAGTCTCTCTTGAGTTTGGAAAATATAATCCTCTATTATACAGGGTGCGATGAGTAAATTGTCGCTATTTTATATTTTTAATTTCGCGTATGCACGTTGTTTTTTTTATTTTTATTTTTATTTTGTCAACTGCACAGTATAGTAGGGTCAGCTGAGCACCATCTGTAAGGAAGAGAGCTCTATGATGCAATTCACTCCGCCAAAAATTTTGAAACAGCATGCTGATGCTTGGCATTCAGAACAAAAGTTTTTATCATAGAACTTCACTACTCTGTTTACTTTCCTTCCATATTCTTCCGGAGGAATTGGTAGAGAAGTGGTGGTGGTGGTGGGGGGTCCCTGTCGGAGTAGATGCTGCGGTTGTAGTTGCCTTCTCTCCTCCATTGCATTTTTAGCATCCTGTGACCACTTTCTTATCAATGTCTAATTTTGTACAATTTTGTGCAAAAAAGTGGATCAGAGAGCCTACTCAGCTTAGTAAATATTTTCAGGAAATATCAGCTTCTAATTGGTCAATAAACACACAAGTGGGCGTTGCAATCCACCCATGTACAAATATTTTTCCAGCACGTCACCAAGCCAAGTTTTCCCGCCAATTTACTGTGATCCTGTCATGTGAATACATTATCTATAAATAGCAGACACGAGTTCGCTCATTCTCTCTTCTTGCTGCAAGATGTAGTCCCAAAAGGATTCTCGTCTTGACCATGGATGGTCAGATGTTAAAAGCATACTCACACATGCACAAACTTTTCCAAACTACATTACAAACATACAGAACATTTCCAAACAAGCAACAAGAACCTTTCTCTTTGAAACATTCTTCTAAAACTACAGCTTTGTAACTAATTCAACTTTTGTGAATTCAGATAAAAATATTCAGTCTAAGGGACATAACACCAACAGATCTTTAACTTCCAAGCATGTACATCAGTATACACAAATAAATACAAATGTTATGTTTTTAAGACCATTTTGTTCCTTCTTGTATTTCATATTTTGTGGTATTTTATGTCAAATATAAATTGTGTGGTCATGTTATTCACAAAAATTTTGCTTGAAGATGAAACAGAGCTTGATACTTTAAATTCAATTTAATTCTAATAATTATATTGAAGCTTTTTGCTCTTGTTTTCAAAACATGAGAACTATTATGTAGCGAAGGAATCATATTTTTATAAAAAATAATTATAATTATATATATATATATATATATATATTATTTAATTTAAAGAAAAACAGACCACTTTAAGGCTCCATTGTAATAATTTATTTCACCAGAGAATTTTATCCTTCTCTAGATCTTCACTTTCAAAAGATGAAACGAAAAATGAAAATAAAATTTACACTTTTGACGGGCAGTATTAAGCTTAAATAAGTTGACATAGAGGGTGGTGAGGGATTGTATGAGAGACATGGTCGAGTTTAGAGAGGGAAGGAAGAGTTTTAAAATTTATTTTTATATTTCTTTTTATAATACTTAATATTGAGGAAGGAGGAGGTAAGGATCAGACATTGACCTATTCAATTGGTGAACTCAACAGAAATGATATGGGAAAAGGAAAAGGAGAAAAAAAAGAGAAAAAGGGGGAAGTAAAGAGATAAGAGATGTACTTAGGGTTTTTGGAGGAAGAAGACAGGTAGTATAGCAATTTAAATAAAAACAGATTTTAACGTTTGATAGTAATTTAAATGTTTAAAAATTCGACAAAGAAAATAAATTTGATGCTTCTCCACAATTAAATTAGGGATTTAATATAAGTTGAATACTATATTAATAAACAACAATAATAAAAAAATAAAAATTTACTAATAGTAATATTTTAGTATTGTGAATGACTGTTAAGGTAAAATCTTTATCAGTTAGAGTCGAATTCAAGAATTTAATTTGTAGCTATTTTTAGATGGATAATATTTCTTAATTAAAGTTTAGGTTTTAACTCAAGATGGAGTAAGATTTGAAGGTAATAGTAAAAAAATTACTGTTTTTTCATATATACACCACATACATATTTACGTAAAAAACATATGCACACATTCATGTATATGTGCAATTACACATATAACCACATACACATGTATAGATGCACACTGGTATATATGCATATACATATAAAAATACTTACATATACATATCTTCACACACATCCATATTGATACATATTTAAATTTTTACTTAAATTTTACAGTTAACGTTAGGTGGTGAATTAAGTGTTTAATTTATATATAACTAGAATAAATAAATAAAACTGACATGTGAAAACTTAATAATAGTAAGGACTTAAATATACTGTTATATTTTTGATGGCATGGCTAAGCTAGTGTGTGACTGATTTTTGAAAAGCTATTTGATTCCATCAAAAAGTATTTTTCTAAGAATAAAAAGGGATGAAGTGCATTGACACTCAGATTTGTAGGTAGATGTTCAGACATGCAAGTGCATACATTCAAATTGTATAGCTGAAAATGACGTTTCTATGAAGCATCTAAGTCACTTAGGTTCTACAAAGTAAAACAACTTATGAAATTTAAATGTCCAAACTTTATATTACTAACAAGGTTAGTATATTTTTAAACTGCCTAGAAAAGAACTATTAAATTTCTTTTTTTTTTACAAACAAAATTAAAAATTATATATAAAATTATAACTTAAATTTTCAAAATATACTATTAGAAAGGTCTTTACTTTCCAGCTGTGATTGAAATGCAAAGGTCATTACCAATTTCAGTGCAGAAAATGGTTTTATTTGAATAACAAAACTAAAAAGGCAATTAAAATATTGCTTATCTGTAAAAGTCACAACAAAAAAAGGTTTTAAAATGAACAAAATTAAGTTTGCGCAGATACAAGGCACATGCTGCTGGATAGGATAAAACTGCTGGGTGTCAGAGTTTCATGTAATAGCCACGTAAGCAACAAACTTTATTATCCAGTTTAAGGTTTTTCAACTAGAGACAAACTGAGTAAATGGTTAATGGACTTGAAATACTTTTTCAACATTGCCAGAAAAATATAATGAAAATAGCACTCATCCTAAATACTGGAATGAGTGATAAAAGCTACTGACTTCAGAAACTTGTTTTCCTAAAAAAATATTTTAAGAGAAAGATTTTTGGTTGCTGTAATATTTCTTCATGGGATGTTTCAGTATGAAAGACAAGGAGATCCATTTGACAGTTTTTTTTATCCCAAGTTGCCATGTTCAAAAGTATTTACAGCGTCTTGCATCTTGCAATGAGCTATCATTTTTTATTTTTATTTTTTATATTTCACATCACATCAGAATCTCATTCAGGAAATGTCCCATATCAAGAGATGTAACTTTGGTTACTAATTTCTGTACACATGCTACAACTGCTGTGTCCTTGTATGGAAACTGCTAATACCACCATTTCACTATAATAATTGTACAGGGACCTTAACAAATTTCACAGAAAATTACCATAAGCAAATGAGTCAGATATATAGTTAAAAAAAAAAAAAAATGTAAGTTTCAAATCTTCAGATATTTTGATCTTCCAAAATAAAGTCTGAAAAATGAATTTGAAAATAAAAATTAGTCAAAGATTTATTTGGTTGTATTTGTGAAAATAACAAATTTGAGAAAAACTTAAAAGAAAAAAAATTTATTTTCAAAATGAAAGTTTAAAGATATAAAGCAGCAATTGTTAAATAGCCGGTGTGACCTGGCATTGTAGTTGGGGGGATTCCTGATTTAAACTGAAAGTTCTCTTCTGTTTTACGACCCACCAAATTATAACTAAAAAATTTAGAAGCACCACTATTTTCTTCTTTTTTTATTTCTGTTTTCTTAGTCTCTGGTTCATTTTTGTCAATCGGCTCTCCAGAAGCCTCATTAGGATGAGCATCTTGGTCTTGGCTTGTTGCCTGTGGATTTTCCTCTGACACCACGTCTTCATCTCCGAGGCAGGGAACTGCAATGTTCACTGTTCGTATATCAAAATTTCTCACCAGGCACTCAACAGTGGAACAATCTTCAAATCCATTTTCTTTTAGGACCTCATGTGTTTTCTGAACTTGCTCTATACAGGGAGAAAACGTACAGATTCGGCCACCTGTAGACAAACAAAAAAAGAAAAGCTCAGGAAAGAACAGATAAATTTCACAATTTTCAACATCATGCCCGATTTCTAGTTCACAAATACAATATGCACTTATTTATGAAGAAATAACAAAATTGGGTTTTCCTAAGACATTTTGTATTAGTTAAAAAAAAAAAAAGGTCATCACAAAATTGAACAATTAATGGTAATTTTTTGTAATGTATTTTATATTTTCAGGTTTTGTCCCCAGTTTGTTTGTTTTTTTTTGGGGGGGGGTCACTATTTGCCTATAGCTGGGACTGTAACAGGTGGTACCACCCTGGATCAGGGTGGACCTGGGAACAGTAGCAATTAAGATGTAGTTCCATGCTTCTCAAAACCTCCAGATCAGTGGTCTTGCTGTTGGATATAGTTTATCTTCAATACACAAGATGGGTGAGTAGTTAGACCATGGCAATGTTAGTACAAAACCACATTATAAAGTAATCAGCAAAAAATGTCAGTGGTTGGTAAAATAATGGACAACATTGTTACATGGATGATAGAAATGTAACAAGGATTCAGAAAAATGTGTTTTATAGTAAGAGAAGCGGGAGGGTGCAAAAGTAAAAACATTATCAAACCCTATAATAATTATCAATATATCTTTATATATTTCCTGTCCCATCTGTAGTTGTAAGGGAGGTAAAACTTTAGTAAATTTATGAGTTATTACTTCCTTTAGTCATTTTAATATGCTATTAAATATTTAATAAAATCTTTATCTGCATTTAGACAAAATTATTTCCTGAGCAAAATGAACCAATTAATCAGTCCTTTACTCTTACATTTCTTAGATTGCAGTTTTATTTGTTCAAGCCTTTCATGTGAAGCACTCTGATACCTTTGTCTGTTAAGTGATCCTCTTGCTTCAATCTGTTCTTGAAATAGGCTTTGCTGTCGCTGTTGTTGTCATATTGTTGCTAATCTTTTTCTTCCGAGAGATATTTCCATTTTACTGTTATATTAAACATAATTTTTTAACATGAAGGAACAGATTAATTAAATGGTTCCTTGGCCTATATTTTAGTTGTCAACTCTTTGTCTCTGCTTTAATGAATCTAAATACATTGCTTCGAGATTTTTGTTTCATCACATCTCACTATTAAAACTTTCTAGCAATTGCCATCATTTTTGACACCATGGGTACACTAGTTTTTATTTAAACCATAAAAACATGAAGGGTACATAAAAGTAATAAATACCATTTCTCAATAAAACCAAACACAATTTAGAACAAATTCTGGCTAGAATATTAATTTTTTTTTTAGTTATTTCACCCCAAACAAGGCAGTACAGCCACTAAGACACAAGAGGTTACTTAGTTTTAGAGAACATGAAGAACAAAAAACAAAAATAACTATTAAGGTGAGAGAACAATAAATGAACAGGAATTAAGAAGACAGAAAATAACACTGTATTTAAAGTTTTGAAGGTCAAAGCAAGAAGCCGCAAGAGAGCTCCACAAGTGAAAAGTGTGGGAGAAGAAACTCTTAGCATAGAACTTACATCTAGCAATTTCAACAGTAAAAATGATGAAATATAGCTGGCCAATCTAGTACTGAGCTGAAATTCATGAAGACAAAGTATGAAAAAGGGAAGCTCATCAGAACAATTGCCATGAAAATGTTTATAGAAAAGGGAAGCCATGTTATGACAGTAGAAAAGTGATTGAAACCAAGATGTCAGGTCAAGACTGATAAGATTGCAGATTATTCTTTGGATTTTATCAAGAATATCTAAATACAGTCATACTTTAAACTCTTTTGTTATTTAACATATTTTCTCTGCTAATCATTTTTTATTTAATTGCCTGTATTTGCTGGGTATCCAGTTCTTGAATGCAATGCATGTGTAAGTCATTTCAATTCTTGTGAAACCAGTAACATTTAGAAACCACCCATTACCTTGTTTTTTTAGGGCTTTCTTTGCAAAAGGAATGGCTGACCAAGGACAGGGCATATCCAAAAAAACAGCATCTGCTATTTCATCATCTACACCAAAGCCATCTTTAGAGACATCTCGACACACTGCTGTCACACATTCAGATAATCCATGTTGTTCAAATTCCTTTTGGGCAATCTGTGCTCTCTGTTCATGAAATTCAAATGTGTACAAGTGACCTGTTGGCATAATTGTTCGTAGAAAGGCATGAGACAATGATCCACTTCCAGTACCTAAAACAAAAAGAAAAATCAATAATATTACTTTGTGGCAGCCTTCATCATATTTATTTAAGTTAGATTAGGAAACCAAACTGACGTGAAGAAAAAGAGGATAAGCCAAAGACATCATTACACATAAGATTTGTACTTAACAAGATGTACAAACAAGGATATGAAAGAAAAGCATGCATTGAGTAAAATAAGAGTTGTCTCTCTTTAACTATCAATTGTTCCAAAGTTCACTGAAAGCAATAAGGTTGTAATAGTTTCTGGTAATAAATGTTTTCAATAGTTTTGCTGTGTAAGAAAAAAGATTATGTGAATATAGGGAATATTCAGCATGTGAGTGGTGGTGTGAGTGAGAAGATTGGCGTATGGTTTCAACTGTTGTGGATTCCTGTGGCAGCTGAGATCTCACTGGTTTACTAAGAGTTTTCTTTGCTTATATAGGTGATCATCAGCTCCGAAAGTGCTGCGCGGGAAGAATCACTCTTCACATGCAGACAATCTGATTGGTTGGCATTGATTAATCAGCGAGCAAGCTTTGGGGAGACTCAAGAAAAACTTCTGGGATCCGATTCTCCCAAAAGTGCACAAAACCAACTACATGAAAATATAGCGATTATAAAATTGTCACATTACACAATAGTGTTGATTTATTATCCAATGAATGCTTGTGGTTGTATAATTTGAATTCGTGTATGTATGTATGTATGTATGTATGTGTGTGTGATGATCATCATCATCATCACAACTTGATTTATTGCTTATATTTCACTCAGACTTTTCCAAAATGTGAAGTGATTTTGTTAATTAAAGTGACTCCATCCTAAAAAAAAAAAAATGTTAATTTGCTTCATTTCAGCCATATTAGTTTTTATAACAAAACTTGTAGAAAATTTAGCAACTCAACAAATTGAGATGTGGCTGACAGACAAAGATGAGACAACTGAACAGTTTAAAAAAACATTTTATATAAGAAATACATTATACAATGAGAATGAAAATAGAAGATTGCTAAAAATATATTCTTTTAGCAGTTAAAAGTCAAGACATTGGGGATGAAATCCAAATACATGTATCTGTATGAGATTGAACATTTATCTGATTTTGTTCATTCTTCTTCTGACAACTGTTTTTCCATGCATTATTCAGGTTTACCTGTGACTAGCATCACCTGTTTTTGAAGTAGGCTGAAAATGCATACATTCCATTCATGGTCATCTCAGACTCTCTAATTTGGCACCTCATTTTGGGTCTTACCCATTATTATCAGATAAATGGACTCATCTCGATATCAGCAGGCATTATCTACCAAAGGGAGATAACCTATTTTTTTTTTGTTTTTTTTATAACCTTTCACAATTCAATCTAATGTCAGAATTATAACCCAAGTTCTTGTTCTTGCCACTCTTTTAAATACAGTTCCAAAATGTGAAGTGATTTTGTTAATTGAAGTGACCCCTACCCCCACAAAAATTCTTAACTTGTGTTGTTTCGGTCATATTAGTTTTTATAGTAACAACAAAGGAAATGCAGTGCATAATTATAAAGCTGGCTGAATTTTATCTTCAAACTTTAGCAATTGAGATAATTTTTTTTAATATTTTGTATATTATTATATATTATTAATAATCCAAAAGTTATGAGTAGAAAATCACTTATTGTAAAATTATTAAAAAACTCGAAAAATGATTGGTGCATTATTATATTTTTAACAATTTTTTTAAATAATTGATGACATTTAAAGAATTTAATAAGTACATAGAGAAAGCAAAAAGAAAATATTAAAAAAAATTGTATTGAATCAAGCCATCTCAGAAATATCCAAGAAAAAAAAACAAATTTATTAAATTATTTAAAATGTTTAAAAATTAAGAAATGTATCAGAATGGTAAAATTTATAAAAATTTCTGCAAAAAAGATAATTTAAATAAACATAATCAGTAACTAATTATAAATTTTGAAAAAAATGCATTTTCCGAGCATTTCTTTCATTTGATTTTGCCACAGAAATTCACTAAATACGTTGAGAGTATTTCTTCCTCTTATTTTGATAATTTTGTAATTTTTTAATAAATTTTTGAATGAAAAAATTTCTTTTCCAATTTATTTCTTTATAAAAGATAAATAATATTGAATTGTAGTTGGTTTACATATTTTTATAATCTTGTAAATAAACATTGCTGAGGGAGTCAAAAGTGTATCCAGTAATAGCAGTGTCAAGGGAATTACTGTTCTTTTGATACACCATTTTTTTGTGTGCATGAAGCTTAAACATTAGCCAAAATTTTAAAAATTGTGAAAAACATCCCGGTGACGATTTTCAGTAAAAATACACAAGGTTTAATCATAGACTATCAACACAAATCAATCATAGAAACAATATTTTAAAATACCTAATTAGATATTTTAATATATTATTTCTATGATTGTGGTTAGCTATTTCCTATTGGTATGTAAAGTGAAATTAGAAAACTCTATAGAAAAAGTGTGTTCAGATTGATAACAAATTTGATTATAAAGTAATAATCTCTTTGGTTAGAATGATACCTAATTCTTTATGGTCAATGTCATATATATATATATATATATATATATATATATATATTGATGCATGTTTCATTAAATAATATAGACAAGTGCTGTCTATTTATTTTATGTAAATTCTTTTCATATTGTCTGATAAGATTAATAACATTATCATTAAGCGAAGAAAGAAAATCACAATATTGATACATATTTTTTAATCCTATCTTAGCTTTCGGCTTACATAAGCCATTATCAAAGATGACAATTACATTACAATATATTAAGCAATACACTGACAAATCAGTGATGATAGTCTGTTTCTGTTTGCATGGAAGATTTCCAAGCAACGACAAACTTGTGCATATAATGATAATGTTATTAAGCTTATCAGTCGATATGAAAAGAATTTACATAAAATAAATAGACAACACTTGTCTATATTATTTAATGAAACATGCATCAATGAAAAAATGCTGCCGAAGTACATGCACATATATATATTTTAGATGAAAAATCCCTTCATCTTTCTTAATAATAAAAATTGTGACAATAAATTTTTTTTTTTTTATTACAGTTTCTGCTTTTTTTTCAGCATGTATCCTGTTTTTTTAACAAATGTTTGGAGGTACCTATTCCTTTTGATATGAAAAATGAAGCATCTGAATTAACAAGAAATAAAATGAAAAACAGTGTCCAAAATTCAATTTTATTTCAATTCTTTCTCCCTCTAAGTAAAAACTGAAATATAATTTCCATAGAAAAAAAAATTTAAGGTTGTACAGCATTTCAATTTACATTTACATTACCAGATGTATGCGTTGACAAGTGGACTTGTTTCAAGCTCAGAAGGGCATAAAAAGAATGGTGGGAGAAGGCTGGTCCTCAGTAACTATCCTAGTCAAATGCAATCATAACCCATTCATTCAATACAAACATCAAGTGAATCAGTTCCCAACTAGGATATAAGGCCACTGATTGTGAACCAATCAGAAATGAAGTGGTAGTTTCAAAGTGGATCTCTGTTTAACAAGATGCAGAAACTAACTAAATTAGAATCAATTATTTTGATAAATTCTCCAATGCTGCGATCTTTGTAACATACCCAGAATTGAAATACAACACATGCGTGACATGCAGTCTTGTATAGACTCATAAAATATACCTACCTCCTACTACACACATACATATATCAACTTCCTTCTCCCCACTTTAAGCAAGGTGACTGCTACATTTGAATGTATACATACTTTCTCCTGGATTTTCTCTCTCTCTCATATGTACCAGGACTTTTTCATCTGAACTCTTGAGGCACAGTGGAGTGATGGATAGCGGCTGGCATTGAGAAACCAGAGAGCTCAGTTTGAATTCCAGTCAAATCCATTACAATTACATTCACCACTATAGCGAAGAAAATGGTGACTTACCTCGTCAAACCAAGTGACAGCGCGTCGCGTGTATCCTACGACGGAAAATGTGGTGAAAAAGAAAATTACTTACCCCAAAAAAGGGCATGTATTCCGCATAACATGCTGAAGATGGAATATTTAAATTAAAAAACAAGTCCATCATAGGAGTCACCATAAAACTATTTTGATATGCAAAAATTGAGCGTCCTCTCCCAGCTGTCGACGAATGGAAAAAATGCTCAGCCGATAAAAACAGTTGGTGTTCTCATATCAAGAGAAAATTTGGGTATTTTGGCTACCGTGTTTGTTGGAGAGTGAGTTATTTTTCTGACTGGTTGCATGCATTGTGAGATAGTACCTGCAAATCGAGTTTTTGGCATTTCTTTCTGCTACTGATGTTCAAGTCTGAACTTAGTGATTTATTCTCTTCATTGTGGAAGTAATCTGCGACAAATATTTCCTTTGCAATTCCAGATCACTTACAACCACTTACTTGTTAATAGCCTTGGGAAAGGTATGAATCCTGTTCTTCTCTCCACCAGCTATGGCTAAATAGCAGGACAGACCAGGTTCTATAGCCTTAGATGGCAACTGGTCTACCACAGAAAGAAATGGCAACCTACTGCGAAAAAAAAATCTGCCTCGTCAGTCATGTATCGAAAGATACAAGATCACCAATGGGGTGTCACACATGGCGTATAACTGAATGAGATATATATATATATATATATATATATATATATATATATATATATATATATGTTATAGTGTTTTTTTTTTTTTTTTTTACACACTAACACTTTGTCCATTTTCTAACAATCCTTACACAAGGCTGTGGTGGACTTCACCACATTAATTTACCTTTAGATTAGGAAACAAGGTTCACGCAAAAAGGATAACCCAAAATCATTGTTACACATAAAATATGTATTTAACAACATGTACAATATCAAATACCGATGTGAAAGAAAGCATGAATTAACCAAGAGTTGTCTCTCTTCAACTGTTATTTTAGTGTTCAATGAGAAATAGTCATTTGGTTCAAAGTTCACTGGAAGAATGTTCATGAGAGTCTTTCGTAAAGATTGTTCTTGAAAGATATTGCTGTGTAAGAAGAGTTTATGTGAGTGTGTACAAGGTATGTTCAGTATGTGAGAGGTGTGTGTGTAAGTGAGAAAGTTGGTGCATGGTTTCAACTGTCATGGATTCGTTTGGCAGTTGAATTCTCACTCATCTTGGCTTAAATAAGCGACTATAGGCACCAAATCGTTGCACAGGAAAAATTATTCTTCACGTGCAAATGATCTGATTGGTTGGCATCGACCAATCAGCGAGCAAGCTTTTGGGAGACTTAAGAAAGCTTCTGTGATCCGCTTCTCCCAAAAGTGCACAAAATTGACTACTTAAAAATAGAGTGATTACAAAATTGTCGCATTACTGCAATTTGTAAATTGCCTAATGTAGTAGTGATTTATTAACCAATGAATGCTTGGCGATGTATGTGACTTGTATTTTTGTATGTATCTATGTTTGTGCGTAATAGATCCACACAAGGCCATACAGATATATGGTAGGACAAGATCTTGTGATAAGATGACCTCCACTACCACCATATGAATACCATAGACAGAACATGTAAGAAATAGGGGAGTTTTAATGAAGTTAAGAATTACAAGGAAAGTTCTAAAATAATAGTTGTGAGAAAGCAGAAATTTTCTCGGACATAATAATGAGGAAAAGGGGCTTGAAGAATCTAACACTCACGGGGCTTATTGAAAGTAAGTGAAGCAGCAGCAGGGAAACACAGCAAGTTTGAGTGAACAGATGACAGAACAACGACAAAGAGAGATGGTAAAAAAGGCACTGCCGCAAAAAAGTTTCTTTGGGTAAAAAACAGGAAATTGTGGAGAGCCATGAATATCCACGTGCTGATGTCGCATAAAAGAAGCTTTATACTATTTTTCATTTTTTCTCTAAACGATGTTTGTATATATATATATATATATATATATAAACACTGAATTACTTCCATAGGACTCTCAAAATATGAGGTTAGTTTTTAAAACATTAAGGCAAAAAAAGAAGAATAATCAGTGTTTTTACTGTTTGGCATGTAGAAATCGTTTGGAGCGGTAAACAACGATATACTAAATATTTATAAATATGGTATCTTTAGGTGGCGATAAAATAAATAAATACATATTTTAAAAATAAATTTCTGAATGTTTTTGTTTTGTTTTATTCATTAATTTTACTCCTGGAAAGAAAGGACATGTTACCGCCGGTGAAGCTTTTAATTGTGTCCCCCCACTCCCTACAGAATACAAGCTGAAGAAAGAAATATTTTAAAAACGGCTAAAAAGACCTACTAAAAATGGTTTACTTTAATTAGTATAAAGTTGAGGAATAAAAAAGATAGACGTTTTCAGAAATGATCAGAATAATTTAAAAACGAATAATAATAAAATGAAATTAAAAAAAAATTTTTTACCTGCTTCTAAGACAACTGAACCAGGTCGTAAATCCAATTGAAGAGTAACTAAACTAATGTCTGTGGAATAAAGAATCTGTGTTCTGTGCGGAACATTTAATGTCCAGAGCTCTGGGGTCGGGTAAAGAACGTATAGCCAACCTTTCGGGCAATGCACTTGTGAACCATATTTACGCCCGATCAATTCCGAATGTCTGAGGGCTCCGTACCGAGTCTGCGAAATAGTTCCTTTACTCACACGAATGCTAAGAGTGTTATCAAAACCCAGAAACAGAATAACAGTGTCCCCATCCTCGATATATTCTTTGTATTTAGCGAAACTCATATTTTGAGGTAGAAATTGTAGTTCTTGCTTTTCTTTCCGCTATGATAATGGTTGCACGTGGCCGCTTGAGCTCATAAAGGGAGGTAACTAAAAAGCACCTTTTTAAAATTGTGTTTAGGAGAATCGGAGTTATTGAACTTGATTTTGTTCCACGGGTCTTTACAAATCTAAGATTTAATAACTTGAAATTAAATTTCTTTCTTTTTATACCAATAAATGAATAATGAACTTTTGTATTCTTAATTTATTATTTGTTTTTGTTTTTTACTGCTCCATAATTTCATTATGCTGAAGTACTGAGGGATAATGACGAGGAAACACACGTGCTTAAACGAAACAAGATAAGGAATTTATTTACAAATTTTACACATTTGAAGTTGTTAGCTTGTTTCAGGAAAAGGAATCAAATATTTAAAGTTTGTCATTTCGATGAATTGTCAAGAAGAGAAAATGTTCATAATTACACAAAGTAATATTACAAAATGTTTAAAACAAATTGAGAGTTCGTTTTTCACATAAAACTTATACAGTTGTATTCAACATGAATGAAAAGATACATTTTAAGGTACTTAGCTTTGGAGTTGAATAGAGTTCTTTGAAATTGCCCTGCTCTCATTAGAGACTGATCAGTGTGTTATTTGACACTGGTGTTATTCAGACATGTGGAACTCTGGCTTTCTGCCTCCTGTTTCTTTCTGCCTTGATTCAACTTTCTCTGCCTATTTATATCAAAAAGCAATTTCACATTGCTCATTACTTTTCCTCAGTTTGTAAGGTACTCCCTTTTCCATTGCTCAAAACAAAGCTTCACATAGGCTCATTAAACTTTGCCTTGGTCTCTTCTTCAACCCAGAGCCAATCCCTTTTTCTATTGGTCAAAATAAATTAAAATCAAAATAAACAGTGGAGAAGAGAGAGTTACTTTATTTTTGTATTCACCACAATACTATAGTGAGCTCTTTTTTAAACTTGCTTAGAATTTTTCAGAATGCTGACTTGTGCGCTAGTTCCATAATTTAAATTCTTTTGGAAATACACACACACACACACACACATATAATAAAAATATAGTTTTGTGGTATGGTATATTTATTGGTAAAAGTGATCAATATCAGAGATAGAGTATATTTAAATAACATAGTGGAGCATGAGATGGACTGTCACCACTTGGTGTTGCCCTCAGTGTCCACTTTTATATATACAGGGGGATGCAAAAGTAGATATATAGTAAAAACAAAATGTACTGATTATATAAACTTCAATAATGGTATACTGTGTGTGTGTGTGTGTGTGTGTGTGTGCATGTGTATGTATCATCATAGAATAACTAATTTTCAAAATTAATCTGCAAGGTATGTAAGACTTGCACAATCAAAAATAACATACTAGATTGGAAACAAAGTTTCATTAGTTTACAGTTGAATTGGTTAGATGCATCTATAAGTTATATCCTAACATCATCTTTTCTCGCACTTCTCATTTGTGGAACTCACTTCTGGCTTCATGCTTTCCAACCAACTTTAATCTTCAAAAATTTAAATGCAAAGTCAGTTGCTTTCTATTGTCCTCCTGATTACATATCTTTTGTTTTCACTTCTTAGTGATGTTTCTGTTTTCTAATTCTTCCACACCCAGTAACTTCTTGTGTTTCAGTGGCTTTACTGCCTTGCTTGGGGTGAACTTGATTAGAAAATAAAAATTAGTTTCAACTTACTATTGTAAGATCTGTGCAATATATAGATTTAAGAAAAAGAAGCCAAAAGTAGAATTTTGACCTTTTCTACTGAAATTTTTCACTGTTTTATTGGGAGCAACCTTGAGATATCCTGTGCTTGATTGTTAAAATTTCTTTCTTCCTATTTTCAAGCAGTTATACAGTAAACGGCACTCATATTAAATTTCTTTCTTCCTATTTTCAAGCAGTTATACAGTAAACGGCACTCATATTAAATTTCTTTCTTCCTATTTTCAAGCAGTTATACAGTAAACGGCACTCATATTAAATTTCTTTCTTCCTATTTTCAAGCAGTTATACAGTAAACAGCACTCATATTAACGATTATTTTGTCCATCATTAATCCACTGATTCAGTTTCATTTTTGTTAAGATTGTGGATGGTGGTTGGATTTTTTTTTACTGGAAACATTGGAATAAAATGACTCAAGGGTATAGACTAAATAGTATAATATATTTTATTTATTTGCTTTGGAGTGAGTCTTTTAATATTCGGTGTCACAAAAATGTTTGTTTATAAGGCTGATATTGGTAGTAGGTTGGAGAAAGTCTGGTAGTGGTAATTTTGAAGTCAAACCGTTAGTAATATTAAAAATAGGTCAGTGTCAATTTACTGTGAGTTTCTTGGCCCTAAGCAAGGCAGAAATATCATTAGCAGATAACCTCTTAACTACTTCTTCATGTGTCATGCATGACTGGTTTTTCTATGGTAGCATCTTTTCTCATCACTCTTGCCATGCCTTCTTCTTTTAGCTCAGAGGTGTCAGCTTCTTCTTCCTCTTTTTATTTGAGGGATGTCTTCTCATTAGTTGAGAGAAGCATAGAAAGAGAAGTTCAGGGAGAGAGAGAAAGAAAGAGATAAGGGTTTCAAAGGAAAGCGCAAATCTCTGAATGAATTCTTTTTATTTTTGTTATGTATTTTATTTTTATCAGGACTCACTACAAGATTAGTAGTTGTGTTGTGTTCACTCTTATATGGAAGAAACTGTTAGCATAGAACTTACAGTTGCATCTAACCAATTCAACTGTAAACTGGTGAGACTTTGTTGCCTGTTTAGTATTTTATTTTTGATTGTGCAAGTCTTATATACCTTGCAAATGAATTTTGAAAATTAGTTATTCTAACCTGATACACACACACATATACACACACACAAATCCATTGAATTCAATTTGTTCAATAGATTTGATACAGGCTGAATAAAAGTCACCAAGTTGTTGTTGGCTGGGTAATATATTGGTTAGGTCCTCTGCTGTGATGTAAAACACTCCTTCTGATTTTGTGGTATCAAGCTAAGTAGAGAAACTTGTTGCCAGACAAGTGTGATGTTAATAGACTGCACATAATAATGCCAAGTATGTGAAGAAATAAAGAAATGAGAAGATAAACTCTATAACACTTGAAGAGTCCTACTGGTACTATGTAATCTAGTACTATCTACTGCACTATTGGGTAATCAATTGTTCCTTCACCAGGTATATTTGATGAAAAGGATGACTAGTACCCAGTAGAAGGATAAACAAACTTTTTAAAGGGCAGATGAAATATCTTGTAGGGTAAGGTCAATGACCATCTAGCATGCAAGTTTACTGACTCACTACTTTGCGGGTGCACTTGGCCAGGCAATAAGTAAGGAAGATGCACCTAAACAAATCTGTGCTGCATCTATGCTAATGCAGACACTCAAATAGTATACGTTGTCTAACAAGATGCTTAACTTGAACAGTTGCTGGTTGACTCAAACTTTACGTGCCACTGGAGTTCAACTTTTCAGGTCAAGATACTGCTGCTGGTAGTCTGTTCATCACCCCCCAGCCCTAATCTCTTCTTCTGTACAGGTTTCTTTATGTCTTCTTCTAAAGAAAGAGACAGCATTCCATGCATAAGTTGTGGCATGAAAAATAGTAATAAGGGAAAAAAGAATAGCTATTACTGTATATTTTGTGGGTTCAGCTAAAAGTGATTGGGGAGAATGGAGATCAAGTGGCAACAAAGTGCCTTACAAAAAAAACATGACAAAAGATATTCAGTGAATTATAAAAACAAATCAATTTTATTAAAATAAAAACAAATTTTAGTAAATGTTAGGGATGCCCAAATTTGGTGGTTTATGTGCCCGGAAAAAGGGGATAATAAATTCCTGGAGAAGTAACTTATTTTTTCCATAAAAAGGCTTAATGGTATTTGTGGGAAAAAGCTCAAGTTTACAATCAAACCAATCAAATAAAATGAGAAATCACAAGAAAAATGTCAGTTTATACAAAACAGTGCAAATTACAAAGAAGAAGGTACAATAAAAGGATTTCAGTGAGGTTGAACCCAATTAAAAACGTATAATTACCTTGAAGGCATAAAAATGTGAACATTCTTTATATTTCTTGTGATTTGATGTGAATTGTTGAAGTTTGTGACAGAATTCATTGTTTTTCAACTCACTTGATGTATGAATTGCAGGAATTTTTATAGCCAAAAGGACAGCTCTGATTTACCCCTCAAAATTTGGTGGTTAACAAGGATTTCAGATTTCAATTGGCTGGAGTAGCCATTGGTTAAAAAATTACATTTATCAAAATTTATTATAGTAGAAAAAAACACTGCAGTTTTTCTGTCCTTTTCCTTTACCTTCACTTGATCTCCTCTACTCCTGGGTCAAGAGGTCATGCATTCAGGCTGGCAAGGTTCAGGTTTCAGCAAATTATTTTATTACCTTCATCCTTTCCCCCATACTACTGCAAATGCTTACTGGCTATTTCTGCCGGCTGCCATAATGAAGGCATGCTAATCATAGTTGTAATGTTAAAACGAAGAACAGTGAAGTTCATAAAAATTGAGAGGAGTTTTCAGTAAAATTAGCATAAAGTTTCCATCACGTTTTTTTCTGATTTTGATGGCGTTATTCAATAACTGGTTCTGGCAGGGATCTGTCTCTGATTGGATCTCTAGGTATGTGATCATGCTGTTAAAAAAGGACAAGCATGGTGGTGGTGGGGGGGCTTAGATGATTACAAACCCATAAATTTGCTAAAAACAGAGTTAAAGATTTTAGCCAAGATACTGATGGCACGTTTAGTCAGTTGCTGAGATTCTGTTGAGATGAGAGCAGACTTGTATTGTGAAGGGATGAACAATTCAGAGCAACCTGTATCTGATTCATACAATCGTAGAGATTGTAGAAGATGAGAAATTAGCTGTACAGATCAATTTGGATCAGTCCAAGGCATTTAATTGTATTGACTGTTGTACAGGCTGCTGGATTTCAATCTGGCTTCTGCAAGTGAATTAACCTACTGTATCAATTCCCCAGCGATATGGCACAGGTGAACAGGAGAGGGTCGAGCACTTTGTGTTATTGTGGTTAGTTCTTCAGGATTGACTGCTGTCACTCTGAAAGGGTACGATAAAAGGGTCAAAATTAACTGCAACAAGCTTTCTGGCTTGCAGTTAGGTGCTCGGAAGGGAGTTGCTCTTCTAGGGCACTTTGGTTGAACTGACAGTCCTGTTTGCATTCTTGGAGTGTGGTTTGGACTAGACCTTTAGCTGCAGAAGAATTGGTCAAAGGTACAGGCAAATATAGGAGTGGCAGTCTAGGCTTAGTTCCAAAGGTGGTTGTCCTTGAAGAGTAGGCCCATCTTTCCCCTCATCCTTTACCAGTTGTCTATACTCCCTCTAAGGATCATTTGGAGGCACTCAAGTGCTTGCTCTTCTCCTTTTTGTGGTGAGGGAACAAGCAGTGGGTTTGCAGTGAGGTCTGTGTCCAGTGTCGATGTCGTGGGAGGCTGAGAATGCTGCAGTTGGCAAGTCACCAATACACTTCGAGGCAGTTCACCAACACCATATGTTGACAGAGGAACCACTATGGGCAAGGAGTGTTAAGATTCTTTTTCCTAGCCTTACTATCACTCCTTTCCATTGTGGGGGATGAGTACTGTCACAAGCCCTAGAAACAGTTTTGTTTGATTTCTTTTATTTTGATTATTGGAATCATCACCTTCCCACTTCATTTTAGGGTATAAATTTTTATATTAGGGGAAAAAATATATTTGTACATCATGGGTGTTTTAGTAGGACCCTGGCAAATATGTGGTATTAGGGTCTATGTTGGATTGAGTGATGAAGTATGTGTTCTTGTGATGATTTAGGAAATTATTTGAATGGGTTGTGAGTCGGATTAACTAGGTGTAGGACAGAAAGCCTCTCCACACTTCCCCTTTCGACCTTGTGCCAAAAAATAATGTATTTTATATATTATTTAAATAAACATCACTTCTCTGCCTATTGTCTGAGATCAAAGTGAAGTATCTACCTTCAGGCAGATAAACTACATTTCATCTTTTAGTTGTGTCCCTGTCTGTGGACAGAGTGCATCTGCAAATAATATTGAGAGGTGAACAGCTGCCCATGACAATACCTCCCTCATTGCACTAAAAATGGGGGATTGGTAATAATATTAATGCCAGCACAATCAATAGTTGCGGGGACTGGGTTATTTTTGGAGCTGACTCAGGTGCACATGCTTGGGCTCCCCACATAAAACTGCCCATGTGTCACATCTTGTCAGCATGGATTGGTAAGTAAATACAATCACTTCTCGGTTTTGTGGCTAAGATCAAAGTGTAGTATCTGTTCTTATCAGCTTAATCTGATTCTTTCTTTCATTTCTATCTTCCCTTCTTTCTTACATTTCTCATAATGTCTTCTCCCATTTTTCCACGTGATCAAAATAAAATAGTCCATTATTTATGAAGTATTGGCAGGGCATAATGGTCAAGCGAACTCATGAAAGGATAATTATAATAGAATAAAAAGTGAAGCATGAACAAGGTTTTGTAAAATAGAACAATTTCATTTTTTTTATGCAGAATTTTCACTTTTTCCCTGGCTATAAAATGCTTTGTGTGCTTAAAGCACCTGAAGTAATTTGAATCAATTTTTTGTGAAAGGGGGAGTGGAATAAAATGTGAATGGACAGGAAATAGAAGTTACTTATATTCTTGGTGAATTAATAAAAATCCAAGTGGATTTCTATATTTTTAAATCAGTTGAGAACATTTTTAAAGGCAGAAAATAAATCTCCCCCTTTTTTCTCTGATATATATATATATGCTGTGTATTATACGTGTGTTTATACACACATATACAGTGTAAATATTGGTAGTAGAAATAGCAGTACATGGCTCCAAATGAAATGCTGAAAATTCATATTAGGTGACATGAAGCAGAAGCAATTTTATTGACAGGTATTTATATGCCAATGAATGAAATCAAAGTATTTGAGTTGAAACCAAATGATCCTTGGTTGAAGCACATGGGTATGAATTTTGTGTTGTGCCAGATAATTTTTCTTGCCAGAAACCATCTTGAACAATTATAAATCTACCATTTTTCCATGCATTGAATATTGCTGCCATATCTGGTCTGATGCTCCTGCTATATATCAAGAGATTCTTGACAAATTAAAAGAAGGGTCTGTAATGTAATTGGTCCAGACCTGACAACTTTAGTCCCATTCCCACCACCATAAAGCTTTCCTGTGTCTTTTCTATAAACATTTTCATGGCAAGTTAAAAAAAGAAAAAGAAAAGTAAATCCAGATAAATCATTTAAAGTCATAGATCAGTTTTATACTGCATTTATATTATGAACAAGACCCCTTTCTCTTCTAAAATGCTTAAAAAAAAAAAAAAAAATTATTCAGATTAAATTGCCCCTATATATTTTTTAACAAATGGGCCAGTCTATTTAATCAGTTCGCATTTAGCGTATGAAATGTAACGACTATCATGGAACAGTAATAGTAAAATACTACCTCTGTCTCATAATAGATGTACATCTAATGCATGAAATATTCATGCAAATGTAACAACTATAAAGGGACAGTTCTTTTGATCATATTGTGACAACTACAAGATCAGCTTGCATTTTTTTTTTTTAAATATTTTGTCAAATTTACTCTATTTTTCTTTATTGATTTCAATATTGAAGATGGAAGAAAAACATTTTCAACAAAGAAAATGTTCTTTTTGTAAGAATGGTAAAAATGCAAAAAAAATTGTCCAGTTTATGAAGGTATTAGGAAAGATGCAATTTGTGAAAAATAGTTTTAATTCCAAAGACTTCTTGCTAAACAATCGGCTTGACCAGCTGAAGCCGATCGCTTTCAAATGAAGACTAACTTCAAAACATGTCAGTCTTCATTTGGAAGCAATCAAGACATTAAAAAGTAAAGTGTTATTGAGAGAGAAAGAAAATGAGAAGACTTTAGTGAGGAGAAAGGACAATAAAGAACAGGATTAAGGAAGAGAGAAGAATATAGTGAATAGCATTGCATTTAAATTTTTGAAGATTGTAGATGGCAGCAAAGCAAGAAACCAGAATAGAGTTCCACAGATGAGAAATATGGTTACATCTAGCTCATTCAACAGTGAAGCAGAGACCTTGTTGCCATTCTAGTAGTACACTTAAAATCCTGCAGTAGAGACATCAAGGAGGAAAGCTCATCAAAATAATTGCCATGAGTACAGAAGGTATATTTGTCCAACAAAGTATTGAGAAGAAAAAAAACCCAAAACAAAACCAAAAAAAACAAGTTTTGAACAGAATTATATTTTATTTATTTATTTAAGTCGATAAATATTGGACATCACAGGAAGTTGATGTGGGAGTGTGACAAAAAAAAAAAAAAAAAAAAAACCTTTCTCTCCCTACATTTTCTTTTTGGCTACAACCTCTGCACTTATTGTCAACTGGGTTCAAATCTATTGGTGACTGCAATATGAAACAAAGTGAGAGGACTTTTCTTTCCAACTGTTTTATAAAGAAAACATAAGACAATTACTCATTTTAAGTGTTCCAGTCTTTGCACCTTTTAGATAAACGTGCAAATAGACAACTTTTCAGAATCATGCTAACATTCTTTTCAAGAAAAATAAAGTGCCAGATAAAGTAAAAAAAAAAAAAAAAAAAAAAATTATTCTTCTTGCATTTTTTAAAATCATTACTTTCATCTGATTTGGTCAAAATATTAAGACATTCTACAAACATGATAATAGTCACAATTTACATAACTGAACTTGCACACTTGTGTTGCTTTCTTATTTAATTGCAATAAAAAAGTTTGAAGATATCACTGGACACAATGCTTTTCAAGGATGCTTCCATATTAAGATTTAAATCTGGTTAAAGTCATGCAATTTGATTGGTCAAGGTTGGTTAACTTTAAATTTACGAAAAAGAAGATGTCTTTACAATACCCGAAATTATACTTCTGAAAATGTTTATGTAGAGTAAAAGAAGTGGGAGGAGGAGGAGTTAATCTTTCATCAATGTAACATCAGCAACCTCATTTTTTTTTTCTGTAGTAATAAACAGAACAACAACAAAGAGAAAAAAAAAAACAAAAAAAAACAAACAAAACAAAAACAAATTATGGTGGCAATGTAAGATTTCTGTCTTGTTATTGTAATCTCATAAAGAAAAAAAAAAAAAAAAAATGACAACAATGTTTTCTCAAAATTAAGTTGCATTTTTTAAATACAGAAAATAAAGGTGACATCCAGGAAAAAAAACATTTAAACTGGTTTAGCACCATTGAAGTAAATTCAAAAGAATTTACTGAGATATAAGAAGAAAAAAAACCATGATGTAAAACGTTTTTACATTTGTGTAAAAAAAAAAAAATTACAGAGAGAGAGAGAGAGAGAGAGAGTGCATATACCCGTGAAAAAAAAAACAAAAAAAAACAACATAATGAGTTGGATTGACATATCCTTTCTTATTTACTTAAAGACATGGAATAAACGTATACAAAATAATATTAACATTCATTTAAGCCTGACTTCATTCAAAATGTAAAATAATTCTGACAAAAAGAAAAAAAATATAGCAAAGAAAAGAAAATTACTTGGATGGAATTGTGTGGATGAATAAATAAGATACAATTTGGACTTTGGTTGTTAATCTCCAGTTTTCTTAGTTGAATCTCAAATTTTGTTGGCAATCATGTCAACAAAAAAGGTGGCAATTCCAAAAGGTATCTCTAATAGAAAATTTACTTTACTTTCAGTTTTTTTTTTTTCTGGTTCTTTATCTGTGAGTTGCTGAATGCAAGTCAAAAGAAACTCTCCTGCCATGCATTTTCTGAGAAATTTGGATTGGGGTATTATTATACAAACAATACAATTTTTATATATATATATATATATATATATATATATATATATATATATATAATTACACACACACACACACACATCGTCTTTTTTTTTTTTTTTGTTTAGATGGTTAGGGAGTTGTGTGAATTGAGTTCTACATATAAACTCAGAAGGATATTTTCTTTGTTCTTTATAATTGGAAAAGAGAAAAATAACTGAATGAAGACAAAACTCTTTTCTTTATCTTTTATTTAAAAAAAACAAAAAAACCATCGTGCCTTGAGTGCTTTGAAGTGCAAATCAGTCAAAGTGTTTAATTGTGATAATAAAAATTCAATTGCTTCTTATTAAGTCATTAATTTCAGTTGATAATTAATAGCCCAGATATTTGTTTCTAATCTGTTAGATACAATGTGGCCAGTCAACAGAAACTGGAAAATGCAACCATTTCAACTCACTGGGAAAATGCAATTGGTAAATTATAATTTGACTGCACAAAGATAAAATATACATATAAACATATTCAGGCATAAATATATGTAAATATACCTATATGTGTATGCATGAATAAACACACATACTAATATGAACGTAAAAACATATGCGCACAAACACACATACTGAAATAATAACAAATTTCTGTGACTAACGGCACACACAGAGAAATGAGTATTATGATTCACTAAGACATTCACAAGGATGCCATCAATAACATATTGAACTTGGTAACTGGCTTTCTCTTTTTTTCCAAAGACATCATTTTATCAAATGATTTCATGTTAGAAAATTATTTACATGAGATTATCAATTAAAAAAGAAAAGAAAAAAAAAGGATTAATGTTAAATAAAAGTAAAGAAAAGATGACCTGTTAATTAAAAAAGCAGGCATCTTTCTTTATTGGCAAGACTATAGAGCCTAGAAAGAAACAAAAATCAATCAGTCTGTAAGTGGAGCAACAAAGTCAAATGGTACGAACAAGGTCAGAGTACAGTTGTTTGTTAATGGCAAGTGTGGTACATAAATTAACAAAATACATAACTTTGTTTTTTTAATCTTAAAATTCTTTGTTACAAAAAAACAAAAAAAAAAAAAAAACAAAGAGAGACAAGAGATAAAGAGACTTCACAAATTGTTCATTTTTGCCTGCATGAAGATAACTTCCTAACAAATGTTGCTTAGACAAAAGTCATATTACAGCTTCGTTCAAACTGATATTTGCAATGAGAGAAGAAAGAGTTGTCATTAAACAATAAATATGTTCATCCAAACTTTCTATGAAGTGTCATTTCACTTTAAAGATGAAACAGAACACACAATCATTTTGTGAAATGTTTAATGCTCTTGTCATCTTTAGGTCAATGTTTTTGTTACTTTTTTTCCCAATCCTTTTGAGCAACTTTTTTCTTGCTTTCTGCCAAACTTTGGTAAAAAAAGATTTGGGAATTGTTAAGAATTTGTTTGTAATCATTCAACATGCAGAACCAAACATTTTTGCTTTGAACGCTTTCCCTACCTCCAGGCTGCAAGACTCCAATTAATATTGACAAAATTCATAGGTAAATATTATCAGGTTAGAATGCAGAAAATGGTTGTCTGTTGCTGGAAGGTTGGGATCATTATTTGTTTTAAATGTGCTGTAAAAATATTTAACAAATAGGAAAGTGTCAAGATTTAAGGTGACAAGAATGTGGACATGAAATCTGAAGAAAAAAGAAAAGAAAAAAGAAATAGAAAAAAAGGAAGAAAGAAGAGGTTTGCTAGAAAACAGAAACAATGTCAAATGAACACAACTATAAGTAGATATTTGAGGTTTAGGATCAGGACGGTTTAACAAGCAAAAAATGTGTGGAGATAAAGCTTAGTTGTTTTTTTTTTATAGGACCATACACAGACATAAATACTCGAACATACAAAAGACATTACTATCAGTTTTTCACACAAACAGAGAAATGCATTCATTTACATAAAATCAATATACAGATGGTTATTGCAATTTCAATGTGAAAAGTCACAAGTGAATTTTCATAACATTTCATAAAAGTCTATTTATTTTGACAAATGCACTCATCCTTTTTGTTTTTCATATTTTTATGAAGAATTCTTTACAAGTGTAAGAATATATCTCCAAATAAGTTTGAATAAATTCAGACAGCAAGATCTGTCTCTTTAATGTTTTATTATATTCCTTGAATTTTTGAATAAGATATTGTATATCAGGATCAAAAGTGTGGACAAACCGTCTTTAATTCGTGTTTGTTCTATTGTTTTTGTTCAAGTACTATTGACCATTTCAGCCATTATCAAGAACTATGTGAGTTGTTAGTATAATAGGCAAGATTTTGTTGGCTACTTCTTGGTATTTTATAAAGAGATGAAATTTTTTAATCAATCTAAAATGACATGTAACAGTTGAAATGGTCAAAAGTACTTGAATAAAAATAACAGAACACAAGCTTCAGACAGTTTATCCACAATTTAGATCTGGATATACAACATTTTATTCGAAAATAGAATAAATATTAAAGACAGACCTTGTCAATTCAATTTAATAAAGCTCGTTTGAATACTTGATGCTTAACTATACTACATATAATTAAATAAGTAGAAAATCTTTTATAAATTTAATGTTTTGTTATTCATTTAACTCCATCAGAAATTTTTTGAAATAGAATAATTTGGTGTTAAATTTCAATTTTTAAATTCCATATTTTAATTGATTGGGTAGATATCACATTCATTTTATGGCATTAGTATGTATGTATCAATTTTTGTGGGTATCCTGTGTTTATCTGATGGCATGTTTGTGTGCATGTTTGTGTATTTAATTCTGGAAATGTTAGCATGATTTAAGTGAGTATTAAAAAATGACACTAACATTTCAAGATTCATAAACACAGATACTATGAGGTGTATGCATAAACACCCACATAACAAAACTGCTATATACATAATGATGCCATAAATTGAATAGCAGGTCTTTCAAAATTTAAAAACTAAAATATAACTCCATATTATTCCAATTGCAAAATTTCTGATGAAGCTAAATTGTGAAACACATTAACTTTGTTTCTTATTTGTCAGATTTAATCCATATTTACAATCCATTAGATGTACTAAATCTGTTCATTTATGTCTCTGAGTTTTAGAGTAGTCAAATAGATTTGATAAATTTTATATTATTTTACCATCCTGAAGAGTGTCTATAATTCTGTGAAACTGAGTAGAGACATAAGTGAATAAATTTTATTTCATTTATTAATGTTATATCTCTTAATAATGACGACTTGAATTACAAAGTCTGCACCCCTTAAAACATTATCTTTCAAAATTAACCTGGTCAACCATTTTTTCGTGAAACACAATTTTCCTTGCTATTCATAATTAAACATAGACAGCTAAGCAGTTTCTTTTGCAATGGATTTGATAATGAAGATGCTATGCATTTACAAAATCTTATTTTACTGATGGCAACCCTATTTTCCATTCAAGCAATTAAAACAAATTTAGATTTTTATTGAAAACAGACTTAATATTTTATGGGCTTTTATGACTTCATATAATACCAAAAAATGTTATGGATGAGCAGAAGAATCAAAAATAAAACAACTTTTGACATTTTGGAATTTCCCGCCTTCAAAAATCAATGTTTTTTTTTTTCAAAATATATATAAATACAACTTGGAAATTCAGATAAAAGTTTACCTTAAAAAAAAAAAAAAAAAAAAAAAAAAAAAAATCAACCAAATTGGCATAAAGTAGGAGATAATATTTGAAATGACCCAGTCATTAAATATGGAAGACGAAAAAAATAACATAAAACACAGTTTGATATGAAGAATAAAAATCTAGTTATAGATTAAATATAATGGTTAATGTTGCTCTAAGTAATTTCTAGCAGGAAGTAAGAGAACTTAAATTAAAATTAATTTAATAATGAACAAAATGTATATACTTATGGGAAGATAAACTTTAATTTATTACAATGAGGCCGAGTTGTTTAAACAGATGGCAATGATTGGGTTAGACTGTTTGCTTCTGTCATAAATGGCTACTTCATTTGTCATTTGTTTACACATTCAATACATAAAAAGTTTCAAAATTGAGTTATGTTTTGGTGAAATAAGTTTATTTATTGAGAAGTAATTGGTTATTGGTTTCTCGTTTTAAAATATTAGTTGCAAAAAAAAAAAAAAAAAAAAAAAAAAATGTGATAAGTATTTATCAAGAATATTTTTCATACATATCTATAAATGTTATGTGTGTTCATGTACAATAGAATATCTTTATACATAAGAATACATTCACACTCAAATGATTATAAAATGTTAAAAATATTTTATGTAAATAAAGTATATCATTTTTAATAATGAAGTCACTGAAGAGTTTCCAGTAGATAAGGACAGAAACTCAATTAAAAAACAAAAAAAAAACACATGCCATGAAACAATGATAAATAATAAAATTTCTGGAGTAAAATAAACTGAACAATCTGTCTTCCATTCTATTTCATCTTTCTTCAATGCAACCCAAAATGCATTTCTTCAGTGTCAGCCATCTTTCATTTTTAATTACTAAGTTTTCCAATGAGCTCATTTTGAAACTTGCTTGTTGGAAATTTCACTTCAGTTAGTAATAAATAATACTAAAAAAAAATTTTACAACACCATTAGTCATCCACTTTATAATGTTAATATAAATTTTCCTCAAATGTGATCTTTCACTTTGCTCTGAATTATTACATATCCATTCTACTTGAAAAAAGTAAAAAACATCCACATTAAATTTGAATATCAACCATTTTAGTCCCCTTTTTATTTATTACGCTGTTAAAAAAGTGAAAAAAAATAATTCTGAGAAAATTTAATTGATCAAGTCATATGCAGATAAAATATTTAAATTATTAATAATTCTCTGGCTTATAGATTTACAAAAAAGTAAGGATATTTTAGTGAACTGTGTTGTTGCCAGAGGTCATTTAAAAGTATCTTGTGTGCTTTGTACATTGTTTTTGAACTTGACTCCATGTTTTTACATCATCCATTCTCATAAAGTTTAACAAACATACATACATTCTTCCTCTTATTGATTCTGTCTCCCACTCACACACACTATATAAAACTGAAATAAACCAAACTATTTGTAAAGCTCCCAAATAGAGCAGCAGACACCTACCTAGGCAATAAGTCCATGCTCAATACCTATAGCAAATAGACCAAGACACAGCAGTAACACTAATGAAACAGGTATAACAAAGAAACTAGGTTTCACTAATAGTTTCATGCAGAGCAATTGTCAGACAAGAATCAAACTTTTTTTTTTGGTTCAACAAGTAACAATTTGAAACTAGTCTCTTTGTGAGTATGTGTGTGTATATTTAGGCAGCATATCTTCATTCAAACATGTTCCATTGAATAATGTAGATGTATTATTATTTATTTCATAATAATCCTTTCCAGTTCATCAAGGAAGGCACTGTAGTTTTTTCTTACCCAAGTGCTTTCAATCTCCTACAAGATCAGTATGATATAATTCACTGCTGAGGATGCTCTTGGAGAAGATTGGAAGTACATGGGTAGGAAAAAAACTCAAGCGCCTTCCTTGAAAAACATCAAGAAACTGATTAGACAACTGGAAAGGATTATTATAAAAATAAATAGACATATATCTATATTATTCAATGAAACAAACACACACACACACACACACATATATATATATATATATATATATATATATATATATATATATATATATATATATATATATATATATATATGTGTACATGTTTGCTCATAATACCCTATGAGGTTTTCTTGTCAGAGGAATATATCATCCATTACTTATTTTTCTCTTGTGTTATGAAAATCTTAAGCCCCTGTGAAAAAATTTAAGGAGCTAATATCAACTGTAAAAATATATACTGCCAAAAATCCATATAATGGCAAAACTAAAACTCTGGATAAGGCAAAAAATAACCTTTAAACAACATTTTTAAAATTATATTCAAAATGGAGAGTAGTTTTAAGGCGTGTAACAATTTTCTAAATCAGTCATGAGGCTGTTATATTGAAGATTGCTTCGTTCATAAGGTTTTAATGTCCGAATAGATTGGTTCATCTCATCACTAACAGTAGCACCTAAAGATAATTATTTTGTTATATTTAAAATATCTAAAATAATAATCTCATTAAAAAAATAATGCAGTTTAATTTTTGCTTCTATTTTTCTAATTATATTTTATAATCATAATTGCAGCAGAAAAAAGTCAGACTCCAGTTTACCAAATCTTAAGTGGAATATATGTCAGAATGAAAATGAAGTATTGCTGCCATCATATCTGGGCTGGGATTGCTTAATCTTCTCGTTCCAGCCTCACCAGAACTCAAAAGCATTTACATGGCCTAGTAAGTGATGAAATATTTTCCATCCTACAATCTCATTTCCATCGATGTGATGTCACAAGTTTATTGCTACTTTCAACATTTCCATGACAAATGTTCTGATGGGCTATATCTCCTAGTTCCAGCAATTCAGACATTTACAGCTGAGGTCTGCCATGCCATGTACAAATCATTTTCATTCTCTTTGTATTCCATTGGTAAGGAGGAAGTTCAATTCAGATGGCTTCTTCTTAAGAATCTCAAGAGAATGCTTGCCTGATCACTACAATCTTAACCTCTTCAAGTCTAGGGTGAACCATTATCTATCCTACACATCCTCATAATCTATAATTCTTACATCCTTAAAACCACCCCATTCAGTAACCTTCTACATTGAGTGGTTATTGGGCCTTGTATTGGGTGAACAATAGTGTTAAAAAAAAAAAAAAAGTTGTAAAATTTATAATTTTTGATTAAGCAAAATTGTTGAACTATTAAAATTCACATTTACAAATCCAAGATGAATAACGGTTTTAATAATATAGGAACAATAGGCAATGGGAAATTGCTGATGATATAATAAATCTGTGACAGAGAAGATGTTGTAAAATATTTGAGACAAAGTTCATAAATGATTTTAGCTAAATAACTGACCAGGTTTTTTTTACATTGACATCGTTGCAGGTTTACATAAACAAAAACATTGGCATATTTATGTTAAATTAGAAATTTAAAGTATGCAAAATAGTCAATAGTTAGAATTTTCAATTTCTGTGATTAAAAAAGAAAGATGGCTGACAAAAACAACATAAACTGGTTTACATGTCATAAAAGAAATAGATTACATCTGCCCTCATATTAATGCATCAGAGTAAGTCCCTGGGTTACGACAGTCCAGACCTATGATAACTTGTGATTATTATACAATCTCCATCAATCTTGTTTGGACTTATACCATTTACATTGTACATAAGGTGGTGTGGGTCAGTTCTTGGTTGTATGACATTCAATTGTTATGCATTCACACTCTTTCACTTTGTATTGTGTACATGGGAACTTATTGCCCTTCATTATGGTTTCCAAGTGTAGTGTAACCTCTTCTGATAGTGTGGTGTTTTGAAAAGAAAAGCCATCACCGTGGAAGTGAAATTAGACATTGTTAAACACCTGGAAAAGGGAGAAACAGTGACAAACATTGGCCGATTACATGGTTTAAGTCCTTTGTCTTTTGCTTAAAATATGTACATATGTGTATACATAATGAGTTTCCCTGTAAGAGATAAAAACATTTTCTTGTTAAACTATAAGTTGGTGAATTCCAAGTAAAAAACAAACTCATGTTTGTCTGTCTTTCTTCCCCAGATTTACTGCTACTTCCGAGCACTGCAAGAAAGACAAGATATTATGCTTTGTAATCTCATCTAACAAGAGCCAATGACATCACTGGCAATAAATATACAAGCAATTTCATTTCATCACATGCATTATATTTATGTCCTCCATGTGTTTTTTTTTTAAAAGCTCTAATTCTGTTAGAAATGTGTTGGTATGTTCTAGACTATACTTCACTATTACATCAATACAGGTGAGTGGCATAAGTGCTTATTCATGGAAAATTGCAAGTATGTTCCAACTTAAAAATCAAATTATGACGTATCATAGAAACGGAACTCTGTCGTTAGTGGACTCCCTGTATTTTGACACCTACTTTTTTTTTTTTCCTGAACATATCTGAACAAACAGGAGATGAGAAAAGTTATGGATTAAGGTCTTATACTTGTCCTAAATGGAATTATCAATTCAAATATTTTGATGAGCAGATCTCCTCATTTGAAAAAAGAATGCTACACAAAAGCCATTGTTTTGGTAATTATGTACTACTTAGTACCAAATAATTCCTAAATAAAGTCAATTTGCATGATTGTCAATAGTTTTCACTGTAGAGATTCATCTCCCATCTTAATACTGATTAATTTTGAATCAACTCATTATCATTATGTTGAGGTTTGTCTAAAAGAAACTTTAACCTTAAAATAAGAATATAGTATAAAAAATATTAACTTTCCAAAAAGTGTGAAAATTTTACACGGAATAATTTTATATTTGATCCTTTTGCACCTGGATCTGCACCTGGGTTAAATTTACACGTCGCAATGATATTCAAAACCGCTTTTCATTAACCTTTAACTTGTAGTGGTAATAACGAAGAAACTCTTTTAACGATGCTGGAAGAGGTAAACAGGTAACTTTGTCATAGGTGATAAGACTGCATATGGCAGCCCGGCACAAATGCTGAAGTGAAAAAGGGAATGTCCGGTTAAGAGGCAGAGTCAACATTGGCTCGAAAAACATACAGCAACTGGGATCTTTATAATGTTCTATCAAATGACATACAGTTCGTGCTGCATACACACCAGGGTCGTGAGAGTCAAAACTAAACTTATGGTTCCACTGCTCAATGCGAGCATGGAGTGAACGACCATAACGACGGAAACTGACAGAAAAGAGAAAATCTTCTTGGGCACTGTCACGTAAAAGAAATGTCCCCTCGGCTTTGTTCTCAAGGAGTTTCTCGGCCTCGTACCTGTCCATAACACCCCAGTAAAAACTACAATTGGCAATCTGTTGCAGTTCTGGTACTAAACAATGTGTGAACTCCACCCGACTGTGGATACGCTGAAATGTAACTTCAGGAGTGTTAAATGTGGAATAGTCCATAATTTGGGAATTTTCAAATTCTTCTTCATCATTAAACTTGAGGGAGAATGGTTTATAAGAGCCAGATACACTTTGAACAGAACAATTACGTTTGAATGTCGAACAGAATTGATCAGTAGATGAGGAAGGTGATACAGCACACAAGTTTTGACAAGTCCAAGGAGTATTTCTGTTAAGGCCATTGTCAACAGGTTCACGCAAAACATGCTGCTGGCCAATTCTATTTCTGTTTGAGCTAATTTGTACATCAGTAATATTTGACAAATTTTCCAACTGCCTCGAGGACAAATGTCGTTGCTGGAAAGCAACACTTGCTATGCTATTTTTTTTCTGCCTTTTCCGATGTCTTCCTTTTGAGGAACGAACTGGTGTCGGAGAGCACTGGTTGGATGAAGAAAGATGGAAAGAGGCAGTGGACGAAGGCTGAGAGTGTGTCAGCAGCAAATGGTGCGCGCAGGTGTCAAAATTAACACAAGTCGCACCTTGAACACTGCAATCATTAAAACGCTGTGGTGACTCCTTAAGGGACAGTCGATAGTCCATGTAACGTGCCTTTGGTAATTTGTTACGGAGCTTCATTGACCATGGTTTCTTTTGTTTGCTTTTAGGCGGGGGGCTACTGTCTGCTGCTCCTTCACCCCAGCGCCTCTCCCCAGTGGCAGGCTCAATGTCAACGTTACATAAATGGCTACACTGCTGGCAGGACAAATGACCCTCTGCATGCTTCCCACCTTCCTCTTCATCATCGTCAGGTGAAGAGATGTGCGTGCCCAAGTGGGAACAGTGTTCGTCTGCAGAGGAAGAGGCTGATGATGAAGTGGGTTTGTATTCATGCAGTTCCACAATACTGGACAAAGAAAGTTCGCTTCCACAACAGAAGAATGGACGAATTGGAGAACGATGATTCACCCGACCAGTGACGCTGGCAGCTGACTGGTATTTTTCAAAATTCTGGTAATTTGCCAAAATATCAAAACCTGACTGGTTATTGTTTGGCTGACTGACTCCTGCAAAACAGGAAATGGGGGGAAAAATAAATTTAAGTGAAAATTTAAATGTGGTTGCAATTCTTTCTACATGTTAATAAAGTCAAATCTCCACACATACACGTATGTGTGGGCGTATCTGTGTGTAAAGATATACAGAGTGTAACAAAAGTAACATCCTTTTTTCATTTATTAACTTTTACTAAACAAAAATAAATTACAGTAATTTGAGATGACTTAAGATTAGCTATAGCTTACATGTTTTGGAATAGTTAAAGCTTAATTTTGAGTGGAGGTGGATAGGATGATGTGGAGCAATTTAATGGTCATCACAATCACCAGATCTAAAAACATCACCAGACATTTTCTTGTAGGGTGTACTGAAAGATCTTTACAGACTCAAATCGAAAGCAATTTCTGATAAATTTTCTGAAATTAATGTGTAGAAATAGGTCAAATTATTTGTAGAAGTGTTGCTGATAGTGTTCAGTGTTGTATTGAAGACGAAGTGGGGCATTTTGAATGTATTAAATAGTTTGTTAATCATAACAAATAAGGTTGTTTTGATGTGACAATATTTCTAAATTTTCTTAAACTACTGTGACTTATTTTTGTTCAATAAAAGTTAATAATAAAAAAAAAGTGTTATTTTTGCTCCACCCTGTATATAAATAGTATATTAATTTAAATAAGTAACCTAAAACAGACAGTGGATAAAATATCAATAATACTAAGTGTAATAAAATGAAATTGAGAAAAAAAAACAAAACAAAAAACAATGTACTCCACATTCCAAAAGGGTTTTCCCCAAAAGGAGAAAAAACAAAACAAAACAAAAAAATATGGAGATGATATGAATAAAAAAAGAACCTTATTTGGCATGTATCAAAACAAATTAAACTTGAATGAAAACTAAATGAAACATTTACTTCTGTTATATCATCATAATAACAGTTCCTCACCAGGTCATTACCTGAAACCTAGGATAAGGCCAAAGAGTAAATCTATGCATTCTTTTTGTACAAATTCTGAGGTTAAGTGATAACTAACAAGCACATTGTATATATTTTCTTTATATTGATAACACTCTCTTGAGTAGATGATCAGTTCCCCACAGAGTAATTTTTTGATCTCTAGTAAACAGGGCCAAATTTGTTTAGCATCATATCAGCCTCTATGGGTTATTTTATGCCAAAATCTAAATATTTTGTAACTTTATACTTTCAACTACTGTACATAATTTTATAATTTTAGTTTAAACATGTTTTTTTTAGATATATACTTTGTAGATCATTGTTGATAATTTTTTTTTAATGTATTGCTGTAAGTTCACTACAAAAATCTATTGCTGGTAATTATAAAAATGCATTTTTGTACATTTTTAGTATTGTATTGTCATTTTACTATAAAAATGTAGTGTTGGTTTTTATTTGAGGGTTCACTACGTGCCCATAGCTGGGACCCTAACCTATATTACCACCCCCGATTGAAGGTGGACCTGGGAACAACAGCAGTCGAGCGGTAGTTCCATGCTTCTCAAAACCTCCAATCTCCTGATCAGAGGTCTTGCGGCCAGATGTAGTTTGAGTAAACAGGGACTGCCAAGGATTTTGTTAATATGCATGCATGTAGCTTTCTTTCAGGTCTACAATTATTATAGAGGTAATAATAGTTTTAAGGGAAAAATTTTTTCAATTTCAACATCTATTTCATCACATTCTTTAACAGATATATTTTTATTTGACAGCTCTGTCATATCTATAAAGAAAGCAATTTATTGTTTGTAGTCTTTCTTTAATCACTATATCTGGTCTATTAGCTTTTATATGTTTGCCAGTATGAATGGTAAAGCCACAAAGAATAGTAACTTTCTGGTCTCTTATGACTGTTTTTGGGTCAGCTTCAGATCTCATCACACATAATTAAATTATTATTATTACATTTTTAGTTTTTGCTATATTATAAAGTTGGAATTTTTATAACGCAAAAAACAAAAAAAAACAAAAAAAAACGGTATTTCATGAATATTGTAGTCATTTTTGGTTTGAATTTCTTGTGGTTCTCATATTGTCCAGAATTTTTAGGTCTGGACAGTATGAGAGCTACAAGAAATTCTTATAACTAGCAAAGTAATATGACATGCACTGATATCCCTGTTGATTTCTGAAATTATCAAAATTTGTTTATATACTAAAGAAAGACTAAAAACAATTCCAATATCTCCTGAAAGAGAAATCAGATGTAAAAATGTTTATTAGTTAAAGATAAGTTCTGAGAATAAATCATGAAATTTTTGTGGTTTAAATAAAACAGGACCCCCAGTTACAGAAAAGCTGCTATGAATTGTAAAATAAGAAATGAAGTAAAAGGAAGATATTTAATTAGAAACATTTTTAATTGCTTTATGAATAAGATGTTATGGACACTATTTTTTTAATTAAATAATGTTTTAGTTTTTATTGCATTTTTTTTATTTTACAATTCAGAGCAGATTTTCAGTAAGTAGGAGGAATGTAAAAAAAAAAAAAAAAAAATTTTTTTACCAAGATTTTCTTAAGAAACATTTCTAAAATTCATTTGTGAATAAGTCCCGAAAGCTTTTTTTAAAATCCGATAATTATTTTAATTTTGCAAGAATTTCCAAATTTGTATTTTTCATCGCAAAAAAAAAAAAAAAAAAAAAAAAGTAATTTAAGTTTTAACATTTCTTATATTAATCTCCCCCGACCCCGCTGACGCAAGAAAAACAAGATTTTTAACCAAAATTTCCAACATTCTAAAAAGGATAAAAAAAAAAAAATTAATAAATTAAAAAATCCCTTGGTCTTTTCTCTTCCTAAATTAACAGATTTTGACGATAGAACTTAGTTTTTAAAATTTAAATTTGGGACATTTTTTATGTATATGGCCATTTAAAAAAATATTTGCAATTTTCTTTTCAAGAGAACAAAAAACAGTTAATCAGTCACAAAAGTAAGAAAAAAAAAACATTTATGTCTATAAAATTTAAAAAAGAGTTTACTTAACAAAGAAAAAATATTAACTACGCTGTCGTCGTTTGATATTTTTAGAATGTAGAATCTGCTTACACGCTTTTTTGTAGAAGAAATCGGAAAAATGGACAAAGAATATTGGTATTATATATATATATATATATATATACATACACACACACATCTATTTTTTTTAATTGTAAATTGCATCATATATAAATTTAAGCAGATGGAACTAAGAGATTATATAACTGGTTATAATGTAGAACATACGCATTAGGCTGATAGTAGGAGGCGTGTTACTACTTGTATGAATGAATGGCTGGTTGTAAGAATGAATGAATGACTGATGAATGAATAGACGGGTCGGGTGCCAGAGTGTCGAATGGAGGAAGGAAAGAAAAGTCAATGAGAATATAAAAACGATTTCTTTTTTTTTTCTTTAAAGTAGAAGATAATGTTATATACCGATTTTATTAATTGCAAATGCTGTTTTAATTATTTTCCACTGTTTTGTTAAGCAACCAGCATGATTTTATAATAATAATTAAAAGAACTGGATATTTGAAAAACAAATTTGCCACAAAACCGACGGAAAAAAAAAATAGTTCAGTGATTCAACCACAAAATCTCAAGACTTTTTCCTCCTTCCAGTCTGGTGAATAATATCATTTCCGAAAAATTCCAACAGTTATAAATGCAACAAAAACAGCAATTCATTTGATAAAACAACTTTGACGTTGAATTAAGAAGGGGGACAGGATTGTACAGTGTGAATGTATACGCTATTTTTTTTTGTGAAAGGATTTTTTTTCGCATCAAGTGTGAAAATTATGATAAGGAATTGGATTTTTTTAGTTAATTCTGTCAAGTACAAGAGTTGTAAAAAAAAAAAAAAAAAGTTCTATAATTATTACAAATAGTGTTGAAATCTTTAAAGTCACACAAGCAAAGTCTGACCCAGATTTGTGTGTGTAAAAAAAACCAAAAAAAACATTCAGATATATAACTAAAAAAAATATATCTGTAAAAAGATAACATGGGCAAAGACAAGATTTTTTTTATCTTTTAAAGATAAGTTTTCCTTTTGTATTCATTCATTATATGATAAAGAATTATAAATTCAGTCATTGACGAGAGAAGCCTTAAAAACTTAAAGTTAAAAAATATACAGATGTATATTGTAAAAAAAAAAAAAGATATTCAAATTAGAAAATATAAATTTATATAGTTTGATAAAATTACTTAGTTGTAGCAATTGAAATTAAAATTCTAGTATATAGCAATCAAGTCGAGTTTTTTGTTTTTTTTTAAAAAATGAATTTTTAATTCAGTAGTGAAAGGAAAGCTTAAGAAAAAAAGCAAAAGAAAATAGGCGTGTTGTGTTAGAGACACTGTCATCATACGATATACATCAATATAAGTGAAATGAATTTTGTTAATGAATTCCAATAAGGAAACTAGTGAGTAGGTAAATTCAAATAGTGCGATATACACATTCCAATGGAAAAGAAACAATAATAGAAAGATTATTTTGCGCCAATTTACTGCTTTCTCAACTATTATTCAAGCACATAACAAAAGGGATGTATCTTTTAAAATGGTGAAACATCATATCAATTGGAAAGCAAAATAAAAAAAAATAAAAAATACATAAAAAGATAAAGCTTTTTCTTTAGTTTAAATTTTTTTTTTCTTTTTAACTTTAATTTTCTTGTCACACAAAAAAACTTATTTATCACTATTGTAATTTAAAACGGAAAACTACACAGTTAAGGGTTGTTTTTTAATTTTAAATTTAAAGATAACTTGAACTTTAATTACATCTGCAGATTATTTAAGAAGAGTTTTTACTTTTTGTCTTACTAAAAATCTTTTAGTTATAAAATTAAAAAAATATTTAGGCATTCGGGTTCACAAATTAATTTCTAATAAATAATAAATGATTATGAACAAACAATTATTGGAGAAAGTAAATAAACGACTGAAAAAAAAAAAAAAAAGAAAGCTAAAAAAACTTACAATCAGTTCTTAAAAATGGCGAACTAGTTCGGTAACTGATTGCAATGCATAATCGGGAAATTTCACGTCTTACATTATACACCAGGTTATACAGTATATGAAAATGTATGCTACGACTTCAAACGATCTGTGTGTATGTGTGTTTCTCAATGTGAATTACGTCTACCGGCTTGTGCATTTGAGAGACTTGCCGGGCTGTGGCCGAACGAACTTAAGTACATCGCATCAGACATTGGTTTCTCCTACAAAAAACGTGTGCAAGTTTTAAACCTGCTGGAGAGCATATGTTCTCCAAGAAGTCTATCGAAATCACATCACTATATAAATTTTTCAAAATTTATCCCTAAAACGTTTATTTATATTATAAATAAACGTTTTGGGCGCACAGTGACGTCTCTCTCTCGGTGGTTACGAACGTAAGGAGAAAAAAAAAAAAAAACTGTAGAAATAAAAATATTTTGTGTTGAAACTCGTTTGTTCATTTTCACTTTTTTGTTGATTCAGATTTTTAAATTGAATGCAGTTCAGTATCATTAGTACGCAGTGTTTAATTTTGAAAGTCAATAATCAGCTGACAAGTGTAAAAAAATTCACAAACATGGATCAACCAAAATAAGTAAAACCGTAAAATGATAACAAAATTAAAAATTTATTGTAGAAGACTGGACAATTTGTCCAGTTCACAGTAAAATTTTAATTTAATAATCAAGAAAACGTTTTTTTTAATAACGTCCCTTTAAAAAGTAATTAAAAAAAGAAGTTTTCTCTTCTTAAAAATGGTAATAAATCACAGTTCGATGAATTAAGTCTCTTTGCACAAAAAAATAATCGATATTTTAGACCAGAGAGAAAAAGTTTGTAAAATAAGTCTTTCCCAATCCCAGACTGTCAGTCTTCAAGAATTTACAATAGAAAGATGGTGAATATGACAATCAGTCATTCATTTGTTGAGTGAATCATTAAAAAAGAAAAAAAAAAAAAGATCATCTTTTTAAAATCTGAAATAGGATAACAACAGCTTTTCAGCAACATCACATTCCTTCGTTGCAAATGAACCAAAGTAAAACCGATTTCATAATTATTAAATCCATAAATCCTCTTTTCAGCGGATTTTGATCACATTAAACTTTTGCTTTAAAACAGTACCATCTGTTTTTAATCTGCTTTTAAATTAATTAATCTTTTTAGCTTAAAGATTTAATTTACATTCCAAGATTTTCGTTTCGGTTTTTAACAAAATCATTTTTTTTATTGAATGTCTCCGATAGAATGATGCTGCTGATTACACTTAAAAAAAAAAATTATCATTCATTAACCAATGAATGAGTATTAAAAAAATTGTATCCTACAAGTAAATAATGCTTTTATTTTCTGATAAAAAAAAATGGGGCATGAATACAATTTGTTTTGAGAGTCGGAATTAAGAAATTCAAACTAGTTTAAAATGAACTGAAATACATAGGTTTACTTATAAAAGAAAAAAAAATGTACTTACTCACTTCACAACACAACCATGTGTGTGCAGAGTAAGAAGGCAATCTTTGGGTGTGGTTGTAAATCAACCCTTAGTTTTTAGTTTTATTTTTTAGCCTAAGTGACTACAACTAAGAGGGAAGTTATACTCGCTGTTTTTTGACGACTTATAAAATGCAATTTAAACTAATTTAAGTCAATATGATTGAAATTTAATTAGTGGTTTTAATTTGAAATTCAAACCACGTAAGACATCGAATAAATTTAAAAAAATCAAATTTTTACTGAAAGGTGAAGTAATTGCGTCAATAAACAGGAAAAAACTTAAATTGTAAATAAAAAAATTGCAGACTAACAAAAAGTAAAGTTTACACAATTACATTATTAATCATTATTTACAAGTAAAAAATAAAAACAAAACAAAAAACAACCAAATAAAATTTGTTACACCAGGTTTATTTCCGTTAATTTTAATTATTCACTCTATTTAAAAATCCTAAATTTTATTTAAACCGACACGGAAATTGCTTAATTAGTTAATATTTTTTAAATGGGGTACTCTAGTTGCTCATCTGATAACAACGTAAAAATAGACAGTAAATCAGCTGATTGAGATTCGTCGAGAGAAAAACAAATTGAACTTGTGCAAATCATTTAGAGAGCTCATGCCTAATATTGTACTCATAAAATCAGAATTATATATATATATTATTATTATTATTATCATTTATAGTAAATTAAGGCGTGCGTTCAATAAAGTAACCAGTGATTTTTGTTGAAGCTACGGCAAAATGTCTATGGACTCTATAGTAAAAATTCTTAGGTCAGCTTTTCTTGAAGTGAAGATTACTTTGCCACAAGTACAATAGTTTGGGAAGAAAAACGAGTCTCGAAAAGTTTACGCTCCATAAATGCTACTACATATTTATAGCAAAAACTTTTTTCAATAAGTTCTGAAATAAAATTATTTCTTTAAAATAAAAAAAAATGTATAAACAATAGAGTGAAAGAACAAGTCCCCCATTTTGTGATCGCAGTCGGCCACGAATATTTTCTAAATACTCTATTTTATAAAAAGCTTACAAAATTAACAATTAGAATCAACAGAAGCTAAAAATTAAAATATGACTAAGCATTTTAACAAAATTAAAGCTAAAATGATAGAAAAAAAAAAACCCCCAAACATCAATATCAGTAGGAATAACGAATCACAAAAATGTGTCAAAAACTTACCGGACGCCATTTTTTTGTTAGCCTATATCTATGTATCCCGCACTGAATACTATGAAAGTTTGGGGTAGCAAAGTGATTCATGAAAAAAATATAGCAATAAATTGTGTTTATTTGGTCACTACGCGTATTTTTTATAAAAAAAACAATGCAAAATGTTTAAGTTGTAAATGTTCTATTACTTTAATTAGCAAAATTACTATTGCTGAGTTATCAACGGAAGCATTTACTGCAGATCTGCAGTTGGCGGGAAAGGCGAATGTTTAAGGAACAACAAAAACGCGGTTTCGATTGTTCAAAAGAAGTTTTGTAACATTTTATAGACAAAAAATGACAGAAACAAAAGAATCGATACCATCTGTTCGATACGGCCATTGTCCAGGACATACAGAAGTTTGTTATGACAAAACAGGGAGGTAGGATTTTTTATTTTTTTATTTCAAACAAAAAAAAATGTTAATGTTTTTTTTTTCTTTTCTTAAAGCAACAATTTTTTTGGCAGTAAGAGAAAAGAAAGAAACTTCGGTTAGTGAAACAAAATTCGATCCGTCTATCAGAATGTCAGTGAGACTTAAGTTAAAATTAATTTTTTAAAAGATTTGAATATGAAATTCGTTAGTTTGTAGAGCGGATTAGAGAAATTTGTCCTGGTTTCTTAAAAATAAAATTATTCGATCATCTTTTTCGTTCATTAAAAAATCACTTATTTGTATTTTTTAGAGTTATTTATTTATTTCTCGTCTTGGATCTTTTTTTGCCGAGGATGACATTTTTCTAGGCTGTAAAAATTTAAAAGTGTAAATTAAAAAAAAAGAAGGTTTAAGGAAAATAAAGTCATAAAAATAAAGAAGAACTGCTGGATTTGGTGAGAAATGATAAAATTTTAAAAGAATTGATTTGATCTGTATCTATCTGTATCTAGCAGGAAAAAAACAAAAAGATAAAAAATGAATATTGCTATGATGTTACTTTTCTTTTCAATGCAATGCAGTTTAATGTCTGGTAAGAAGAACCAGGGTATTTTTTCATTTTATTTAAAAATAAAATCCGATCTCTTTCCATACTTTCTTCACACTTTTTTTTTTGTTACTTCAAATCTTGATGAAAATTGAAATTTTTAGTTTTCTTGTTTCTTTCTTAAGTTGTAGTTCCGAAAATGTTGATATTTTTTATTTAGAAAAAAAATGGTGATTACATCCCAAAGCCAAAATACAAACAAGAAAGTTGTTAAGTTTCAATTGCTTACTTAAACCAACAACAGGTTCGTTAAGCAAATTAACACGCGCATAGAAAACAAAGTTATTTCCTCAGTTTTAGAAATGGAAATATCTCTCATTGTACCTGAGGTTATCATCCTTACAGAGTGTTTCAAAAGCCTATGTCACATTCTAAGAACTACAAATGGTATATTCAGCAACCCCCCACCCACGAGGGTTGCATGTGGCACAAGGTCGGGTTTAACGTGGGTTCTCCGAGCCCGTAGCATAAACGGGATCGGGTTGGTCAACTTCCCCGAACGAGGCTCCGGTTTCCTCTCTTCTCAGACGCAGAGAGTTTGACCTGCCAGCCGAAAAGATTTGGGCTGGACAAGAACTACAAATGGTAGCATTTAAATGCTAAAAGTAAGTGTTACAAGCTTTCTTCTGTTAAGTTAATTTAATGAATTAAATCTGAACACCCCTCTGCCTGACAGATGGGTCGGATGTTCTGGACAGACTGGGGGTATGTGAAAGACTTCGTCTACGTGCCTCCCCTTCCCAGAGATGTGGATGATCTGAAGATGCGAATTACTGAAGCCTTGACAACCCTCAACAATGCAGTGGTAGTGAGTGCAAGATAATAAGGAAAGAAATTTGTGAGCCTATGTGAGATTTTTGTCTTTCACAGAAATTAACCAGTGAGCTGAGGAGAAGGAAAGAAATTTGTGAGCTTCTGTGGAAATTTTTTTTGACCAATGAAAACCTTGCCTTCAAAAGAATTAGTTGGTGAACCAAGAAGAAGGAACGAAAATAGGGAGCCTATGCAAAATTCTTTTTGATATAAAATAAGGAGAAAAATTAATGAGAAGAGTGTCTGAAGTCCAGTGAAAGGTTTTGTTTTAGTACCTTGTGAGTTGAAGTACTCGCCAATTATATTATCGGCGTCTAATCAGCATGCGGCATTTCAAAGAATCTTCTCTTAACAATCCAAGAATGCTAAGTATTTCAAACTATCTCTCTTCGTTTACTTTTGAATGTATGCAAACCATATATCCCTTCAGTGAGCAATAAACTCTCTTACATTTGTTTTAAACATTTTTTTAATATTATTTTGGATCAGATCATTTAATCGGTTGTATGAACATTTCCTCTTCATGGCAATAAAACTACAGACTGGGGAAAATTGTGAAAATGGCCTACCTCGGAAACGCCTGCGAATCTGTGCGATATGCAAACTCCGGTTGCTCAACAGTTAAAAGAACCAAAATGGCAGCACCCATGTTTTATGACAGACAGTCTCGGATAGTTAACGCGAAATCTCGTTGTCTTGTCATTCGCATGCAAATCGTGGTCGGTCCTAGGCTGTATAAAGCAGGCACGTTTTTGTTTCTGATTACTGGGGTTTTTGCTCGTGAGAAGGTTGGACGTGTGACACTGTTTTGTCGGTTACCCTCCTCGCTTTTTTCCCATCTGCTACTATCAGTTGAGTCGTTACTTTACCACCACAAGCTATTTCAGCAAATCACAGGCCATTAACTTAGCTAAGCACCTCTAATCTAATAACTTATCCTCTGATATTAAAATCAGAACAATTTTGATAATAAAACTAAAAGAAATATCAAATGAAAGTTAAATTTTAATAGAAAAATAAAATGTAATTGTATTGAAGATTGCCACATTCCAATTGAAGACTTAAATATTGCAAGTAAACAAAATCATGTTTGAATTGTCAGAATTGTCAATTTCTTGTGATAAAAAACTGACAAAGGCACTTTGGTTATTGATTCGGCGTGTGTGCACCGGTGGATTTCCAACACCTTGACCGGGAAGGCACAGGTGAACACAAGGGCGGCTGGTGAGATGCTGGTTAGGCGACAGCTGGGCATTATGCGATCGCTGGTGGAAGAATATGGATTGACCATAGATGTGACACTCATACAGTCCTGTCAGAACCGTGCGGATCGCCTCACCAGAGTACTGTGTAGGTGGCTAGATCTGCTCAAGAGAGGAGAACCAGTGCTTGAGAGCTGTGCAGTGGTAGGGAGACGACTGGACGAGGACCAGGTGGCCAATACCCATCGTCAAAGCGGACATCCGGGCGTGAAACGAACTCTGTACTTCGCCAGGTTAGTTGACCCGCAGGTGTCCAGAGAAAGCGTTAAATCCATTGTGAAGGCATGCACAACCTGTCAGTTGATTGATCCGGCACCTGTTCACTGGGAAAGAGGAGAACTGAGCGTGAAGAGCATCTGGAGCAGACTAGCGATGGACATAACTCACTACAATGGTGAGAATTTTCTAATGCTTATTGATTGCTGTCCCTCTAGGTGTGGCGGCTGCTGTGCCAACAAGATGTGAGCACCGTCATTTGACTGTTGGAGAATGCTTTCCTGGAGCGAGGCCCACCCATGGAAATACTGACTGACAACGATACTGCATTCACCAGTAAAGACTTTAAGAAATTTGCGGACAATTGGGACGTGCATCTGCAGTTTCGATGTGCCTACTCGCGGAGTGGAAACGGCATCGTAGAGCGAAACCACAGAACCGTCAAGACCATCGCAGCCAGGAAGGGCTGTACAGTATCGGAGATGGTTTACTGATATAATTTCTCCCTGAAAGATAACATTTCACCGTCCACAGCGCCGGCTGATGCACTGCATAAGTATCATGTCCAAGTGAAAGGCATTGAAGCCAACCCGCTGCCTGAACTAAAAGTGACCAGACGGGGATTGAAAAAAGGAGATGTTGTTTGGGTCAAAAACCCACGCGGCAAGTGTACAACAAAATACGGCACTGGACGTATTATGGAGGTGATTAGCCCGCAATCTGTGAGAGTTGATGGGTGCCTTGTCACATTAAAGACTTGCAACTGGTGATGCAACCACTACCATTACTGAGCGATGAAAGCGATTCCGAGTCTGAGAGTAGTGAGCGTTCAATCTGCTTGGAGTTAGACCTGCAGGGCAGTGATTCCAATATCAGCAGCCTCCCAGCGGACACGGTGTTTATCGACACTCAAACCACAGACGAGAGCACGCATGAGGATGAAGCTTGTGTTGTCCTCCTTCGGAGGGGGACTCGATGGCAACGATTGCCACCTCCTTGCCCTGTTTGTGATCATGAGATCAGGGGGGAGTGTGGGGAAAATTGTGAAAATGGCTTACCTCGGAAACGCCCGCGAATCTGCGATATGCAAACTCCGGTTGCTCAATGGTTAAAAGAACCAAAATGGTGGCACCCATGTTTTATGCCAGGTGGTCTCAGACAGTTAACGTGAAATCTCGTCTCGTCATTCGCATGCAAATGGTGGTCGGTCCTCGGCTGTATAAAACAGCTGCGTTTTTGTTTCTGATTACTGGGGTTTTTGCTTGTGAGAAGGTTGGATGTGTGACACTGTTTTGTTGGTTACCCTCCTTGCTTTTTTCCTATCTGCTACTATCAGTCGTTGCTTTACCACCACACACTCTTTAAAATTTGATTTATTTTCCTGAAACAAGCTACTGACATTACTTCAAGTGTCTAAATCTATATAATAAATGCCAATGTCTGTGTGTCACTGTATGATGCTTTTTTCAATCAAAGGGACACAACGCTTTAATTTTCAATAGCTCATGCTATATAAATTTGGGATTTCCAAGTTTTCATTACTATGGTTGTTTTCGGCGAATTTTTTTCTTTTTCTTTTTCTTTTTCTTTTTCTTTTTCTTTTTTTTCTTTTTTCTTTTTTTTTTTTTTCTTTTTCTTTTTTTTTTTCTTTTTCTTTTTCTTTCTTTTTTTTTATCGGGATTTTTTGTGATAAATTTTTTTGTACAATAACAATTCTTATAACTTGGAAATAAATTTGAGAATAATCAAAATTAATTGCAAAATCCAGCGAAAGTCACTCATGAATTAAAAATAATTGGTTTATGGAAAGTAAAGAACTACACACATCAAATTGTTCTTTAAATTAAGTGGTGGCAGAAGAATTATCATTTATTTTTAAGAGGTAAGCTTAAATATTAATGCAATACTCAAGTACAGTGATCAATTTTGAGTTCTTCTGTAGTTTATTGTTGCCTATTGCATACGGCAACAGTATGCTTCACAAAAAGAAATCTCTGCCAAGAGAGGACCAGATTGCAATCAAAAGAGCCAAGGAAAAGAATGTCCTGTGCAAATTAAAATCCAATATCAAATGGCAGCCAGGATAGCTTACAATGCTGAAAATATGCAAAGAGTTAGGCATTCTCAAACTCTTGAACAAGTCAAAGGCCCAGTTAAGAGAGCTATGCAGGAGGTAGCTTAAATGCCGCTCAATTGGTTGGCTTTTAACTAATTCATGAATAAATTCCTTATTTTGTTTTGTTAAAATTACCCATGTGTTTCCTCGTCATTACCATCCTTTATTAATCTTATTAGTGTGCATAAATCAACTTTTCATTTAAATACCTAACTCCCATGCCAATATAATTTTCTTTTTCTTATACAGTTAGTCTTCTATGTGTCAAGTTTCTTCAGGACGTGGGTGATTGTGATCTCCACAACTTCCCGTCTTTTAGTGCTCTAAGTAACTTTGGGTCATTTGTTCCTGTTCTATCATCCATTCACACAGCCTCATTAAATAGGCTGCTCACTATTTCCCTCTGCTTCTCAATGTCCTATGAGTGTTAAATTCTCCAAGCCCTATTTCCTCATCATGCCTCAGAAATTTCACTTTCTGATTGTAAGTGTAACTTTTTCTTGTTGCGCTTATTTTCTTTGACTTGTTCATTGTTCACATGTGTCCATGGTATTCTTTGCATTTATTGATAAAACCAAATCTTCATCCATTTGTAAGAAAAGTGTCCAGCATTCATTGCCATATTGGAGAGTATGGGCTGAATTGTCCTGATATGGAGGTTCCATGGCATCAAAGTGTTAGAAGCAATCAGTCTTTTTTAATTTGTTGTTTAGAGCACGTACACAATCCCATATCTGAAATCCTTGGGGGCCATTTATGTTTTGGTTTACAGAAATTCAAACAATATTGCAGCAAAAACATATGAATACTCACACCATGAGTGATAACAAAAAGACTACAAATATTATTACAGTTTATTTATATAGTAATATACTAATAAATAAAATAAGAGGGATAATTAAGACCATGAATAATGAATAAATTTTATTTATTTCAGACAAAAAATGCCTTGTAAAACTTAAAAATGAACGACATCAAATGATAAACTAGAAATATATATTGTGTTCTCCTGCCTTTCTGTCACTCGCTAAAATATATGTACTGCACATGCCGCTCTGTTTTTCAATAGTGTCACTTACCCGACACTAGTGTGAGATAGTTTCCAAAGAGTGGGGTAAAGAAAAATTACAGCCAATAGGTATTTTAACATATTTAGTGTTTTCCTATTGTTCATTAGTTTATGGTCATCACTTTCACTATAAAATTTAAGTAACTTGTCTTTCTGTTTTCTTAAATCATACACAGTAGTTGTTCTGACACCATATTCCTCAATCAGATTCTGAACAGGAATGCCGCCATCAAGCTTCTGCAAAAGCTCTACTTCTTGTGTTCTTGATAACGAGAGATGCTTCCTTTTCTTTTTCTCACTGTTACCCACAAGAAGGGTATGTACAGTTTTTTTTGACATTTTCACTGTATAACGTCACAAATATGAAAAGCAAGAAAATCAGCAAGCAGCACACCTTTATGTCTACCCAATATGAGTGCTTGATAACAACTGACATTTGGCATGCTTGGGTTAGTCAGCCAGGCTGAAGGAGTTGGGGACAGAGTCAGGCTGATCATGACACCTGTTGCCATGTCATGTCTAAGTGACGTGGGTCAACTAGGTAAGTTTTTGCGTGCACCAAACTACACACAAAAAAAATTCAGTTTTCAGATGTTCAGATATGGGATTGTCAATCTGTAGAAGGAGAATAATGTCTCCAATTTGTTTGCCTCATGTTTACGTATTTTACAGACTAGATGGCTTAATGGTGGCTTAAAGGTACAAATTCACTTACAATATTAATGGCTGGTTGCTCGTTTCTGAGCACACCCATCTGCTAGGGTGGCTAGGCAATCCCCATTGCAGATACTTGCTCAAGCACATTTGTTTATTCAGCACCTATCTGTAGTTTATATTGCAATTATGCTGAGTGGACCTTAGTTACAATTTCTGGCATGATTAACAATTTGAACACTTAAACCCTCAGTCACGATGACTTGTGACTTCATGCTAGCACAGCCATTGATGGCTTCTGAACAGTTTTGTCAACCCAATTTCACTCACAAGGCTTGGAACACAGCCTATGGTGTTGTTTTTCAAGCACTTTTCAATGGTGCCACTTGCTTGAATTGCCTCTCCAGAATGATTATCAAGAAATCATCTCCCTGACATATTGACAGTGGTGAAATTTGAACATGTGTCTTATGGTTGGAAAGCAAACATTTTAACCACTTGGCCAATGCTTCCATATAGAAATAGAATTCAGAATAATCATCAAATAAAAGCACTTAAACTTTATTTTTTAATATGAAATTATCAAGAAAGGTTCAGGTCTTGCAAAAGTTAGTTTCTACATTTCTGTATTTTGGCAAAAATTTCTATTTTTCAAACAAAAAGTAAGTTCAGTCCGTAAATTATTCATAATAAATGTTTGGGAAAATCAGTAAATGCCAATAGTTCAGGGATGGCCAAACTGTAGCATGCAAGTCACATGTGGCTCGTTGATCTTTAATATGTGGCTCATGGAAATATATTGGCTGACTTCCTTTTTTCATCACAGTTGATATAAAAGGTGTTATGTTCCGTGTGAGTTTGTTTCAAACATCCTTGTCATCACTGTTATCTTCCGTGTTAAGGGAATAAATACTTAACACCAGGTGAATAATAGAAGAAAGGTTTATTGTACACAACCAGTACAATATGAAATACGGTACAGTTATACACACAAGTCAATCTAGTAGTGAGTGCTACTAATTGGAAGATCAGACGTGCTTGCATCGTCTCTTGTAGATGGTTGACTTTATAGGTACTTACTACCTATAGTGTAATCATTCAGGGGTGGGGGGTGACTGGTTATTCCATTACATCAAAAGGTAAATAAGAAAAATGTCAAGATTTATAATTATCTACTGGATGTGAATTGAGGCCCCATTGGATTAAAATGTAAGTTAATAAAAATATTTAAGAATTTAAATCCTAATTTTAATGCTAGATTTGTGTGAGATATTGTTCCTTAATTCTGAGAAGGAATGGTGGAAGGCAGGAATTAAAAAAAAAAAAAAAAAAATTTTGGCTCATCAAGGGTTGCAGGAATATCAGAAGACTGAGATCATGGGTAAGAAGTGTTGAGATACAAACGTGTATTTTCATGAAGTGTATTGGGGTAGATTGAAGAAGAAACAACAAAAATTTAAAGCAATAAAGAATTTTATTAACATAAAATACAATAAATGAAAAATCGGAGTACTCGTGTGTGTGTGTGTGTGTGTGTGTGTGTACACACACACACATAATATAAAAGAATATAATATAAAAGGCTCAAACACTAATAAATTATAACCATGGAATATTAGTATTTGAGTTATATATATACACATGTTGTAGTAAAGAAAAGACTGTCAACTGATAGCAACTGCAATAGATTTCCTGTTTCTTGGCTGCAACACTTGTAGCCAAATCGCTGTTCAAACGATAGTCCTACGTAACAGTCCAACAAACAACGTAGAAACGACAAAATAGGGTCACACGTCCAACCTTCACTTCTTACCAACAACAACGCGTGTTTGTTCCACCAAGCTCAAAAAAATCATCTCCTTTTATAAGCGAAAAATGACGACTTCTATTCACCGAGATCATTTTCTGATTGGTCACGCCATTCAGGGGAGGGAAGAACATTAGCATAGCTTCTAGTCATTGATGTAGATTTTTACTGACTACTTTTTGGTAATTTTTCCTCGACAGATCGCACACAAAACACAAACTTTTTGGGGGGGTAACTGATTATCCCTTTCACTACAACACACTAATATTCCATGGTTATAATTTATTAGTGTTTGAGCCTTTTATATTATATTCTTGCTCTGTACTGTACATTGAGCTCTACCTGGATTTTATCCTCTTGGAAATATATCTATCTATAGACCACTAATATATATATATATATATATATATATATATATATATATATATATAAGGAGTTGGAGTTGTAAAAGGTGTATGGAAGGAAAGTGGGGTAAGTTGTAACTTACTAGGATGACAGTGTTGACTAGCTGGTTGAGTCTGATGTCTTTGGAGATGGAAGGTCACTTTTTGATGAGCCTGTAAACTCTGGTTGAGATGCCATCCAACTGCCAAATGTCCCTTTGGAGGGTCAGATTGGCTCCAGTTTTCATTTTGTTTCCTTAGGCAGGAGCAGGTACTATTGGGCGGGAATTCTGGATTGTATATTTTTATTTTATTTTTTTTTTCCTTTGAGTGTATGAGTAAACAAGATTTGTGAGGAGCCTTGCCCAGCTGATTCATTTTTAGTTGAGTTTTGGGTGTTCGGAGTATTCATATCCGGCTGATGGTGGAAATTAGTGTAGCGTGAATCAGAAGATTTGATTTTGTGAAGAATGTAACTAGGCATTAAAGATGTGTGTGTGCTGGGGGGGGGCGTGTTGAGGTCACGTGTGTATGTAACAAAAATGTATGTGTAACACCCATTGTTTATGTCTTGTGGCTCTCAAAGATCTGAATTTTATCATATATGGCTCTTACATTAAGCAAGTTTGGCCACCCCTTGCAATATTGATATGTTGCCAATTCTTGAACTGGAATTGGCTGATTTTTCACACAAAATTATTAAAGCAACACAAGTTGAAAAGATGGAAAACATCTCTTTGAAAATAGATTATGTTTTTTTTTTTTTATGGTGCTGCCACCACTCTCTCCTAATAAAACGGATAAGAAAAAGAATGGTCCTTTTAGTTGATACCATTTTATGTAGTAGTGTGGGGGCCCAGAGACGATATGGAATGCAACATTCAGCTTTTGTACATATACATCTTTGTGCTGACATAATTATGGGAGGCAGTGATATATGAGTTTTATGTTATAGTTTTGTTAAAGTTTTATTTTGGAATACAATTTAAGAAATTGTAGGATATTATATGGATTAATGTTATGAAAGTTCTTTCATGTTGGGTGTTTGGTTGGTTTTGTTTAGTGGCATATCAACACCTCTGTGGGTGACATAATGCCGAAATCTAAATGTTTTGAACACAATTGCTCGCCTTCAACTACAGATAAAATGTATTGTTGGTCATTTTACTATGAAAATGTATTTTTATACTTTCATACTGTTTTGCTTTTGTTTGGCAGTTCACTATTTACCCATAGCTGGGACCCTATCAGGTACTACCACCCCAGGTTAGGGTGAACCTGGGAACAACAGCAATTAAGAGATGTTACCATGCTCCTCAAAACCTCCTGATCGGAGGCCTTGCTGCCAGATGTAGTTTATCATCAAACCCAGGATTGTAAAATGAAGAGAATCTGTACAAATCCTACAAGGAGTATCTGAAGCAACTAATAAGGGCAGAACTCCAAAGTTATTCCTCCAAGAAATGCTCCTGTGCCAATGAACCTGACCGAATATGAAGCAAATCAATTGAAGATTATACTTTGATTGGGTGCAATACAGTGGTGCGAAGTGGAAAACTTTCGAAATGTCTTTGGAGCTGCAAAAGTCATCAGAAGAGAATTAGAAATTTGAATCATGTATGATGACAGTCTCCTGATGACTTCTAAATGCCTGTTTAATTATTGACATTAATACACTGGATTCTTGTTGAACCAGATGTTGCCCTAAAGTTTCAGTAAAGACAAAAATCTGTCATTAAGATTGCAGATGTTGTTTCTCAACTAATTGTTTATGGATTCAAGATCAGAAGACAAGTAACATACATTTGTTCACAGCTGTCAGATACTAATACAATGTACTCCTCATCCTGGGTATGATGATAAACTACATCCGGCAGCAAGGCCTGATTGGAATTCTGCTTAAAAGACCAAACTTCAAAAGGATCCATCTGCTGATTTAACAAGCAGAAACATTTAAGATTGAGATAAAACTACCTTTTCCCTTTCAGTGTGAGTGTTCATAGTATCACTGGCATGTTCTCTAGTCTAAATATAAGCATTTACTATACTGAAATGTTTGTCATAAAAAGAAATGTTGTTAATGCCATTTTAAATGTAAGACACAATAGCATCTGTGTATATTATACACCCCCTCCTGATATGTGTCAATCTTGCACGTGTGCATACTGCTGACAGATAAACAAATGCCTTGCAGCAATCAAAACTCAGAAGAGAAAAATTTGTTCATCTACAGATTTATTGAAAGTCAACAAAGAGTGAAACTTGAAAAAAGAAATAAATTTATTTAAAGTTGTACAAAAAATAAAATGAAATTTTACTAATTTTTTTTGTTGATATGATAAAGGTAAGATATTTCCAAGTATGAGGAGATCAATAATTATTTCTTTTTATATGTAAAATAATCAGATCAGATTCAGATTTTATATGTAAAATAATCAAATCAGATTATTTCTTTATTATATGTAAAATAATCAGATCAGTTGATTTCATTACTTGTAGTCTTGACTCAATGTGACAAGGTATGACATGGTGATTAAATCTTGGCCTTATGAAGTAGATATGGGCAGCAGTAGTCTTAATTACTAAAACTCCCAAAGGAAAAGCGATAATGTAATGATTGTCACTGTTGACTTAACTTTGGTTATCCACTATACTTCTGGCAATAGGATTATATTGCCTCCTGGTATACGTCGGTTGTTCTGCATATGTGTGCATCTTCGACAGTTGACACCTTATGGCAATCAAAACTCTGAAGACAAAGTTCTATTCATATACAGATTTATTGAAAGCAAAAAAAGGGGTGAAAATAGAAAAAGGTATATTTACACTAATCAGAGTTTTTATGTTTATACATTCTTTTTATAGATACAAATGTTTATAATAAACAGTATTAACAACATTTACTTAAATATTTGTATCTATAAAAAGAATGTATAAACATAAAAATGTCTTAAAATAAATATGCGACGTCATTTGTTTACATTTGGATATGCATCGAGCAGATATAAATGTACGAGAGAAAATTGTGGAGAATTGTAGTTTAAAAACAGCAAAATCGACCTTGCTAACCAAAACGCTCCTCTGTGGTTAAATCGGTAAAGCACGTCAGGTTATATGACGATTCTGTATAGGATTCCTGTTGGAGGACGCATATTTTCTATGAAAATTTCTTGGAGATTCAGGCCAGTAAATGTTATTAATACAGTTTATTATAAACAGAGCATTTACTTAAATATTTGTATCTATAAAAAGAATGTATAAACATAAAAATGTCTTAAAATAATTGTGGAACTTTGTCCATTTCATAATGTGTGATTAATCGCACTGTTGTCCTCATCTTTATTGTCATATTCACAATGTTTTGGCAATTCACAGATCATAAATAAATCGAATCTTGGGAGAGCCATGATCGCCTATTCCTGAAATAAATATGATTTAAAAAGTCTGAAGATAAATTTAAGGATTGTCAGAACTTGAAAAGTTATTGATGGAAACAAGGATATTTACATTGTTCAGACTGTCGTCTACATCTTTGTCATATTCACAACGTTTTGGCTGTTGTATGCTCCAGCCTTCTTCAGACGATATACGTTAGAATTTCAAGATTATTCTAATTACACGTGCCATGCCTCTTCCATATTTCTCAATTTCAGTTAACTCCTTTTAGTAACTCAACTCTCCCAGTTTTTGTTCACCTCTGCTGTGATCTGGTATTGAACTCGCAACTCTTTGGGTCAAGTCACTTTTTGAATTACTTCAACCAACACTTTTATCCACTGGACCATGTGTCCTTAGGGACAGATAGAAAAAAAGGAACGAAATAGTTGAGACTAGTTTTGCCTGAATAACAAAAGAAATGCAATAAATAGAAGAAGCTGAGGGCTAAAAAGAAATATGGCTGAAGGCTGAATATAACTGAGCGACTCTGATGGTTTAAATGGAAAGTGTCATAGCTAACGGGAATTAGGGCTAAAGTTTACAATAATTACCCTCATCTATTAAAAACCTGGAAGTTAATATGAAGTTAGAGTTAAAATATAGTGTAATGTGAGAACAAACAATACATTGTTTAAAGGGTTTCACATGATGATACACAGCTAGCAAAATAAATGTACACAAATTTATTACATTATAATAATATTAAAATAAGTATAACATTTTAAGAGAGATCAACACTTAGAGAAAAAAGATAAGCAATTACATACCAGTGATGCTATCATTTAGTGGGTCGAAATTTATAGGATTGAGAAAGTGTGACCCACGTGCCTTACACTCGAAACTTACTAGGTTACTGGTACTTTCTAAGGGCTAAACAAGAAGTAGTAAAATAGACAATTAAAATTTTCCTATACTAAAGTGAATGAGGAAATAAAACAATTCAAATACTATACTATGATAACAATAAGGATGAAAATGCACTTTCTTCAGACTGTTATCATGCGTATTTGTTGTATATAGGCATTTAAACAAAGGAGTCAGAATGAAACCAGCTATGTTGTTGAGTTTATAGGGTTGACAGTTTTCTAGATGCTGTGTCCCAACTAATAGCGAGGAACACAAACATTTTGGTAGTGCTTAGAGAAGTCGCTTTGGTCAACAGTCCCATAATATCTATTGAAAACATGGGAGTTAAATGAGATCAAAATAGAGTTAAAATATAGCACAGTGGTAGAACAGATAATACATTGTGAAAAGGATTTCACATGATGTTCCACATATAGTTTACAATGCATAAGTCTTTGTCTAGTTTAGTAGTTCTCATCAATAAGAAACTTCAGCTTCTTGAGTGCGTATCTGCTTTTCTGAGAGAAAGTGGATGTTGCTTAATTTTTGAATTTCAGAAAGATATTTGGTATATTTTGATTTGTGGAAGCTGCGTTTGTTTTTCATCCAGAACCAATCAAAAGGTTTCCCTCCAAATTCCAAGAAGTGAATTCGGAGCCTGCCTGCAGGTTATAAAAGGGGCCTTGGATTTAATTGAAGGAATCCAGGAACATCATCTGCAGGAACCCAGGTTGCCTTGGTCCAGAAAGAATAACAATACAGAAGAAATTTGACAACCCCCAGATGAGAATTAAAAGGAACATCAAAGTTGCTCCCACATCAAGGAAAAGTTTTTGGCTGCTGTCATTGTTCTATTCTTTGCTGTTACCATGAATTTTGCTTTGAAAATTGTATAATTTCTTTACAATCATTACTAGGGGTCCACACAAAAAAATAACAAATTAAATTCTTAAATGTTTGTAGCAGCAAAGTTTTATCTAAAAATACTAAATTAAAATGTTATAATTAAAATCTTTTTCTTTTTTTTAAAAAAATTACAAAAATTATCTCCTTGCATAATTGAAAATTTTGAATTTGAAATGCTGTAGTGTAAACGAACAGTGAAAAACTTATTTTGAATTTATGTAGCTACTGTATACATGTCCACAGATATTTTAACCACCTGAAGATGGTCTCAGATGAGATTGAAAGTACTTGGGGAAAATAAAAATTATTTGAAAGAAAATTTTGGAATTTTTCTTAATCAATTTTTTACAGCCACCAAGAAATTAATTTGTGGACTTGAAAGGGTTAAAACTAAAATAAATAGACATAATACATTTAAATTATTTAACCAAACCTGCTTGGCTAGATGTAACTAAGTTCTTTGCTAATAGTTGACCTAGAGAAACAAAAGTGATATTGTTTGAAAAAAAAACCCTGTGAGGTGAGATGTTTAACCAATTCAGAGTTGATTAGATCCTCTAAGACTCTTTAGCAAAGAGGTAGATGTTGAAAAATAATTAAAAAAAAAAAAATGAAAGGAAACACTTGGCTTGCCCCAAAAGTTAGTTGTGTTGTTAGGTTGTTTTGGGGCCAATTAATTTAGCTATATACAAAAAGATTTTTTCTGGTCGAATTTTCACAGCTTTTATATATGTATTTCAATAAAAACAAATTGTCAAAATTGTCATGTTTTTTTTTTTTTCTATTTATTTTAACGTTAAAAATGGGGGAAAAATAAGCAATAACATTTCTGGTATATAAAGTAAAATAAAGTAACTAATGAAAAGTTTAATTTGGGTACTTTACTTTTTGTAAATAACCATTTGTGTCAAAAGTGGTATGCATAGTGATTTTCCAAGTGTAGCTTAGATGTGGCACAAGGCCGAAAGTAGGGGGCACCCAGTGAGGATCAAATTCACTACTCAGTCGTAATTGTTCTAGCGAGACAAGCTGGCTAACCATTACACCACCCTGAGGTGCCCCAAAAGTGGTATGTATAGTATTGTGCTGAACGATGTTTTGTCGTTGCGGAGACAAGTTGAAATTGATAACAAGATGTTATTTAGTTACCTCCACCAAAACATGACACCTAAGATTTAAAATAAATTTTTTAAAATGAAAAAAAATCTTTCTTGAAGTTTTTATTTTAGTTTTAATTTCAAGCTAATAGATTAAATTTAATATTTCCAATAAGCAAAATACTTGCTGTATTTCAAAACTAATTTAAATTAACTGGAAGGTGTCTTTATTTTGAAATTATTAAACATCATTCATTTTTGTGCCATCATCTGTCATCACAATGAAATTCTCTTTATTAAAAAAAATCTTTCAAAAATAAAATATACTTTACTGAAACTTTATTTGAGGGATATTACAGAAATGAATTTTTAAACATGGCGGTAACTGTTTATTTAAGGTGTTGATAGTTTCACTGACAGACAAGTTTTTCTACAGTGTATATGTCTGTAAAAATTACTTGAGGAATATAACGTGAGCATCTTTTATATAATTTTTAACTACTCAAAATATTCTCCGTAATCTAATGTTTTATTTAAGTTTAGGTACTTTGGCTTTAAATTTGTGTCTGGATGTCTGTAATTACAAAAATTGGCACATTTATACAGACAAAAATTTTTTTTAAAACATATTTTCCAGTTATGATTAGTAACTATAGGTTTTAATTAACAATATCACCTATCCTCTACAAAATAAGACAGAATTTTTAAAGATTTAAAATTTTATAAATTATTATAATTAAAATCTTAAAAAATGAAAATAATTGTAAAAATTCATTATTCATTGAAAAAATTTTTTTCCTTAAGACAATAGTGTCCATAATATATTTTATATAAGGACCTTGAATAAGTTCTCACTGTTTTCCAACAGATGGCGTTCCCAGAACTGCGTGCATGTAGTTTCTGATGGTAATGCATATATAAGGAAGTATTATAAGCAAGCTTGAAATTCAGTGTCATTTTGCCGAAGTGTAAACAACTTTGTTTTTCATAGCGTTAAACATGTTGGATTTCATGTTAAAGAAAATGAATTTGTGAGGAATTTTACTGCAGTACTTTATTCAAAAGAAATCTCCAGCTGAAGCACACAGAATTCTTGTTGAGACTTACAGTGACCATGCTCTTTCAGAAACAACATGCAGAGATTTATTTAGATGCTTCAAAAATAATGATTTTGATGTTGAAGATAAAGAGCGCTTGGGTGCACCGAAAAAAGTTTGAAGATGAAGAATTGGAAGCATTACTTCATGAAGACTCATGTCAGGCGCAAGTTGAACTTGCAGAATCATTAGGAGTTGATCACACAAGTTTCAAAACATTTGAAAGCATTAGGAATGATTTAAAAGCAAGGATATTGGGTGCTGTATGAGTTGAAGCTAAGAGACATTGAATGGCGTCTTGTCATGTGTGAACAGTTGCTTCAACAGCAGAAAAGGAAAGGTTTATACGAGCAGAGACATGACACGGTGATTTTGCTAGGCCACATGTTGCAAAATTGGTGAAAACCTACCTGGAAAAACTTAAATGGGAAGTCCTACCCCACCCACTGTATTCACCAGACATTGCCCTGTCCGATGATCACTTGATCGATGACACATGGCCTGGCTAAGTAGCACTTTCATTCAAATGAAGATGCCAAAAAATGGGTCAACTCATGGTTAGCCTCAAATGACGTGTCGTTTTTCTGATGCGGAATTCAAATGCTGCCAGAAAGATGGGGAAAAGTAGTGGCTAGTGATGAACAATACTTTCAGTGACATGCTTCTTGCTCATTTTTGTAAATAAAACATTACTTTTCATGAAAAATCAACAAGAACTTATGCAAGGTCCTAATACATAAAAGCAATTAAAATCTTTTACATTTTTTTACTTTAAGATTCAGGGCAGATTTTTTGTAACTGGGGTCTTGTTTTACAAAAAAATTCTCCAAGAAGTTTTGCTTTTAGCTAATATAAACATTAACCTATATAAAATCTAATTTCTCAATTTCCTAAAATTAAATAAGTGTGTGTATTTGGTAACAGATGTGAAAAAAGAAAATAATTTTTACCAAGATTTTCTAAAAAAAAAAAAAAAAAATATTCATTTGTGAATATGTCCTGAATGTTTCACTTTTTGTTTTTTTTTAAACAATATGTTTCTTTCCATCTAGCAGCCTGAATATTTGAGAAATCTTGTTAGAAATATGCACCCTCTGGCAGGATTTGCACATGCATCCTCTAGGAGAAACTGCCATTAGATGATCTGATGTGCTTTGACCTCTTGGCCATGGAGAATCCCCTGGCCATACAAAGCCCAAATAATGCTTTTAAACACAGACATTTCTTGAAGTATACATCTCTACTCAGTTTCGTATCCTATGGAATTAAATATAATGTTTAATAAAAAACAGAAAAACATTAAAAAAAAAACTACTCAAATATGGGGGTTCATTAAAAATAACATTTAAGCAATAAATTAAAATATGTTGGATTAATTTAGTATATAAATTTCTCTTTTTTTTTTTTCTTTTTTTTTTGTTGTAGGTATATCCTTAGTTGTGGTGCTGATGGTGATGTTCGTACGTGGGATGGCTTTGATGATTCTGATGCTGCATCTTATCAAATTGGGGAAACAGTTTATTGTGTTATTTATAAGGTAAGATTTGTTAGTGATAATATTGCTTCTTTTATGATTGTAAGATACTGGACCACCCATGTCATTTATAGCAATTCAATAAATAAATAAAACTTATCTTCTACAGAAACATAATAATACATAAATAAATACTGTTTCTTCCTCTCTCCCACTCTTGATCAAACTTGATTCATCTGATAGGCTAAGATTTATGCTAGCACTGTAGGCTGCCAGGACTTGAACCTAAACTAACTTCAGCACATTGTTTAACATCATCCGCTCACTATTCCAGTTAGTGATGGGTGGGGCTTCAGATTAAGACTCTCCTGCAGATAATAGAAACTTATTTGACTAATTAGGATTTTGGGGATGATGCAAAATTTTGGATTAAATTTTTGTTATATTTATTTCAAAAGCAATTATTTTCTTAAGATAGTAATAAAAAACATAGTAAATGGAGCATGTATATACACACACTTGTGCAAAATAAACAAAACTTAAGCACTTTTAAAACTAATGAATTAAACCTGAATGTTTAAAGATTTAAATTTACATATTTGAATTATTTATCTCTAAATGTGAAAAACTAAATTGAAAATACAAAGGACAATTTAAAAGTGATAAATAAAGACTTTAAAAATTTTTGATTGGAAATATTTGAAATACATTAATATTCTTTATATAGAAAATGATTGTTGTCTTAAATTATGATAAAATTTACCTTGAGCAAAAATTAATTAATAAGAACATTTCTGTATAAAATTATTCAGAGGTGATTTAAATAAAAATAAACAATAATAATAATAATTATTCATGATTTAAATAATAATAATAAATTTTCAAGATGATTTACCATATATACTTGCATATCATGCAATCTTTGAAGACTTAATTTTGAAGCTAATTTGACTATGGTAAATGGATATATAGATTGGTCAATGGCGTAGCCAGATCCAGCAGTCTATATACTAATTTTATATCTCATGTATGATGCAACCTGCTTAAAATTAGCTTCAAAATTAGGTTTTCAAAAGTTGCATGATACGCGAGTATATACAGTAAATAAAAATAAATTCATAATAATAAATTATTCAAGATGATTTAAATAAAAATAAACTTATATAATAGTAAATTATTCAGGATTATTTAAATAACTTATAGATACTGTAAGAATGTACTTGAAGGATTCTTAGTTTTTGTGAGAAATAGTTTGTCCAAGAGTTTGTTACTGAGAATCAATGAGCGGTATCGCAAAGTGAAATACAGTATTGGCAATAATGAACTTCAAGTATTTAATAAGAGTAAAGGTCTTCACACTTCCAATAAAATAATATTTGAATACAACACACTATAATATTAAATGTAAATTGAGTGTGTATAAGGTGTTAAATAAACCTTTGAACCTTTCCCTTCATATTATAACTCTTACAATCATTCTAGAATATAAAACATAGATGAATTTATTGAAAATCTGAATTCGAAGGCTGTTGCTATAGTCACTGAGAACCACTGTACCTCCCTCTAAGGCACTAGTGACTTGGGTACTACAATTTAAAGACTTCTTCCATTATCATATTTTGAAATGTAGCATATTGTCAATTCAAAGTTAGTTGGACTGTATCAGCATTGAAATAGAGAATTTTAGTTTTAATTGTGAACTCTGGTAAAGGAAGTAATGTGTTTTTTATATCATGAGATATGAAAATTGACACCTCACCATTGCATGGCAACATCTGTTGACGCTTGCAAAGAAAGCCAAGAACAGCAAAACATTATTTTCATCATATGGATTATTATTATTATTATGGTTCTTTCTTTCCACCCTTAACAGAGTTTAAAAGCATCCTCATGGACTTGTGGGTGATTATTTTTCACCCTACAACCCCTTTTCACATGGATGATACATCGCAAACCTCTCACTGCCTTACCATAGAAAATGTTCTTAGCTCCACCAGTTCAGACCTTTACAACAAAATCCACCAATGCCACATGTACAGAATTTAATCATTTGGACAGTTTCCCAAGAACTACATTGTAGAATAGACTCCTAAGAGCACCTGATTATTTTATTTTATTTATTTATTTTTTTTTAATCAAGTTCACCCCAAGCAAGTCAGTAAAGCCACCGAGAGTCAAGGGGTTACTGGGTATGGAAGATTTAGAAACAGTAACATTGTTAAGGAGGAAGAACGAAAGAAGAGTAATCAGGAGGAGATTAGATAGCGATTGATATTGCATTTAAATTTTTCCAGATTAAAGTTGGCTGGAAAGCATGGAGCCGAAAGGGAGTTCAACAAATGAGAAGTGCGAGAAAAGAACCTGCTAGCATAGAATTTATGGTTATATCTAGCCAACTCAACTGTAAATTGATGAGACCTTGTTGCCAGTCTTTAATTCAAAGAGTCTAGGCACCATAGCAAAGGGCTCATCCAAACAATTACCATGAAAGTATTTATAGGAAAGGCAAAGGGAGGTAATATTACAGTGGTGGGAAAGGCTGAAGCCGAGATGCCAGAACAGGGCCAATAATATTGTTGGTTCTCCTTGGATTTTATCAAGGAGCTCTAGATAAATAGCAGATTATTAGAATCTTAAGTATACTCTTCAAGTCTAGGGTCAATCGTTATCTAGCCTACATATCCTCATACTCTGCATTCCTTACTTCATCCTTTTATGTCCATACAACACCCTTGTTCAGTAACCTTTGTTGAGTGGCTCTTGTATTTGGGGGCAGGAGAGAAAAGAAAGTCTGTCATGTGAGTAAACATGTCAACTTTGTATAATGGAGCAATAACCTGGTGAATGAAAGTGTTACTTTGTCAGTTTGGTGATATAATAAATAGGAATTCAATCCCTGGGCAGGGTAGTACTAGTTTAGGCTCAGTAGAAACAGGGTGAACAATAACAGAGCAGTACTAAATGAGATGAGATATATCTAGAGATTGACAGTGGAAGGAGAATAATCTATAAATAAAGGATTCAGATGGAAATTCACTGAAGGTTACCCAGATTGACAGACATCTGATGAAGACCAGAGGATACAGTGGTTGAAACATGATAATAGCAACAAAGATTAGGACATCAGTCTGAATGAAAATATTGAATATGAAAGACGGGGAGGGGTTTTCTATGTCATTATATATGGTACTTCTCACATTTTTTTTTTTTTTTTAAACCTATTAAATCTTGTCTCCCAAATTTTCTGATCATATTTGAATATATTTTGTGATGATTTAATACTGTTTGATAAAATTCTGAAAATGTCTACATTTCTTTACAGAACCAGAAATTCTACACAGCTTCCAATATGAATTCTGTGCAAGTGTTCACTTTCCCAGATGGCACACCCGATGGCCTGGTAACTCGATTCACTGCTCCACCCACTCATATATGCATGAATCATTCAGGTTCAATTTTAGTGGCTGGGGCAAGGTAAAAAGTGAAATATTTTCTATTTTTATTTATATACACATATGTACACACACACACTATGCTTAATTGTCTCTACTTACTCTGATGACCTAAGAAAGTTGAAAGCTTGGACCATATTTTTTTCTGAAATGAACTTCAGACAATTTCTGATTGATTTTCTTCTCTGAGAAGTATTATTCATAATTTGGAAAAGTCTATCAGTAAAATTAACTGACACAAATTGTCTTGTTTTTAATATTTAATTTAAAGAACATTTGCTACCTAAATACATAGAATATATGCATACATATATTTATTTAATTTGTCTACTGGCCTTGAATGTTTGAGAAATCTTATTAAAGAAAAAAATTTGCACTCTCCAGCAGGAATCAAACCTATGTCCCAGCCTGCCTTATTGGCTTGACAACAAAGAGCAGACACTTGGACGAGGCCAAAATTTTGTGCTTTCATGTGAAATTTCTCCTGTCATTTTTTTTTTTTTTTTTCATATCTGCACAGTTTTGTATCCAAACGTAAACAAAGAGAATTTTAGAATGGATTTTTTTATTAATCTGACAGATCTTTATCACTTTAAATGTTATTTTTGTGGATGCTCGTATTTGAGAAGAAACTCCGTTTATTAGACAGTTTTTTTATTTTCATCTACTGGCATGAATGTTCAAGAAATCTTATCAAAGAAAAATTTACGTGTAATAGTAGTATTTTCAAGTTGCTCACAATCGTGACTGACAAATTCTATCTTCTTCATGATTACTTATGTTTATATAGTGAAGGGATTTTCTTATTGGTGGGAATATTTATCAATAAAGACAGAGAAAATTCAGCAGCACCAGAACCAAACACTGAGTCACAATGAGCAGGGCACATGCAAGACTTTCATATGGAAACACCACATGTATGGGACAAACGCAGCCAAGACACCAGAAACGCAAACAAGGATGAACGAATTTGAAATGATGCTATGTAACACAAACAAAAATCCTAGCTAATGCACAGCAATCCCTTTGTGTGGTCAACATGGCATACTGCCAAACTCTCTCTTCCCAGAAAATGTATCTGCTTTTATGGAGCCTAAAACTTTAGTAGTTGGCTAGCAAAAGGAATCATTTGCATAGCTAACATTGCTTAGCTCACCATCCCAACTACCTCGTGGCTAAGCTAGTAAACACTTTCTTTCTTCATAACCAGACATTCCAGGGTTTGCACTGGCTTTTTTGTAGCAAGGCAGCCATGTGCTGTCTTTCTACAGAGACAGCACACTAAATGTTGTCTCTTTGACGGGTACTGTTACCATTAGCAATTAGCTGTTCTGTCTGCATTTTGTACCACTACAGGTAACACTGAATCTTGTTCTTGAAGGGCAACCATATGCTGTCTTTCTGCAGAGACAGCACACTGAATGTTGTCTCTTTGAACGACAAGTAATTGACTGCTCCCTCTGCATTTTGTTTTTCACGCTACATATAGGGTGTCTCTTGTTCATATGAAATTGCTCCAACTCTTAGATTTACATATTAGATCTCTCTGAAACGTAGGGGCCTTATGACCTTGGTCCGTCTTTTGCTTCTTCTATCCTCTGTTCCATTTTTGTGGTTTCTTTGCTCCTCTTCTTCCTTTCCCTTCCATATTTTTTTTATCTTTGTGGTTATCTTCCTTCAGTTGATCTTTGTCGGAACTTTCATATCAGCTCATAGTTCTGATTAATAATATTCCAAAGGGAAACACTGGAACACAAGAGTAGTGAAAGAACTTTAATCATGTATATTAATATCACAATACTAGCGACTATTGTAGTTAGTACGACACACTTTGTGACTTCTGCATGACTGATTTTATCACTAGAAAAGTTCATGTTCAACCTTTAGTGTAGCAAAGGTTGTTCGTCTCTCTCTACACAACAGACATCGAGATTTTCTTCCCCCTTATTTTCATCCGCTTCCATTTGTATAGACATATCCATATTATTTTCATTATGGTCATTGTTCTTTATATCCTTTGACAATTTTGTTGATCCATTTAGGTCTTGGGACATTATTTGATCCACATGGACAGGTATACAACTCCCTCGTCTATAATGGTTGTATTATGACTTTTTTCTATTAGAAAATTTGCCTTTTCTGGACTTGAATCCTTATTTTATTTTTGGTACCATATTCCTTTATTTATAGAATATGGCATCATTAAGGGAGTTCTGATTTGTCTTCCTATCAGAGCTGATTGGTTCTCTTTTTGTCTAATGTGCGGTATGGTTCTGTAACTTAGAAGCATTCTTGGTAGAAAGATTTATGTTTGCACTTAATGCTATGAACATGCTTTTCTGCCCATTTTTATGGTTTGTACCATCTTTTCCACTACTTCTATATAACCCCCATTCAAATGGTAATTTGATTGGAGATTATATAGAGGTATCTTGTAAAGCCTATGTGTTGAGTATTTTATCACAAAACTCTGGTATATTGTCAGAGACCATAGTTTTTGGTACTCCATTCCTTGAAAATGAGATTTTTAACATGTATCACCATGGAATTTCCTTTGTCTGACACAAATTACTTTAGGTCATCCTGAAATGGAATCTACTAATTTTAAGAAAATTTCCACACCACTGATGTATGTGTGATCCATATGACCTCTGCTCCATGTCTATAACTCTTTAGGTCATGAATGTAATTGTCTACAATTTCTTACATTTGGGACATTATTCTTCCACTTCCCTTGAATATCTTGGCCACCATTTCTTTTTTCAGTAGTCACTATTCTACAATGTATTTCATCCAGTACACTCTTTATTAACCTTTATCATGCTGGAAGCGAAAATTGTTGCTGTAGAATTCTCTCCTTTTTCTTTGATTATGACTCTGATGATGATTTTGAAGGCTTTACTCAAGTTGATATTGACAATGAAGTGGCCAAATATGATAACCACGCTATTGATGTGGAGGAAAGTGATAATGACCACTAGCGGCTACTAATTTTATGGAAGCTACTAGCGACCATAAATATATCTGATAGCCTTTCTGAAGGTGAATTATTTTGTCTATTTATAATCAACAAAATAATAACTTTATTCGTCAGTGAGACAAATAAATATGAATCAGGTGAAAGAAAGAGCAAAGAAATGCTTGTGTCTTCTCGTATGTAAACATGAGGAAACACGTCACTTTTTTGACAAAATAAAAGTTCTTCTTAGTGATTTTGCTTCTTATTGCACCCCCAGAAATCCACAGGGAGTAATAAAAGTTAGAATATGTTGAATTATTTATATATTTTTAATGTATTTGTTTTTTATTTTGCATTTCAATTTGTTTTTGTTTTCATCATCAAAGTATCCATGCAAAACGTAATGCATTGCATAATGCATCACATCAAAATATTCCTCATTCATTCTTTTATTAGTGTACAAAAATTAAAATATATACCCACAATACAAAGAAAATTATAACAATTTTAAAACAGTAGATGTTTATGTTTTTTCACCCTCAAAAAAAAAAATTTCAATGGCAAGTGGAACAACTCTAGAAAGAAATTAGTATGGTAAAGGTTAAAACTGTTTTGCATAGTTTCCTCAGCCAATGAATAAACATTGAAGCATTGAATTATTCTTGACATATTCTATGTGAAAATCAAAGGCAATCAGTTTTATTGCCCACCTTTAAATCGTTCACATTGTGACTTTAGGCAATTCTTTTCTCAGATTAAATATAACTTCTAACAGTCTATGATCACATCTTCAAAATTTTTTTCCACAATTAACAACTGATGGGCTCTAGTGGATGTCCATAGAAATGCCAAGGCTTCCTTTTCAATGTTGAATGATTCAATTCATTTAGTCAACCTTCTTCATAGATGCATTATAGGATGTCTTTTTTAAGATAATATTTCTGATAGCAAATGCCAGTTAGCATCTGTAATCAATGTCACATCTTGGATCAAATATTTTGACAACTGATCTTTTTAGCAAGAATTAATTTTAGTTGGTCAAATGTTTTTTGTTAGGGTTCCTCCTCCCATATGAATTCCATATTCTTTTTTTCTTAGCTTGGCAAATGACTCCGTTAATTCTGTATACGTTGGTAAGTATTGTCTATAAAAATTTATTAATCCCAAAAAGAATTTCAGTTCTTTTTGTTTTCCATAACCAATACTTACAGTATTTTTTCTATTTGCGCTTATTCTAGTGACACTCTCTCCTTCGAGATGGAATATTCCAGAAATGATTTTTCACTGCTGTTCACTATTTACATTATTCGGACTATTGTCCTCATCTTTGGTACCATATGTTGTTCACTCCTGTTGTGTACACGCTTTTTTTCATGCCATCTTGAGAACATACAATATTTTCTATATCGTCTCTTTCCAATGACTTGTTCTGTGGTTCTTTTGAAAAATAGCACTAGCCATTTTTATTCTATACGAAATTCTTGTCCATCTCAATAAGCCTATCTGTGTATTGATTGTTGTCAATTCTTTGAAGTGGTTATCTATGGATATCTGGTGATAAGCTGTTTTCAAGTCGATCTTTGTAAAGATTTTTATTCCTGCTAATGAATGTAATGCTACAACATTTGGAATCTGGTACAAATCTGAGTAAACTTTATGGTCCACTAGCAGCATGGCCTGGCGTTGCCTGTACTTGATTCAAAAATTGTACGACTCATACAGCAATCGCTATCACTTGACTTAAAATATTTTTGCCCTTTCTTGCCTTTAAAGGAGTGCCCTTTGCTGTGCTGATGTTGCTACATGCCTTACTTCTTGCCTATCTCACACTGCAAATTTTTTTCTAAGCTCTATACTAAACATTAAATCTGTTATGAAAAAAGAACTAAACAAAATGAACACAAAACGATCAGCTTTAAAAAAGGACTCAGAACGGAAAAACCGAATGAAAAAAAAGAATGTTAACAACAAATACTTTTTTCACACCCAAACCAGTTCTCTGGAATCAGAATCAACGTTGAGTTTAAGCAAGCGAATGAGCCAATTGGAGTAAAGTGCCATGCAGATTTAAATTTTTCCCACTTGTGACAAATGCAGTTATCGATTTTTTTTTTTTTGCATGCTAGCATGCTAGTTAACATTTGTGTCAGTCAGCTGTTGGCTCTCACACTGACCAATAGAATCTTGCCTATTTGTGGCAGCCAGCTATAGCCTCTCACTCTGGCCAGTAGAAAATGGCCGCAAACTATATGAAAATTGCCGTAGAAGCATGAAAAAATTGATTATTTCCACTATCGATGGGAGTTGGGAAATTCAAAGTCGGTCTTGGCTTTCCCGCTAACTTGGAGCATGTGCATGTAAATTTTGGTGCAAATCCATCGAAAATTGCGGCCGTGCATTCGTCATACACACGCTTACTGCCATTTATATATAGATTCTCATTTTATAATCACCTCTTATTCAAAGGTTTCTGTCTGCCTTTCTCACAACTTCCATAGACAATGCCCATTTGCACTGCCACCAGGTGGAACATATTCAAAAAGGCCTTGTGTCACTAATTTTCTTAGTTTTACCATTACTAAATGGAACAACTGTACCGACAATTTCCTTGCTTGGTAAGAGGAAAAGGTGACATTTACTTTCAACTTGAGACATGCCTTATAATTTTTTTAGCATGCAAGTTTCTTTAGTATTAATTAATTATTGTGGAATTAAATGTGTGTTCATCCTGAGTATAATGATAAAATACACACAAAAGCCAGGCCTCTGATCAGGAGAGTGGAGATTTTGAGGCGAGTGAAAACATCTCTTAATTACTGTTGTTCACAGGTCTACCATGACCTGGTGTGGTAGCACCTGTTAGGGTCCCAGCTATGGGCAAATAGTTAAACCCCCAAACTGGAGTGAAAACACTATGAAAGTATAAACATTTTTAATTGTAAAAATAACAGCAATACATTTTTGTAAAATATATTAATACTCCCAAGAAAATTAAATTTCGGCATTAAATGACCCATAAGGTGTTGATATGCTGCTAAACAAACAAACAAATCTCCATTTGATGTTTTGTAATTCTGCTATTCTTGAAAACAAGATGACTAGGAAAAATGTTGGAGCATCTGGTTCCCATACTTTCTTTTAAAAATGAATTCTTTATATAGTTGCTTGAGATGAATCTTTATTTTTTTTTATTTTCAAGCAGAGATAACTTTATGAAATCCATTGAAAATAGTTTTTTTTCTTTTTCTCTTGTAGGATTTTTACATTTTTGCCAGTTGTTTGTTTAACAGTTTGCAGTTCTAGATTCCCTTTATCTATTTTACATCTTATATCTTTTATATTTTTTAGTGATTTTACAATCAAAATAGTAGATGTGGCAAGCCTCAGCTCAAAGACATTAACAGGTCATGAAGCTCCTGTTCTAAGTGTTGCATTACATCCTAAGGAACTGTTTGTGGTAAGTTAACATTTCATTTTTCATATTTTTTTTTTATTTCCAATAAGATCTTCCAATTAGTGCATGAATTAATTACATGAAACTTAAAAGAAAGATAATGAAAAAATGAGAAAAATAGCAGTGAATTACTGAAACCTCCTGAAGAGTGGACTGAACAATTTCAAAAAGGGTTTGTTTAATCTTTTACCACACTAATTTCTTTCTAGAATTGTTCCCCCCTGGCACTGCATTTTTTTTTTTTTTTTTTTTGAGGGTGCAAAAATATGAGCACCTGCTGTTTTAAAATTGTTATAACTTTCTTTGTATTGTTTGTATAGATTTTATTTCTTGTCTACTAATCAAAGAATGGATGAGTAATATTTTGATGTAATGCATTACATTTTGCATGCATATTTTGACAATGAAAACAAAAAATTGAAATGCAAAATAAAAAACAAATACATTAAAAAAAAAAATTAAAACTCCTGAATAAATGCTTCATTTGATATTGACACAGCAATTTTTGTTTACAAAAAAAAAAAACGAAAAAATTAACGTGGGTTTAATCGGTGTCATACCGCATGTAGAGTATAGAAGAATTCAAAATAGGGTTGGAAAACGGAAAAAGTGAGTGTAAATATAATTAGTATAGACATTGATGTCAACACTGAGTGACAATGGTTTGTTTTATAATTTTCAGGCCATGTGTGTTGGTCTGAAGCTCAACTATTTATATATGTTAGTCATTGTTATTTCTGGTTTGTGTTATTCTAACAGCTATTGAATAAGTGGAAAGCAATTATTTTAAATTGTTAGTGGCTATTGAAAAGAACTAATTATAGGCCAGAAAGCAATTATTTTGTAGTTATTGTATTGGGTTATTTACATTATTCAAACTGTTATACTCATCTTCATTGTGATATTCACAATGTTTTGGCTGTTGTATGCTCCAGCCTTCTTCAAGTGATTGGTATTTTGAACCAAACCCTTTATTTTGTCCACCAGGGTAGATTGTTCTAGTTCCACATGCCATACCTTTTCCGGATGCCTCAGTTATTTCCCTTGAACTCAACTCTCCAAGATTTTGGTTCACCACTGCTGTAACCTGGTATTGAACTCACAACTCTATGGATTTAGTCACTGGATCTAACCAATGTCTTTATCCTCAAGGTTGCATGATCCAGAACCAAAAAAAACTTCAAGAGTTGAGTTAAAGGGAAATAACTGGGATATCCAGCAGAGGCATAGCATGTGGAACTAGAACAATGTACCTTGGTGGACGAAATAAAGGGTTCAGTTTGAAATTCCAATCACCTGAAGAAGGCTGGAGTGTACAACAGCTGAAATGTGAATATGTCAATGAAGATGAGGATAACAATCTGAATAATGTGAATAATCATAATACCTCATTTCAGAGATATAGACTGATATTGTATTGGGTTGTTTCTTAACTTTTAAATTACTTTTATTTATTTACTTATGATTATGTGTGTATATGTGCGTTTTATCATTTTTTCTTTTCTTTATTTTATTTTATTTATTTTTTGGCAAGGGTTTCTTATTTTTTTTTGTTTTTTAATGTATTACTATTTGGGTCTATTTTTTTTTAAGTATATTAGTATATTTTTCTTTTTCTTAGTGACGTGACAACTAGTTTTTTAGTTTTCAATTTTTAAGGTATGCTGTAAAAATCGGTATTTATCTCTGCATTTTTAGATCTTTTTCTGATAGTTTGTTTTTCTGCGAAGGCTAATGTTGATATTTTCTCCCATGCAAATTTTACAGTTTTCAGAGTTATTATTGTTGACTGGTGCTCTTTTCCTTATTTTTCATATTTGTAGTGAGTTTTGTTTTGGAGTTATGTGTATGTTTAGAGAGTTGTACTGTTCTTGTATTTAGTGTTGTTAAAAGATGTTTTGTTTGTAGTTTCCAGGCTCCTTCAGTTACTTCTACATATTTTTTCTTTGTTATCTGCTGTATTTACAGTGGCTTGGTATATTATATTGCTTTTCAAGTAATTGCTGTTTAGGGGACATTCATACTTTACTCTGTAGTTACAGGTGCGTTTGGTTGGTTATTTTTCTGTTGTGCTTTTTTATTATTTGTGTTCTTGGAGTAACTGTAGCAGATTTTTAATGTAGCTGATTTCTGTTGCACTGAGAACATTACATAGTATTTTGAAAAAAATATTTTCTATATTTTATTGATATCTGTCCATTTTTATGAAAGTAAGAAAGAATTTTTTCTTAATTGCTTGTCAGAAAAAAATTCTGAGAGAATGGGAATCTAGTTTCTTTATTAAAGTAATCCCTTCTTGCAGAAAACCCATAACCTGTTTAGACTTTTAAAAATAAGTGTAAATCAAATAAAACAATAGCAGTAGCAAAATTCATATAGAATACAGCAAGCTAATGCCAGCATTGGGGATAAGTGTTTGGTTTGTTTAATGGCATATCAACACCCTATGGGTCATTTAATGCTGAAATTTAATTTTCTTGAGAGTTTTGGTTTTTTTACTATTAAAATCTATTGCTAGAATTTTTTTGCTATTAAAATCTATTGCTAGAATTTCTTTTGCTATTAAAATCTATTGCTAGAATTTTTTTTTGCTATTAAAATCTATTGCTGGAAAATTTTACAAAAAAATTGGAGATGGGATTCCAGTCAGAAGTGAGCTTTTGAAGAAACAAAGAAAATGCTGTGTTCTGCACACCATCTAACTCATTTTGACCCATCCAAGCCCATTCTGGTATAAGTGGACGCTTCTCCCTATGGACTTGGAGCTGTAATGGCTCATACAATGGAAAATGGAAGTGAGAAGCTGATATGCTACATTTCACAAATGTTTTCTGATGCCAAATGGAATTATGCTCATATTGAAATGTAAGGATTGGCCCTGTTTTTTGCTGTGAAAAAGCTGCAGCAATATTTGTATGGGAATTTTTTCACAATATTTAATGACCACAAGTCGTTGAGACTGCTCAGAAAATACAAACCCATTCCCCTTCTTGCTGTTGTCAGGGTTCAATGCTGGGCTCTCTCCTTAGTATCATACAACTATAAGTTGAAGTACTGTGCTGGGTCTTTTGATGGAAATACAGATGGTCTTAGTCGTCTCCCACTAAGTGCACAAGAACAGGATTTTTCTCCATCCGCAAATCTGGTACTATGTGATTTAAACAAAAATTGGGTAGTAGGAAAAATAAATTTCCACCCGAATCTGTTCCCGCTGACAGCTAATGTGAGAACTGGAACAATGCTTCGCTCGGGACTGTTTCCTGCACACCGTAAGCAGCAATATTATCACTCTTTCTCTGGAACATGGGTATAATCTTCACCAGTCTCAAAGAACCAACTGCCCTTAAACAAAAAATCAGCTCTTTTTATCCTTCTTCAGTCTTGGGCAAGAAACCAAGATCTCTCACTTGTGTTAGCCTCGTTCTCGCTGATAACACATGTGTGGTGTTACTTCAATATTGATTTGTCAGAGTTTGCCTTGCATGTCCATGGTGTCTACAAGCACATGTACAGACAATTTGGCAAGGTATATCTCCACCACACTCCCCCCCGATCCATCATCACATATGATGAACCTAGTTGACGCTTCGGTGACTGTGGCAGCGTGAGATCAGAAATGAGGTGAGACCCCATTTTGAGCCAGGTGTACGAGTATACAATGAAGGGCTGGAGCAGTTACACTTTGAAATATTGAATTCTTATTTCAACAAACAAGAGGAGTTGACGTGTGAGGATGGTGCAATATTATGGGGAAGCAGGGTTGTTATCCTACCTAAATTAATATTGAAGGTGCTGCAGCAGCTCCATCAGACACACATAGGGATTGTGTACATGAAGGCCCTTGCTCGAAATGATGTGTAGTGGCCAAATTTAGACATGGTCATTGAGAGGGCCTGCACAGCTTGTGAGACCTTTATGCTTGATCAAAACAACTCTAGCAAAGCTCCCATTCATTGCTGGGAATATTCAAGTCAGCCTTGGGAGAGAATTCACATAGATTATGCTGGTCCATGTTTGAAACACATGTTTTTGGCTGTTTTGGATACTTACTCAAAATAGATAGAGGTATGTGTAATGAAAACATTTACTGCTCCAGCCACAATTGAGAAGCAATCTTTGCAACACATTGGCTGCCTGTGTTGGTGGTGACTGATAATGGTTCATGTTTTACTAGCCAATACTTTAAAATGTTCATGAAAGTCAATGGAATTCAACACCTTTTCATAGCTCCCTATCACCCATCCTCAAATAGGCAGACGGAGTGCAGTGTGCTCACATTCAAGGAAGCACTAAAAAACATGGAGGCAGACAGGAAGACAACACTTGAAACGAAGGTAAACAGATCCTTATTTAACTTTAGAATAACTCCCCACTCAGCAACTTTGGTTCCTCCAGCTGAATTGATCTTCAAGTGGCGATTAAGAACTTCCTTTCATTTAATGAAGCCTGACATTTATAGTTTTACAAATGCAAAATGAAACTGGGAACTAAAGTCATGAACCCATCAGCTATCAAGAATTCAAAATTTGACGATCCTGTTCTGGTACGGATTTAGATCTGATCGACGGTGGATAGAATGCACCATTGCCAGACAATTGGGAGCAGTGAATTTTGAAGTGGAGGCAAGAGGTGGGTTGGTGAGGAGACATGTGGACCAACTTCTGAAACTTCCACCCAGGATTGCAGAGGAGGGTGATACCTGATGTCCAGGCAGACATAACTACAAATAATCCTGGAATTTTTGTTGTTCCTGAAACTCCTGAAGAAATCATGGAACTGGATGGCACACATATGGAAGATGCTGTAGTGGCTCCTGTGGAGACTGGGAGGCCCACGACACCTCCAGTTCATACATTGGGTCGCACATACAGGCCCCCAATTAAGTTGATTATATCTGTAGACCCAAGCAAGATTGGAGGGATGTTATATATTGAACTGAAATGTGGAGTTGTATCTCTTCATCTCAAGTGACCCAACGTGTTGAGTTATCTGTCCTTTACCCCCAGGGAGCATCTTTTCATGGTCAGTCAGTTATATGCCATGGGTGATATCTTTCAATACATGACTGACGAAGCAGATTTTTTCCCTCAGTAGGTTGCCATTTCTTTTTGTGGTAGACGAGTTGCCATCCAAGGCTATAGAACCCGTTCTGTCCTGCTATTTACTCATATTTGGGGGAAGAAGAAGAGGATTCATACGTTTCTCAAGGGTTTTAGGTACCTATGAATAAAAGAGGCAGTGACAAACGGCCACCCTATTGGAGAACACACATTTATGCTCTCTTAAGTAAATTCTGTCTTTTGTGGTCTTTATCAGTAAATAAAATTTCTGAGTTTAGGCAGAGAGCTCAGAAGTATAGAGTTGAAGTAGACTTTAGAAGGAACTGGAAATCCAATCCTAAACTGGAAACAAGGAATAAACCTCTACTCCTGTTCAAAAGACCAAGAAGGAATGTGAACCAGGTGATGGATAAAACTAAAACTATTTTTCCAAACTTTGCTATTATTATTTTTCTTGCATGAATCTTTTTCTGTCCATGTTAATCAGTTTTACTTGATTTAATATTTTCGGCCTTATTTTTTAATAAATAGTTGGAGTAAGGTATAATATTGAAAACGAGTATTGTTTATCCTTTTCAGGCATCTTCAAGTTCTGATGGCACATTTAGAATTTGGTCAATAACAACACAATCTTGTCTGAAAATCTGGCAGGGGCTGGAAAAGTGCAGTGACATCAGGTATGCCTTTGACTAAACAATGACCCCCCCACCACCTTTTAAAAAAAAAAAAAAAACTTTTTGTTTAACTTTTGTTTGTGTGTGAAACTCTGTATTCTCTGAGGATAGGAATTATGCAAATGATTTATTGTGCATCTTCTATGTGTCATGACTATTCGGGGCATTAGTAATCATGGCATGTGAAACATGGAATATCATTCTCATTCATATCTCTATAGCAGCTTTTCTCAACCGGTGCATCCAGGTGCACTAATGCATCCTGAAAGGTAGCCAGGTGTACACCAAGTTAACAGAAGAGTAATTTATGAATTATTTTTATATTTAAAAAAATTGTTATTTTTTTAAAAAAAAAAAAAAAAAAAAAAAAAAAGCTAGAGACACCAAGCACACTGGCTTCCATGTCTAAGTCAATTTTTTGTCATTTGATATTTCAAACTGAATACTAATTTAAAATTTCATGATTCATGATTAATTTTTCCTTATTAAAATTTAAAGTGTGCACCAAAGTTTTATTTATTCTACAAGTGTGTCCTGAAGTAAAAATAGTTGAGTCAACTACTGTAAGGAGTTGACTGTAGTTAGGATCATCAAGCCAATATGAACAATCCTTTTCTTAGCTGCATAAATATGTGCTTAGCCAGAGCTACATACAGCTTTGAATTCAAAGTTTTCCTTCTAGACTGGTTGACACCCCAGGCTATAGAACCCAGTCTGTCCTGCTATTTACATATAGCTGGGGGGGGGGGAGAAGTGTTGGATTCATACCTTTCCCAAGTAAGTGAAAGTAAGGAACTCTAGTGGAATTCAAACTCAGCTCTCTCTCATTCCACATTATTCTACCATGTCTTCAGACTGTAAAACTTCATGCTATAGTTGGTCTTGTCCCAAAAGTACCTTTTCAGGTTGTTGACTTATTTTCCTCCATCTGGATTAATTTACCTCTTTTTGTTTGGTTTAAATATGGCTGCATTGTTGGAATTTGAGAATTAAAGAATATAATGATTTATTTGCATGACACCTATTGGTAAAAACCTTTCTGAGTAAACTGGTAAAGGTGCTCTTACAATAAACAGGTTTCCAAGGGTAAGGGATATGAGCTGGATATTTATTCTTTATTTCAAATCCTTGTATATTTATTAAATGAGCTTTGAATAAATGATCTCCAAATGAGCTTTGAATAAATGATCTCCAAATTTGATGTAAAGCAACAGGAATAAAATGAAAGAATGCTAGTCAAAAATTGATGACAACATTTCATGTAAGAACTTCAAATCCTATTGCATAAATATAATCAAGTTATCAAGAAGCATTTAAAGTTGACACATAATTAAGTGTTAAAATGCTGAGATTCAATGTCATCTGATCTTCAGATGCAGATGAATGTTAGAAAATCATGAAAGATGATCAAAATTCTGAGCAGAATTAAGTATGTTGGGTTGATGTGTCAGAAAATGTATTATTCAATTGGTATTCACTTAAGTTGATCTGATAAAATAACTTGGTAAAATATTGGAGCATACATCGGTGGTGTACCTAAAATTATTTTCTTTTTTAAAATTCCTTTTTATACTTCTGTCTAAATTTCTGGGATGAGGAGTTATCATTATTTACATTATTTGGACTATTGTCCTCATCTTCCTATGGGACAATAGCCTAATGCATTAAAGTGTAGGTTCATAAATTAAGTGACATAATATTATAAAGCTCATATAAGCTCATATTTTCTGGTTAATAATATTGTAAGGAAATACTGGAACAAAAGATTGGTGATAGAAAGGTTTAATCATATGAGAGACATGGATTAATGATACAATAATAACAAATACTGTAGTTTCTATAAGCAGAAATTCTACTTATAGAAAATAGATGAATCTATATTCAATAATTAGTGTAGAAAAAGTCAGTTGTCTTTCTGCACATCACCCCACTCCCACCCCCTTTAAGATATGCACTCTCTTTTGAATACATATTTTCTTCCTTTGAGGTTCACTTGCAACACTTCCCTTGGATTTTTTAAATTTTACTAACACAATACTTAGAATTGGCAAGTTAAAAGTGCTGTACAGCATGCCCATAGATAAATCTCTTTGTTGGAGTTTTATTTCCTTAGCATATCTTGGTCTTAATTGGTTTAAATACCTTTTATGTGGCTAATTTTAACCTTGCACCATATACATCATCCTGCCAATGCAATTTACTATGTCATCATCTTCCCAACTTTCCTTTCTTGATTTGTAAATCCCAAAGAAAACCTTATCTCTAGCTCTGAAAGATTTTATAGTTAATTTTGTACTATGACAGCTTTTTATTTTTCTTCCAGGTTCCATTTGTCAAACACCGATTTAATTTTCCAAGCAAACATTAGTCTCGTTCATGATGTAGTTAGTATTAGGGTTAGGGGCCAGTCTATAAATTTTAAAAAACTGTTGGTGCATTACTTCTATCTCCCTTTGTTAGTTTGCACGACCATTATGTCTTGCCAATACCCCATAAGTAATAGACTATTCTCTTTTGATCTCATGGAAAGAGGATAAAAGACATTACTTGGTTTCAGTGAGAAAATAAAAGGAGGAGGATAGAAGTGTTTAACAACTGTTTCAGTAAAATGGAAAAAGTTATCAGTTTCTAATCTTTTCATTTGTACCCACTCACTTCTTAAAATAACGACCATAATCCATATTTATGATTGTTATTGCAATATTTTGTTAAAATAGTTAAGTACAAATATTTAAAAATGCAATAGGGTAATTTCAATGGATATTTTATTGTCTTGAAACTCGCCATAAACTTATTTAATCATTAACTTAAGAATTAAGATCCATCAGAATATTAAAGCAGGAACACCATGAAATTTTCACATGTTAAAACTAGTGAAATATAAACGCCTAAATTAAAATATATAAAAGCTGAAATTTGAATTTTTTCTCCTTATTTTTCAGTTTGGTAAAATCCCTGTGTCGTTTATGCTTTGACCAAAATGGAAATGTAAGTTCAATTCATCATTTTTTTGAGAAAATAGCCAAGTGCCTAATTTTCATTTCTTTTTATTCAATTATCAATATAGGGACAGATATGTGGGTAGCATAGTAGTTAATGGCCTGGAGAGTTGAATTGGGGAGTTTAGTTAAAATTTCAGCCATGTCAGCTGTGTTCAAATGCCCTCAGAAAAGGCATAAATCCATCTCTCCTCCATCCCAGCTATGGGATAAATAGCAGGGCAGACTAAGCTCTGTAGTCTTGAGTGGCAATGGTGATATTATAGACACCCACATAGAAAAAGAAGAGGTGGTTTTATTTCAATCTCAAATGTTTCTGTTTGATAGACTGGCAACAAAGTTTAGTTTACTAAGTGGCATTCACTTTAGTTGAGGGAGATTGAGAAGTAAAAAGGATTTTTGTGGTAATAAAACTGGAAATAGGTTATATCTTAGTGCTGGTCTATGTTAACAGTCATGCTTGTAATTGGAGATATGGTGGGAGATGGACATGTCTGTCAATCAGATCCAAAGCCTCCATTTCATATTGCCAGCCACCACATCAGGATGAATAGATGGGTGAGGAGATGGTAGAGGGAAGAGCTGGCAGCAGAAGTTGTCCAAAGTATCACCCACCTGCCCACCCAAATGAGCAGGCAAAGCGCTGAATAAAACTCCTACATATAATATGCTAAACAGGGTTCACTTTCTTATTTCTTGATGTGGTGTTTTCTTTTTCATTGTGAGCATGCAGCAGGCCCTTTCATAGCTTTCAGTGTACACCGATGAGATCAATGATTGAAATACAACTTGGAGTAATCATTGGCTAGTGGGAATCTTGAGTGAGGGTGGTGCTGTATGTTTACAGCAACCAATCTATGAGATGGACAGAATTGAATTCTAAACTATGGAGTAGGCAGTGAGAAACCATTTCTCTTCCTAGGAAGTCATGCCAATTCACAAATAATTAAAAAAAATGGAATCTGTGGAGAGCCATTATTGCTTACATCCTGGAGAGACATGACATTAAAAAAATATACAGGAACAAATCTAAATGCTTTTAGAAAATAAAAAAAAAGTTTTCCCTAAAATACTATTTGTTTTAATGCTTTAACTGTCATCAGAAACATTCATAATTACCATATATTTCTGAATGAGGCAACCTTTAGGTAAAAAATAATATAGCAAACTTTCATGAATTTATCCTATACCTGGAGTATAAGACGATTGCTTATTGATTATTGGAAATGTTGTTACTTATTGTATTCTTAGAAATTCAAAGTAACTGAAATAACAAAACCGATTTTATATATTTTTCCTAAAGGGAAACCATTGTTTTCTTTATGTTTTATCACGTGATCTCTTATGAATACAGATTCTTCTTCCTCCTCTTCTTTACCTATGTCTAAACAATTACAAACAGCCTGGTGTACTAATGGCCATTTACTTATACTTCATCGTCAATCACAAAATACCGCTAATAATAGCATGCTAATGTACAATAATAGTACATTCCAATGCAATCATAACTCAATGTTTATATTTTCTCAGCTGAGCTTGAATGGATACAAGTTGATTTCATTGATGCAGAATTATTCTTCAAATAGGCAAATTATTATGAAGTTATGCCATTTATATATAAGTAGAAATGGTTTTATTATTTTTATTATCAGTTTATTTGATAATGTGAATCTTTTCATGTAAATTATTGATTATTGTATCGACAAGCATCACTCAGAATTTAAGGTTTCTTTTTCAGAAATGTAGTATAAGATGACCCCCAATTTTTAAGGGTGATTTTTGAGATTTAAAGGACGTGTTCTATGCAGAAATATACAGTAATTCAAAATGTAGAAGGGAAAATGGCTTACTTTCTGGAACAAAATGCACTCGTACATATCTTGTGAGCAAAATACTTGGAAGAAAACATGGCTGATCCAAAAGCTACAATTTAAGAAAAACCTGATCTTGTAGCTCAGAGAATTCGCAAGCTTCAGCCACTTGATAAAATGAAAATGAGCAAGAGAACAGGAGAGGGGCAGCAGAGGTTGAGGAATCAAGAGGTTGAGGAATCAAGAGGTTGAGGAATCAAGAGGTTGAGGAATCAAGAGGTTGAGGAATCAAGAGGTTGAGGAATCAAGAGGTTGAGGAATCAAGAGGTTGAGGAATCAAGTGGTTGAGCTTTGGGTGTGGAGTTTTGTGGTACTCTTAGCATTTGTAAAAAGACAGGATATAAACAGATGTACCTTTTTTGCAACAATTATTTTCTAAAAGGATTTAAAAAAAAATTTTTTTTTTTTTATCATTTCACCCAAAGCAAAGGCAATAAAGCCACCAAGGCTATTGAGTGTTAGAGAACATGAGAAATAAAACCACTTAAGGAGAGAGAACAGCAAAAAGAACCAAGAAGACAGTGATTAACATTACCTTTAAACCCTTGAAGATCAAAGCTGACTGGAAAGCAAGAAGCCGGAAGAGAACCCCACAAGTGAGAAGTGTAATGGAAGAAACCATTAGCACAGATTATTGTTTTCCATTATATTTTGTTATTAGTAAATATATAAACATGTCATCAAATTAAATGATCAAGTGTGATAATGTTGAAATGTTATGTTTTTGGTTTCTGTATCCATTTTCAACTGAACTAACTTTGTATGGAAAGGTCGGCTTCACATTTAACTGCCATAAATATCAAAGGTTAAGTTGAAAAGTTGGGGTAAGTTATAAAGTGTGAGAATTAGGTTAGCCAGAAAGTTCTGACTCACTCAGGAAGCTGAAAGAAAATAACAAAATTTTATCGAGCAACACCAGCATTTATCCTTCAAAATAAAAGAACATCATTCTTGACGATCTTCTGTCAGCGATCAACCAGCATCCAAATCTGTCTCAAATACCAGTCTGCTGGATTTAAATAAAAAAAAATTATAAACAAGTTTCCGTCACTTCATCAAAAGTGTTGAATCACTGGTCATGGAGGAATTGTGCCATTGAGTGGAATAGGCCAGTCACTTGGAGGAGCATTGGGACTGAATGGTGCATATGGAAGAATTTCAACATTGTCCATCTGTTTAAAATCCTGCTTAATAAACCTGGCAGTGTGTGGCATTCACTTTGTCCTACTGAAACAAAGCCCGACCTTGATTAAGCAAATTGGGATATGTATTCTTTAGTTTGTCGCATACACAGTATAGCTGATGGCAATACAGTTTAGAATTGATGGTATAACCATGTAGAACAAGTTCAAAATGCAGTACTCTTTGGAAATTCCACCAGACAAAGATCAAGATTTGATGGGTTTTTTTTCTGCTTCTTAAGTGAGTCAGGACTTTCTGGCCAACCTAACAGATATACTTTCAGTTTGTTTTTAATTATTTTTTTAACACTAGTAATTGATTGAATTTGATTGATCTATATAAATTTTCACAGTCATCAAATTTGATCCATAACAAGTTTCAAATGATTTTAAATGGTTGATTCTGAAGTACTTTGTCATTGTCTGTTTAATATTTCTCTTTTTATGTTAACTGTTATGAAATGGGATTTTCTTTATCATATGAGCTCACTATCTATATATGATAATTTATTATTGATCTTTGCCAAATGCTCTAATATTGTAGCCCTGTGCCAGGCTAAATCTAGCTTAAGTCTCTCTCTCATACTCTTGATTTTGTTCTTTCTCTCTCACTCTATTTTTGTTGATGGCTGAGTTGACTTTAGTGATGTCATTTATATTTCAACCAATGGTGGACTGAAAAGTTCATAGGCTGACTTTGAAGGAGTGATGCTATGAAATCTTGCGTGCATTAATTTCAACTCTTCTTCTTAGATTTAGATATCTGACTGTTCAAAGAAGACTTAAAAAAGAACAAATAGCAAATTCTCTTGAAAATGGACAAAATTTGGCATCATGCTTCAAATGCTGCAGGGAAGATGATGGCCTCAGTTTCTTAGGATCTGAAAGGCATTGTGCTTTATTGACTGTCTTTAAAAGAGCCATACCATCAATAGTGCACTATGCCATCTTGCCGAGGCAATTACGAAAGGCTATCAAGACTAAATACCCAGGAAAAATAATGAAGGGGTCTTGTTTTATCAGGACAATGCTCCAGCACACAAGTCATTGGTTTTAATGGCTGCTGTGTGTGACTGTGGCTCTGAACTGGTTGATCACCTTCCCTATTTTCCTGATTTGACTATCATCTGTTCCCCAACATGAAAAAACACTTGGCTGGAACCAGTATTGTAATGATGATGACATAACTTCTGTTGATGACTTTTTTGACCAACAGTCAGTTGTCAGTTTACCTGGAAATAATTAATGCAATTATTAATGAAGAGTTGAAATTAATGCATGCAAGATTTCACAGCTCTAACGTCACTCCTTCATAGTCAGCCTATGAACATTTCAGCCCACCCTCATATACTGTTGTCTGTAAACAAAGCAGTGTCTTTTATTATTAATTTTTTTTATGTAATTATCAAATTTTAAAGAGAAAAACATGCTCCTCTTGTTAATAAATAATGTTGCACACAAAAAAAAATAACTATTTACACTATTTGCTTTTGGACTATTGTCTTCATCTGTTGTTGTCATCACAACGTTTTGGCTGTCATGTCTTTCAGCCTTCATCTGGTGTATATTGATCCAGGTAATTTTTTTTAATTTTATTTTTTATCATTTCACTCCCAAGCAAGGGGTTACTGGGTGTAAAAGAAAATGAGAAGACTTTAGGTGAAGGAACCGGAAACTCAATCCTAAACAGGAAATGAGGGATAAACCTTCTACTCCTGTTCAAAAAAACAGGAAAGGAGTATGAACCGAACAATAGGCGAACATATCTTCTACTTACAGGGAATACTTAACTGAACCTTTTATTTAATCTATGTTCTCGTTCCATTGCCCATATCTAAGGATATCTCGTCTAATTTTTATTTTTAGTAATGCTCAGATATTGTTTATCCTGTTTCCACTGAGTCTGAGTACACAATGAACAGGGAGAATACTGGAAAGTTAGATGTCTGAAAGAATCAGTGTATATGCTAGGCTATGAGGACCCCCTTAGGCCTAGCATAGAAATAAATGCAATATAGGAGCTGTTAATAAAGAAAGACAAAGGAGCAGCTGTAACAAAAAGAGAAAAACTTTAGTATCTGTCTATATTTCTGAGATGAGGTATTATGTACACTATTTACATTGTTCAGACTATCATCCTCATCTTTGTTGCCATATTTATTGCAATGTTTCATACGTTGTACACTATGGCCTTCTTCAGGTGGTTAGAATGTTGAACTGAACCCTTTATTTTGCTCGCTGGGTTAGACTGTTCTAGTTCCACATGCCATGTCTAATGGATGCCAGTTATCTTCTGTTAATTCCCCTCTGAAAGTTCTCCACCACCTTAACCGGATATTGAACTCACACTCTTTGGGTCCTGTCACTGGATTTAACTAACACCTTTATCCACTGTGCTATGTCTCCTTGAGGACACTTTAGTAAGTGCAGTTAAGCATGACAAGCAGCAGCAGCACTCATCAGCAGGCAAGTTAGGTTTAAGGCTCCATGTTCTCCACAGAAAATTGTCCTACAGGACAATAGCCTAGACGTTTAAAATGTTGGTTTTGTGAATTAAATTCATCAGAAAACCCAATATTTTATATTTACTCTGAATGTTTCTATTATACTCCACTGCAATTAGATTGATTTCTGATTCACTCTACATGTGTGCCAGATGTGAGCTGCAAAAAAAAATAAAAACATAAAATGAAAAATTAATTTTCTGTGCATGGGCTCTGGTCCACAAAAGAAATCCCCACAATAACAATAATACAATAAACAATCATGAATGTTCTCACTGGAAAAAAGATGACCTTGGGGATATTTGCTTAAAAGAAAGCTCCTTATAATGACCAACACAGTTCTGGATCACATGTCCGCATGCAGACATGCTGTTGCCATCACTGCCATGATTGCCCCTCACTGTCATCACCCCTCAACACCTTAACTATCTACTCCAGGCCTCTCTTGCTGTCACCACCAGGACCCTGTCTTATTGATACCACATTCGACCAGAATCCAACAGAGACCTTCCATTCCATCAACATTCATCATCTACACCTAATTCTTTGTCACCCCCACCATAACCTTGGCAACCAATATGCGCCTTACTGCGAATCAACCCACCACAATGACCTTGGTCAGCCAACCCGTCAACCAGTTTGGCTTCAACATCTCCCCATTACACAATCACTACCAGCCCATAACACCATCACAGGTGTTGATTTCAACCTTAAAGAAAGGTGTACGTCAAACCCCACCAATGGCTAATCCATGCTGAATCTATCCCCTGATCACAAACGTGACCATGACCAAACGACCCAACAAATTTGTCAACTCCTGGCCCTACGGGCAACTGTCTTACACCCAGTTGCTTACCTGACCAACAGCAACTGAAGAACAATTTTTTTTTTTTAAATTATCATCACCCCAAGCAAGGAAGTAAAGCCACTAAGACGCAAGAGGTTACAGGCTGTGGAGGAATTAGGAGCAGAACCATTAGTAATGAGGAGAAAGAGAAAAGTGCAATCAGAAGGACAGTAGATGGTGATTGACATTGCATTTAAATTTTTGCAGATTAAAGTTGTCTAGAAAGCATGAAACCAGAAGGGAGTTCTACAAATGAGAAGTGCAAGAAAAGAAACTGTCAGAATAGAATTTATGGCTTACATCTAGCTAGATCAAATGTAAATTGTTGAGACTTTGCTACCAGTCTAGTACTGTGCTTAAATTCATACAGTCAAGGTACCATAGTGAAGAGGTCATCCAAACAATTACCATGAATACATTTATAAAAAAGGCAAAGAGAGGCAACCTTACAGTGGCGGGTATATTAACAATTTTTGCCAAATTTCAAACAACTATGTATATATTATGTATATTTAACAAATAAATGCTGTTGAAAATCTAATCTTTATTTGTTCTTTTCCTTTGCAACTAAACACTTATAACATTTCTTTAACTTGTTTATATTGGGTCTTTTTTTTTTCTTGAAATGAGAAGTTTTACTTTTTTTGTTAATCATTTTATTTTGAATATTGATTTTATTTTTTTTTAAAAATTCATTTTTTTTTCTTTCTAGTTGACATAAAGTAATTGAATGACAAAGTGGAAAAAAATTCTATGTAGTAGATTTTGACCTTTAAAAGGATTTCATCAGTTATCTTGATAAAATTACATACTGTATATACTTAAAATTGCATACTGTATATACTGTTACTTAAAATTATATCCTGTATATACTTGAGTATAGTCCAAGTTTTTATGATCTGTGTTTTACAAAAAAAGATAATAATAATAATAATAATAGCTCACATTATACACATGTAATTTTTTTTTTTTCTTGAAGAGTTTAAATATGCATTTTCAGTGATAGGTTGCACTATAACACAGGTAAGTTTTGTTTTGGAGGGAGTTAAAATTCAAAAAATAATCAGGGGTTGCACTTTACATATTGTCAGCTTATACATGATTATATAATAGTAACAGTATGTATAGTGGGAAGGGGCATATATAAACAGAATTATGCACCAATGGAAAATAATGAAGATGTTGGGATCATAAATTTTAAAATTTCTAGCATTTGATTTGTTGATCTCATTCAATAAAAACATCACTTTAGGTCAGTGGTTCCCAAACTTTTTTCTCTGGGCCGCATTTTCAGAATGAAAATTTGCTTGTGCCTCACCAAATTTTATGTGATAAAAAGTAGATTTAAAAATAAAAAAAACAGGGTTAAAGGGAGATAACCACAAATTTGAAGTTAGAACATTATCATTGATAACTCTCTCCTCCAATTTGCAGACCCTATTTACTATATTCTTAATACTTGACAATGCAAAAATATCACAATGATAAAATCAGTCAATAATTATTTATACTGGGACTCATGCACACAATTACAAATAATCCATAATAATGTTTTAAATTTTGAAATCACATTTATTTTTGGCATATGAAGTTTTTTAAAAAATTTCCGAATCACTGATGGTCTTTCAATCCTTCTGCTTCACCTGCTATCCTCTTCCTTTGCACCTGTCAGGCATGTCACACCATTTGGGATCCACTGTTTTAGTCCAGTGAAGACCTTTTATAAGATGAAACACATTACATAGAATTTTTTTGCTTTGTCATTCAATTACTTTACATTGTTCTGATATATATAAAAAATTTACATATCTCTTTCTTCTGTCATTGAAGTATTTATATATAATAAGTGTATATGTATATTAAATTTTAAATGTTGATCTTTTGAAAATCAAAGCTCATCTATCAACTGACAATTTGATGTCACAGCAAATTTTCTGCCAACAAAATAAGTTGGCTTGCAGAATGTGAGTTAAAAGATGAAATGTAACCATTGGTGTGATTGGTTGGAATTTTAAAAAATCATTTTCGTTTTTGCCAATCAATTGTATGAATAAAGATTAAGTAGAAATGTCAGCACCCTTTTCAAATTTTTGTTTCTTGTCATAACATTTGTATCCGGAGAGAAACTTCACCAACAACTGCTGTCCTCAACTCCAGATAAGGTCAAAAAGGCTTATGTTGTTGATTCTCTAACTGATACTTACGTATAATCTTTTTATTTTCATTTTTTTTTTTAATCTTTCAGAAATTTTGTTGCAATTCTTGTAGTAGTTTGAAATTTTATGATAACCACAATTTCTCTTCTAGAATCTTCTGGTTCCAATAGAGAAAGAAATTATTGTTTATTCAACCAAAAATTGGAATAAAGTTGCAACTCTAACTGAGCCAAATATAAAAGAGGTAAGATCAAATCTTATTTACTAATTTCTGTTTACCATCACTATTATTAGAAATTTATTAAACATTGTTACTAGTTAACAACTGCTGTCAAAAAGAACTTTTTTAAGATTATTTCTTTACAATTATTTATAATTACTCTACTCTTTTGTGAAGTTGGTTTTTACATTTCCTGACTCCATGAACATTTTGTAACAGTCTGCTATTGTAATAATAAAAAAAAAACATTGCTAACTGGATTGCCAATGTAAGGGAGATAACTTTAGTTAAACAAAGCATGCAGGTATTACAAGGAAACATATTGCATTATATAGTAAGATTATTTTTTTTGATCATTATTAAATTAATTTCCATCTAAATTACTTGTATAAAAATTGCTGTATTTGGATCAGAGCTTGGTTGTTATAGTGAAAATATTTTATTTATTTATTTTTTTTATACCTTCCAGCCTTCTTTAGGAGTCTTGTCATATTAGTATACTTTTAAAAATTCTAAATTGAACTTGTAGAGTAATTGACCATGGTTAAATGTAATTAGCAGAAATGCTGAACAAATGGAATTAACAAAGTTTACAATAAACAATAACAAAAAAAAGAAAAGAAAAGGGCAAAAATAATATTGAGTAATAGATGTAAGGCAAAGCAACAGTAATATTGCAAAAAGTTCACAAAATAAGACTTGTATTAACACACAAAACAGATACAGACAAGTGATAACAATGTTCTGACTTCAAAACAAGAAAGAACAGAACTAAGTTGGATGAGACAGATAAGTGGCCTATCTTATTGGCTAGGGAGAAATCCCAGCATGCATCTGTGTGTTTTATCTATAAATTGGAGAGGGGGATGGTTGTGTAGTCTGTTTAGGTGACAGATGGCATAGTTCTCTGGAGTGGTGGGTTCATTTCATGTTTATTTTTTGGTTTTATTTTTTTTTTTTTTACACTTTCCCATCCTATTTTTTCAACCAGTTAACTTGCTTTTTTTGTTGCATTTAGCCCTTGGTAGAGTCCCATACTAACATTTTCATTGTGTCATTTTTCATCTTGTCATGGGATTATTTTTTATTATTTTGTAAATAAAAATCATTTACATATTTTTTTATCTCTCTCTCTCTCTCCACATGCTTGTAAATATGGGGAATTAGTTTAGGATCTCATAGCGAACACATTGTTTTGGTGATTGTGGTATGGATGTATTGTGGTGGGAGGATTTATTGTAATGTATGCTTGGATCAGTAAATGTAACTTGTTAAGTTAGACCAGTGATGAGCAGTCTACCTCATTTTCCCTTTTTGGCCTTGTGCCACACTTGTATTTATATGCAATAAATATTCATTCCACAATGGATTGGGACCAACATAACTGTTCATTCAATAAATGGCTATAGATGCATCTAATTCCACTTGCCACACTAAAAGATAACTTGCATCTGTGAATTCCTAGTTTATCTTTGTAATGTGGTTTTTATTTTTCCCACTGAAACAATATATAAAGTTCACTACTTGACTGAGTTATTGAACTCCTGACGACTTGGTAATTACATGCACTTAACCAAGAAACTTAATGTCTGTTCTTTCCTAATCAAATTTCCAGTAAGTCACTAGACATGACAGACAGCTGAAGAAGTCTGCAGGTTACAATGCTGAAACACTGTGACAACCAAGATGAGGATATTAGTCTCAATAGATCAATGTGAAATCATTTACTGAAATTGTTCTCTCTTGCATGGTGAAAATTAGCTAAGCAAATTAATATATTTATTTATACTTTATCCACAGTGTATATCTGTTTTGTCTTTTGACTCGAAATGGAAAATTTTAGCAGCAACTTGTTATGATGGCTTAATTCTCTTATTTGACTGGGACAACAAAACCTGTATTAAAACGTAAGTACAAGGGGGGAAAATCAATTAGTTAAAGTATTCATTTTCATTTTTAATATATATTACATTGTCACACATGAAAAGATGCACTTTATAGGAAATGAAAAAAACGATTCTAAAATGTTAAATAACTAATTTATTTGGTTGAAATAGGCATCATGTTGATGAATGATTGTTTTTCAACATACCTCGACATTCTTTTAAAAAAATTCTCATCTTTGGATGTTATAAATAGTTCAAATGCTTTGATTAACCCTTCATTGTTGGAGAATGTGTTATTGTACATGAAAACCTCAAAATGCTTAAATAAGTGATAATCAGTAGGAGAGATATCAAGTGAATATGGAGGATGAGACAAAATTTCATAATTGAGGCTATGCAGTTTTTGGACAGTTGATTGAGAAACGTGCAGCCATGCAGCAAAATTAGGCCATCCCTATTCACAAGTCTAGGATGTTTCTTTTTCAATTTTTAGTGCATCCACTCAATTTCTTCAAGGTTGCTGTTATTGTTTTCCTTTGAGGCAAGAATGAATAACCCCTTTGAAAGACCACCATACAGCAACCATTAACTTTTTAGGGTGCAGTAGAGGTTTTGGGTATTGCCTTACTGTTGTCAAAGAGTATCCATTTCTCATCGCATGTAATGATACAATGCAAAAATGATTCTTCCCCCCCCCCGTTTTTATGAGTAATTGTAATAATTTTCATTGTGTTTATGAGTTACAATATATTGAAAGGAAAAATTATCAGGAATATGTCAAGATTTTTTTTATATACTAAGGAAGTTACTTTGTTCGATGACTGAATCAACAACCATCACAAAAATGCATCATTTCATGTGTGACAACCTATCGTGTTGTGTGTGTGTGTGTGGGGGGGTTGTTTTTTTTGGGTTTTTTTATAAATTTTTTTCACAAATTAAATAATTATTTGCATATAACATGCAGAGTGGTTATTTAAATTCATTTATTGGCTTTATATTTATTTTTAAATCTTAATTCAATTTTTTTTTTAAATAACCTTTTAGAAAATACTTAATAACTAATCCTTTAATAAAAAAAAAAGATGTATTATAAAGCAAAATAAATAAATCCAAGTGAAATGATGGTTAAAATAATTGTTTAGTTATTAATATTTTGGTAAACTTTAATGTCTCCCACCCCAACACCACCATTATTTTGTATTACCTTCCCTCCCTTGGCAATGTTTATTTACAAGATTATAAAAATTATGTGAACCAAGCACAATGTGATATTTATTATTTGTCTTTTATAAAAAATAAATGTGAAAAGAAATCTTTTTGTTCAAAAATTTTTTAAAAAGGTTTTAAAAATATGTAAACCATCTCCAATATGATTATTTATATTTATTATTTTATAAAAAATATCAATGAATTGCTTTATGAAAGAAATACCCAGAAAATGCATATTTTCAAAATTTATAATTACAGTTGCTCGTCATTATCAGTTTAAATTTTCATGTTTGACAGACATTTTTTCATAAATTTATGAATAAAAAAAATTTTCATCTTTATTTCTTTATAAATTGATAAATGATAAACATTGCATTGTATTAGTTGTGTCATGTGTGACAAAAGAAATTACATAAAGAGAAGTAAGGGGAAATGACAAAAGACCAACTAAGTTTTATAGTAAACAAAAAGAGGTTTTATTTAAATTATAGCGATTCGGTCACTAGTTAAAAAGGAAAACACACAAAGACTTATCGGCAAGAAGTTAGAAATACTTTAAAATAACTCCAACTGGGAGTTGCTGGGTATTTGTGTTATAGTTTACATGTCAGGTCAGCAAATGGTAGCAAGCAGACTGCTCTGAAGCAGATTTCTACAACAACTGACTTTGTCAGCCAACTCACTTAATTTTGGTGCCAACTAACGAATATGAATACTTAGTTTTGTGATGTTAGATGCTCACTCATAACTTTCATTAGGTCAACAAATGCTCATCACTTCCAAAATGCTTGTTGTAGATGAGACTTTGTAAATGCAGATACTAGTAGTATTAATGTCTTCAAATAATACTTGAACTAATAATACTAATAGTAATTGCTGAATAGTAATTTGTATAATGATCAATATAGAGAAAAAGTATAGTGGATAGTATAGAGAACAGTGATCACTTAGATGTCACGCTAATTCCCATTTATATGTTTCCTTTACAATCATGTGATCTACTTATTTAATAATGGAATCATCCATGTTTGCTCACTGGTGATCTGTGTTCAAACTACAGTGTCTGCAATGACACTTTATTCCTATACAACACTTGGATAAAAGACCTCCACTTGTAAGGTCGTCTGATCACATAAAAGAGTTCTTTAAGACTTTTACTTAAATGGCCTTGAACTTGAACAAGTTTCATTCATAAAAATAGATTCTCTTATTAGTTGGTTCACATTTTTAGATTGTTGTAAATATAAAATTATTGTAAATAAAGAATCTAATAAAAAAATAGTGCTTAATATTTTTTTTTGTAAATTCTCAAAGAACAAAGAAAATGTATAAATTCACCTTGACATGTTTTTGAGTTTTATTAAAATTCTAATCATCACTTTTTAAAACAACAATCATTGTTAATGGTATGAAGGGAGTTAAAATAATAGTGGTGTCAAGGGAAAAACTGTCCTTTTGACACTCCATTCTTTTTTTTATTTTATTTGCAGGCATGAAAGTTAAAGATTGCCAATATTTTTTTCTTTTAGATATAAACATGACAGAGGAATAACCTCCTTTGCCTGGCAACCCCAAAAGAACAATGCCATATTTGCTGATAAACAGGTCATTTTATTACCATTATTATATGAATTAATCAACTTTTAAATTTTGGTAGGCAACTGTTATTCTAATTGAGTGATTGATCTGTTTTTTGTGGCTTATGAAGCCTTTGCAGGTTATTTAAAGCCAGAAAATATTTTTATATTGTAAGAATTTTTGAGAGATAATGATTTTCTTCTTTTTTTTTTTTTTAATTTGCATGTAAATGAATATAACAAATCAAACAGAAATTGGAACTTGGCTCTTTGATTGACACCTGTGCATCCAAGCTTAAAGTACTTGGTATTCACAAGCGGTCACCCATCTCACCAGGCCTGATATTGCTTAACTTCTGTGATAGTACAGGAACCAGTGTTTCAATATGATGTAATGGAATAGCCTGTCACTCCCATGAGTGACTACACTATAGATAGTAACTACCTATAAGTATCTGTAAGTCAATGGACTACAGAGTCTAGCTGCGATACACTATAGATAGTAACTACCTATAAGTATCTGTAAGTCAATGGACTAGAGAGTCTAGCTGCGATCTGTTCCAGCTAAACAGTCGAACTCTCTGCCTTCGGGCAGAGAGGAACCCGGATGAGGCTCAGCCAAAGGGCAGAGTCTTGTTTGGGGAGGTGGACTGCCCCTGAACCTATTTATACGGGTTCAAAAGGGAATATTTTTGGCCAATCCTATGAGCTCGGAGAACCCACATTAAACTGGCCTTGTGCCACATGCAACCCTCGTGGGGGGTTAACTAAATATACTAGCTGCGACCTGTTCTAGCTAAAGTCGAACTCTCTGCCTTCAGGCAGAGAGGAACCCGGATGAGGCTCCGCCAGAGGGCAGTCTCGTTCGGGGAGGTAGACTGCCCCATAACCTGTTTATACGGGTTCAAAAAGGGAATATTTTTGGCCGAGCCTATGGGCTCGGAGAACCCATGTTAAACCGGCCTTGTGCCATATGCAACCCTTGTGGGCGGGTAGGTAAATATTCTAGCATGGATCTGTTGAGTATGACTCAGACTTACACAAGAACTACCGACCTTCCAATAGTAGCACTCACTACTGGATTGACTTGAGACAACCTTGTGCAAAACTTTTACCTTTATTCTTATTGTACTGGTTTTTACAATAAACCTTTACTTATTTTATCCACCTTGTTTTTCAAGTATATATTTCTATTAGCACAGAATATAACACAATATAATGTAACTGTAAGACCTTTTGCTCTAATGATTTCACTTGAACAATTTACAGGATTTACAGCAAAGTCAATTACAATATTTAAAAAAAAAATGTTAAATACTGAATTTTTATAATTAAGCAAAAAAAAAAAATCATTTTTTTGAATTCTTAATGTTCTTGCACATTTTCAATTGAGACATTTTTACTGGCTTCAATTTAGTTTACAATCCTGTTTTATTTTATTTCATTGGTGCTATTTTTAAAAAAATGTTTTTCTATTAATCAAGAGAGATTTGCCAATACCTATAATCTACATTAAGAGCAAATAAAGTTTGTTTTAAGATTTAATTGTGAAAAATTAGTCCTAGGAAATTTAAAAAACAGAAAGTGAACATAGAATTGATTAATATTTGAATAAGTTTTATGACATTTATAGAAATTCTCATTCTCTTTTTTTATCTTCTTCCTAAAAATAGTTGCACATTGAGACAAACACCAATTTTATATGATGAAAATCTAATGAGGAATGATGTGACTTTTTTGCTTTTCTATTACATTCTTTTTCATTAAAAAAAAGAGCTTAATATAGTTAAAAGCTTTATTGAACTTTGGTAACAAAGAACTTTACAAAATAGTCAATTACACTGAAAAATTTTCATTGGAATAAAAACAAAGTTGGGAAAAGGAATTGAATGATATGAAAGCATTTTCATAATGTTTCTTGATAATTTATTCTTTTTATTTATTAATTTTATATATATATATATATATATATATATATATATATATATATATATATATATATATATAATTATGAAATGACTTAGTCCGACAATTAATTTAATATATTTTTTGTTTATACATTATTTTTATAGATACAAATATTTAAGTAAATGCTTTGTTTATAATAAACAGTATTAACAACATTTACTAGCTCGAATGTCAGAAATCTCAAATATATATATATATATATATATATATATATATATATTTATATTTTTTCAATTTTATTATTTTAGGGACAAATTGCTCTTATGGAAGATATTGTACCAAGTGAAGCAAAAGAAGCAGTAAGTTTTTCCTTTTTTGTATTAACCCACTGTATCTTGGCATTGCTATTTACAGATACTTGATGTTGCTTAATTTCAAACTAAATAGTTACTTCAAGCTAAATTTTTAAAGTCATTATTTTTTTCATTGATGGATTTAAATAAATAAGACAGTAGTAGATATTATTTTTTTTACATTTTCATTAATCATAATTAAATGAACATTGACTAAAAAGAAAAAATAATCACAAATATTTTCTTTAACTCTGTGATTGTCTTACCTTATAATCTGGCCATCACAAATACATTGAAATCTTCTCATCACTCAGCACAAGGTGAATCAACCCTTTTTGTTTTTGTTAATAATACGTGTCTTCATAAAATGTCTTGTCCTAAAAAAAATCTTTAAAATTCTCTAAAGACTCTGTAATGTTGTCCGTCTTGAACTGACATCTCAGCATCAATGACTTCCCCATCACCATTATGTAGCTTCCCTGTGCCTTTTCTATAAATATTTTCATGGTAATTGTTCTGATCAGCTTTCCTCTTTGATACCTTGACTTTATGAAATTAAGTGCAATACTAGATTGGCAGCTAGGTCTCATCATTTTACAGTTGAAATGGCAAGAGATATAAGTTCTATGCTGAGTTTCTTCTCTCACGCTTCTCGCTTGTGGAAGTTTCTTCTGGCTTCTTGCTTCCCAGTCAACTTTGATCTTCAAAAATGTAAATACAATGTCAATTGTTATCTTTTGACATCGTAATTCCTGTTCTTTTATTATTCTCACACCTTAATAGTGTTTTTCTTTTTCTCTTCTTTTTCACACACACCTACACACATTTCTTTTTTCACACATGCACACTTCTTTTCCACGCCCACATGCACACTTCTTTTCCATGCGCACATGCACACTTATTTTCTCCCATGCGCACATGCACACTTCTTTTCTTCCATGCAACATGTACACTTCTTTTCTTCTACGCACACACATACACATACACTCTTTTTCTTTCACACACACGCACACATACACATACACTCTTTTTCTTTCACACACACACACACACGCACCACACATTTCCTTTCTTGCACCCACACTTTTTCCTTTCACGTACACACACACTTTTTCCTTTCTTGCACCCAAATTTTTTCCTTTCACGTACACACACACTTTTTTCTTTCATGCGCACCCACACAAACACACTTCTTTCATGCGCACGCACCCACACATGCACACACACCCACACATGCACACACACTTCTTTCTTGCACCCACACATGCACACACACTTCTTTCTTTCTCACACACACACACACACACACACCCTTCTTTTACACTTGTTTTATTGGTTTGCTTGAGGTAAAATGATTAAAAAAACTCTTTTAAAAAGTTATTTTATTGATGCCATGTTGTTAGTATTCAATAATGTAAGAAATATATATATTTGTCAGGCACCATCAGAATCAGAAAATGATTTGAATACAGTCACGGAAAATGATCTTTTTGATGATATGAATGATGATGACTTGCTTGATGGAGCAATTGGCCCGGATATTCCCGAAGTGGATCAAGGGGAGATAAATGAGAACGAGTTCAATGCCAGAATTGATAGCATTTTAAATGAGGATGAACCAAAAGGTAATTTAAATTTTTTTTTTTCCTATGCTGACAAGGAATTTTGAAAGAAAAATACAATCCATACAAACAACCTTAATTAGGTAAAAATTCTTTCACATCTCTCATTAATAGATGTAATTTATTAAAATGTAAAAAAAAAACCCCCAAAAAATAAAAAAAAAAACAATTATTTTCTTTATTCACATTATTTACAGTTGGACGATTATCTAGCTTCAGGATTATCTCATGTAACAAGAGCCTAAAGGATTAGTGCTGATTTGTTAATTTGGTCACATAGTAATTGCAAGTACAAATTTAGACTTAGTGGAAACAGAACAAACAATAACATCACAGTATTAAAAAGAAAAAAAAATGTCAAAATGAGATATTACTGTATGTTAAGCAAGCACATACAAAATAGATTTAACTTATGATTATCTCTACTCTGAGATTTGCACAGAATCAGGCCCACTCATCAGGAGACTTGGAGTGTGTGTATGCCACATATGTAACATGAAATGCAGATCAATTCCTGGTTTTATGAGCCACTGTCATTCACACAACAGATGAATGCAGTGTTGTGGGTCGGTAGTTTGTGTAGGGCTGGACATGTCAGTGATGGTCATACTTCATTTGTGAGTCAACAGCCACCATATATATATATATATATATATATATATATATATATATATATATATATATATATATACACTAGCAGCATGGCCTGGCGTTGCCCGTGCTTCATTCAAAAATCGTACGCCTTATACAGCAATCGCTATCACTTGACTTAGAATATTTTTGCCCTTCCTTGCCTTTAAAGGAGTGCCCTTTGCCATGCTGATGTTGCTACATGCCTTACTTCTTGCCTATCTCACATTGCGAATTTTTTCTAAGCTCTATACTAAACATTAAATCTATTACGAAAAAGAACTAAACAAAATGAACACAAAACGATCAGCTTTAAAAAAGGACTCGTAACTGGAAAAAAAAACCGAATGAAAAAGAATGTTAACAATAAATACTTTTTCACACCCAACCCAGTTCTGCGGAATCAGAATCAATGTTGAGTTTAAGTTTAATGAGCCAATTGAAGTAAAGTGCCATGCAGATTTAAATTTTTCCCACTTGTGAAAAAATGCAGCTATCGATATTTTTTTGCATGCTAGCATGTTAGTTAACATTCATGTCAGTCAGCTGTTGGCTCTCATGCTGGCCAACAGAATCTTCCTGCTTATTTGTGGCAGCCAGCTATAGGCTCTCACTCTGGCCAGTAGAAAATAGCTGCAAACTACATGAAAACTGCCGTAGAAGCATGAAAAAATTGATTATTTCCACTATCGATGGGAGTTGGGAAATGCAAAGTTGGTCTTGGCTTTGCTGCTAACTTGGAGCATGTGCATGTAAATTTTGGTGCAAATCTGTTGAAAATTGCGGCCGTGCATTCATACACACACACACACAGAAACATCCTCTTTTATATATATATATATATATATATATATATATATATATAATATAATGTAATATAATATAAAGGCTCATATATAAGGCTAATATATAGGCTCTAATAAAACACTAATATTCCATGGTTATAATTATTTGTATTGGAATCATAATCACGATCCAATTCATCAGACCTACAAATTCAAAAAGAAATCGAAAAATATATATAAATTATATTCTTGCTCTGCCCTGGACATTGAGCTCTACCTGGATTCTATTCTCTTGGAAATTTATATATTTATATATATATATGATAGGATAAGGAACAAATAGGAAACATTTATAAATTTAATGTTTTGCTTTTATTTAAGCTTCATTATAAAATGAAATATAGAGGGGTAAAGAAAATTTTAAGGTTTTTTTTGGGGTCATTCGTTAAACAGACCTCATGTGTATCTGTCCTGTCAAGCAGCATTCATGTATATAATTTATGTGTGTATGTGTATTTTGCATCTATAAACACACATTGTACTCAATTTGTTATATCACCAACTTTTATGAAATACATATTTAAAGAATCTAATGTGTCTACCTGCAGATACAACTGGTGTAAATTGAATTCTTTTCACTTTCACACAAAACATCTCCAACTCAACATGCAGACAACCACTAAACATGGATGAAAATGCCTAGTAGACACACACACACACACATGAATACATGTTGTCACCTGAATCTGGCATAAATAAACTGGAGTTGAGGATACACAGACACACATGAATTAGACACAGAAATGCTGCTTGACAGGACAAACATATGTGAGGTCTGCTTAACCAATGAAAAACAAACAACATAAGAATACCAGAATTTTTTTTTTTCCTCCATATTTCATTTTCTAACAAAGCTTAAATAAAAGTGGAACATTAAATTTATAAACGTTTCCTATTTGTTTCTTATACTATCATTCTTTCGGATTCTAATTTATATTTGATTCCAGTTCATATATGACGACAAGCTACTGCAATTATTTAATTTTTCTTGCGTTCATATAAGTGTTTTCTTTTTTGGGCTTCAAGTGTGTAAAAATTGTACAAATTTTCTGTATATTCGAGCACATTCAGCTATTTTATTAGCCATTATGAAGGGTGTTCTTTAATATTTTTTTTTTCTGAATGTGTAATTTTTTTTATATTTCTAGAGTGATGGGAATATTTTATTTACCAAACACAGTCAGCACATTTTGGTCATGTTCATATTTGATGTTATTGCGTGTTGCCGAATAGAATAGCAGAAAACGCTTGGAAATGCAGAACATTTTCTTATTTTCACACTTTTACTTGACTCAGTCTGAAAATTTTATGATTTAAATTCCAAATCAATGTTTGCACTTAATTTTTTTTTTTTTTTTTTTTCAGATGAAAATAAAAACATGTCTGATGAAGAAGCAAACAGTATTTCCAAGGAGGCTATTTCTGATGTACCTTACAAGGAAGTGCCACAGGTAACGCCTTTACAGAGAGCCTTTCAACCCGCTTCTACACCTGAACATTTAACACACAGGTTTATGGTAAGTATTCTTTTTATTTATTTCATTAATCAATGTGAACATGAAATATTCTTTTCTTTCTTTTGTTCAGAAATAACATATAACATAAGATAAATTTTGTCTGGAATAAAATCATTGGAAAGGAAAACTTATCTTAGCCAAAGATAATGACCTTTGTCTTTATTCGTTTTGTCCTTTTATAGATATAGTCTATCTGAAATTTTTGTACAGTAATATCATTACTTGCTGATTATAGCATGAAAAGAAAAGACTGTTATGTAGGTCCCCCCTCAAAAATGCAATGTCTAATGTTTAGAATGAATTTTTAATAATAAAAAATCTTTCTTGAAGTTTTTATTTTAGTTTTAATTTCAAGCTGAGAGATTAAATTTAATATTTCTAATAAACAAAATTCTATGCTGCATTTCAAAACTAATTTCAATTGATTGGTTTAAATTTTTGAAATTTCTAAAATTATTTTAATTAAGCACCATTTTTAGAAAAATGTTATAAAAATGTAAATCTCTTTATTAAAAATTCCTAAAAAGAAAATACAGGAATCCCTTGATTAATGCACATTTGATTAGTGCATTAAAATTTTTATATACAAAAATTCGGTTACTTGATTAGTGCAGTAAAACATTCCTTAGGTTAACCATAGTAATTGAAAATTGATTTTTTTATAGTTACCAATTAATTAAAAATTTTCCGAAATTTAAAAATATCGCAATGATAAAATCTGTCAGTAATTATTTATAACTATAATGAGGGAGGCATGAAACCCTTGCACTTAAATATCTAAATTATTGAAAAAGAATGAAGAAAAAGTAATTTTCTGAAAGAAATTTAACATATCATTAAATAATATTTTCAAGTGCTTTGTTCAAGATTTTGTCAGTTTATTTTTGATGAACAATTGCATCAATTCTTGTCTGTTTCCATCTGGCCTTGTGTTTTTCTGTTGCTAACTTTCAAAGCTGTATTAAAGTAGGTGTATGAAGTGCATTCAAAAAGTATCTGACCTTATTTTCTCTTCCCAAAACTAATGCCACCTGGGGAAAAAATACTTTGTGTGGAAGGTGATGCCCCCCTTCCTGTTCTTATGTGTAAATTTTCACACCGGTAGGCTGTGTTTAGTTCCCGGCTGTTATGACTAGAGTACAGCTGTGTAGTGCACCCTCATCAGATATTCGTTTTCACCCAAGATGACTGGGTGCATCAAGCAGGGATATTGCATCAAGTTTTGCCAAACGCTTGGTGATATTCAAGTTAAAACCATCCAGAAGACAGAGCAGGTCTTTGGTGATGATGCCATGGGAAGAACTCAGATCAAGGTGTGGTACAATTGCTTCAAACATGGCCACACCTCAATAGAGTGCAAGACATGCTCAGGCAGGCTGATTGAGAATGTTTGGCAAATAGTCATGGAAGACTGTTGTGTAACAATCCAGAAAATTGCTCACGAAGTGACAATAAGCACAGGATCAGTGCATTCCATTTTAACAGAGGATTTGTGCATGTGGAGAGTTGGCGAAATTTGCTCACTCATTCTGGTCATATAATTGAAGCTTTCCTGGTCAAGAACAACAGACCACTGGTTTTACAACTTTGGTCTCCCAACTTTGCACTGTGTGACCTCTGGCTTTTCTCTAATCTGAAACTATACTGGAAGGAAAGCATTTTGGAAAGAAATTGAGAAAAGTAACAGAATACTTCATAGTATTCCAGAATTCCCAAAGATAGTATTTTTAAGGTGATTAAATAAAATTTGTGAAATGTACATTTTTTTTTTTTTCATGCCCAAAGGTCAGACACTTTTGAACACACCTCGTATTTGTAAGGAGAGCCCAACCAACTTAAATATTTGCCAAACATAATTAGTATTTTGATGTCTGAAATTGGTTATTGATGCTGTTAAACTTCATCATGGCTAATATCATTAGTATCACTTAATTTCTCCTTAACAGATAACTTTTAACTTTTTATTTTTGTCTTTTCATTTGAATTTGAAGCCGTTACAATTTCATAGTGTAACAATACAATTCCTCTCACATCCTTAGGATATAAGTAGAGAGATTCCTTTTCCTTTGATTACCAATGTTTTCTAGGAATTTCATCTCCAGTCCATCTTTGAGCCAACTTAATTGCCAGAGTTTTCAAGATTCCTGTCTCCAGCCTGCCTTTGAATTGGCAAACATAAAATTTTGTTAATGATTTTAGATAATCATAAAAGTAGAGTCCTTTGAAAAACTTACTACCCATCCAGCTGAATGGGTGGTCTACTTTTCCACAATACAAGTGGATGGATAGGGAGTGGATTCCCAGCCAGTATCCATATAAGCAGTGATGTAGGAAGTCAGCAGTAAGTAAGTGACCAGCAGCCAGTATGGAAGCAAGCAGTGAGTAATCATCAGTCACCTAGACGGTCAGTGAATGTAAGGGTTCTCTTTCCGTGGCCAAAAGTTAGTAAAATAGCAGCCCACCTTCTTGAAGCTGAAGGAAGAAAACCATGGTTAAGTGAGAAATTGTATTGTTGCTATTTCCCAACCAGTTTCTTGAAAAGCATTTGTTGTTATTCTCTGTTGAATTCAATCACAGCCAAGGAAACAAACTGGTGAGCATAGCAAATCGGGTGCATATGGACACACAGCTGACCTTGGATGTCATCACAAGTTGTGCTGTGACAATGAGTGGAGTACGACATAACAATAGCATTAAATCATGAAGTATAACAAAATATACTTGTGTTAAAATATAAAACCACAGAATGAGCCAGTCAGGAAATGCTACCATCAATGATCATGGTACAACCGAAGAAGTAAAATATAATTGGTCTTTTAATATTGGTAAGTCTCCCAGTCTCGGAAGGCAATTCTGAATTTGAAACCAACTTAAAGAGGAATGGCTTCCCAGCAGGTTATCTGTCCCTAGAAACACTCATTGTTGTAGCTACAATGTATATGGTACCTCAGCAACTCTGCACTATGTTACAGCAGTGCTTCTCAAACTATCTGATATGCCAGACCCACATTTTTTTTCTCAATGTGTCACGTACCCATAATATTAATTTATACCGAAAACTATATATATAATGAATATAATAAAAGTTGACTATTTTTTATCTTTCATTTATTTTGTGAAAAATCAATATAAAAAGTAATAAGCAGTTTATTAACACAAAAAAAATTATATTATATAATATAAATTATAAAAAAAAAAATAATAAAAAAAATATAAAAATTATATAACCTTTAATCTTTACTAGTGTGAAAGGTGAGCCTGCTTCTTCTTTGTCAATTTATTCAGTCGTGGTTGAATTGAGTTGTACCAATTGTACCAAAACCTTCATTTGAAAACAAAAATTACCAAGTTTAGTACAAAAGTACAAATTCTGACGGTTCTAACTCTGGCAATGTAATGATTTCATCTTTTGTTATGAGTTGAATTTTTGGATTAATGCAATAAAATCAGACATAATTAAAAGGGACAATAGGAAAACTACACAAGTTGGTAACATGAAAAAGAAAATGGTATAGAATAAGCCACATGGTTATCACTCCTAACTCGACAGGGCTGTGGAGGTGGAACACAAAACCTTCGACTCTGATTCCTCTTTATGCAGTTAATAAAGCCTATGCCTATGCTCCTAACTTGAGTAGACCTATATCATAATAACTGGTTTATATCAAAGAATAAAGATATTGTGACTTTTATATCATCACCTATTCATTTAATATTTTCTAACAGAATTAGAAACAAAATCTTTGAAAGGATATAGAAGAAATAAAAATAAAAATGCTATATATTTTTGCAATTAAGAAATAAGTAAAGAACGAAAATAAAACTACTTTATAACAGAAGTTGAAATATAATCTTTTACAGGATGTAAATGACATAAAAATAAAAATTCTATAATGCAAGATTTTTTTTTACATATATAGTTTTTGAAAATACAAAATAACTACAAAAAATAAAATGACTTTAAAAAAGAAGTCACCAAATATACAGTAGAAGAAATAACAAAAAAAATAAAAATTCTATAATATAAGACTTTTTTTTACATAAAGTGGAAATTCAACTGGAGTTGGTATAGTTTTACCAACTCTGACTACATGACTCCAATTTCACAGCCCTGTGAGGAAATTAAAATATTGTGTACACTGGCTTAAAAAAAAGAGAAAGAGATAGATAGGACGAAGAAAATACACATCTATCAAGATATATTGATACCCATATTATTGAGATGTGTGTAATTTTCTTCTTTTTTAACCAAAATGAGTGTGGAGTGATAGCTAGTTCTGATATGTGAGGGGCAATAATCAGTTAACTGATTCTACAGATTTTTTTCGTTTTTTTTCATTTTGTTCTGTTTGTATTGCCAACTATAGTTGAAGTTTTCCTCCTGTCCTTTTAAATTATGTCTGTTTTTATTGCATTAATTAAATTTGTCCTAAGATTTTTAAATTTTTTTATTGTAAAGTTTCATTCATCAAGTAATTCATTGATTCAAATTTTCTTTATAATTCTTTTTTTTTGTTTTCTTCCAGAAATGGAATTCTGTTGGTATTATTAAGCAGTATAACACTGAATCAGAAAATTCCATTGATATCGAATTCCATGATACAGCCATCCATCATTCTATGCACCTTAATAATCATGTTGGCTATACAATGGCTGACTTGTCCAAAGAAGCTGTTGTATTGGCTTCTCCTATTAATGAAGATTCTAATCAAAGGCAAGTCTTACATTCTGATAAATTCCTATAAACCTTTCTTTTGTAGATATCAATATTTAATTGATTTTGAAAATTTTACTTATTTTGGGATCTACAGGATACAAACACCCTATTTAAAATTATTAGTAACTTTATTAATTATTGGTCAATTTTGATAGAACGTATTTTTTTTGAACAGCATAATGGTGGAAGTACAGTTAAGTGTTAAAATTCTAGCTTTTGCACATTTTCTTTCAATCTGGATGTTGAAGGATGACGGCTTCTGTAGATGCTTTCTAAAGTACTATAATCCTAACCTCTTTAAGTCAAGGCTAAATCATTATCTATCCTTATTCTCATAATTTTCACTTCCTATGAATTCCTCTTACGTTCATAGTAGACACGTCATTCAGTAAGTGTTTACCTTGAGTGGCTCATGAGCCTTGTATTAAATGAACTTTATCTATATAAATATAAAAAATATATATATAAAAAAAAACTAGTATCTATATGAATATAAAATATGTGTGTGTATATATATATATATATATATATATATATATATAACTCGTATCTATATAGATAAAAGAAAAATTGTTAGAATTCTACCTTTTGCACATTTTCTTCCAATCTGAACGTTGAAGGATGACCGTTTCTGTTGGTATCTACCACATATGCCATACTTATCCATTTGGAACAACAATTTCTGATGGTTTCTGGCATCAACTGAAGCACACAAGGTCCATGAACGCCCTGTACCACCGGCATTTGTTTCATAAACTCTCCCACTTTGTAACGGGATACTAGCTGGAGATGTTCATACAGTGTCAGGTATTGTGCCAGTCTCAGCTACACTTGTCACTCTGAAATAAAAACAGAAATTATCAATGAAATTCTACCACTTTAGGGATCATAATATATTTTGATTCATGCAAATGATATGATATTATCAAGTCATAAGTAATTTTCAGTAGGGATTTTCTTTCTTGAGAAACATTTATTTTATTCATTTTTGCAAGTGAATTATAATTATATATTTCTGTTTCTGTCTGAATTTCTGGAATGAGGTGTTATCATTATACGGTCTATTGGCCTCATCTTTGTTATCATGTTTTGGCCGTTGTGATTTCTGGCCTTCATTGATTTTATATTGATCCATGTAATCTACCAGGGTAGACTGTCCTTGTTCCACTGACCGTGTCGAGAGATATCTCATTTAGTTCTTCTTTTTAGTACTGCTCAGTTATTGTTAGCGCTGTTTCCACTGAGTTCAAGTATACACTGCCTGACCCAGAAATAAGTACTAACACCAAATTCACAAACCAATGCTTTATATTTTTATTTTCTCCCATATATATATATATATATATATATATATATATATATATATATATGAATGGTAATATTCATTTTGAAAAACCTCGTTTTGGCTCAACTTGTAATATAACAAATTGATGTCTGAGGAAAAAACAAAAAACCCAACAATATTTTACTCTAATAACCAGCTTTTCTTATGTCGGCACCTACTAAAATTTTTAGTTATATATATATATATATATGTATGTATGAATGTATGTGTGTGTGACGTAATTTGTTTACATTTGTATGAGTTTTGAGCAGATATGAATGTATGTGAGAGATTCATGGAATATTGAAGTTTAAAGACAGTAAATTCAACCTTGTAACCAAACACTCCTCTGTAGCTAAATCGGTTAAGGCACGTCAAGCTAAATGACAGTTTTGTTTAGGATACAGATTCAAATCCTGTTGGAGGACGAATATTTTCTGTGAAAATTTCTCGGACATTCAGGCTGGTAAATGTGGTTTAATACTGTTTATTATAAACAGAGCATTTACTTAAATATTTGTATCTATAAAAAGAATGTATAAACATAAAAATGTCATATATATATACACACTAGCAGTAGAGCCCGGCGTTGCCTGGGGATGTAACAGTAAGAGATAGATCAAGTATCCACCATCATAAAGACTGAAAAATAAAATTGACAAAGATTATTGTTTAAGGTTGACGGACACGCATGTCTTAATCAGGTTTTTTTTCTTTTTTTTTTCCGAATTGGTCAAACTCAAACGAAAACATTGTTTTCAATCATTATGAGTCTGCTGATTGAATAGAATTTTATTATAAACAATTGTCTTGTAAATTTAATTTTTAAAGCATTCTGAATGTAAAAATAAAGAAAAAAGTGTGCAAGACAATAAGAAATGCTACCTGCCAAAAAAAGTGAAGTTTTGTTGAAATCGGTTGAAAAATGTAGGAAATCCGATCCCATATATAAACGACACACAAACAACCTGGGTTTTATAATAAGTATAACTCGATATGAGTTGCCCCCCTTTCATTCTCGCAACAGTGATGCCTCTTAATCGTGTTTTCAAATTGATTTTGTACAAAAACAATTGTGTTTGCAAAAAAAAAGTGAAGTTTTGTTGAAGTTGGTTGAAAAATGTAGGAAATCTGATCCCATATATAAATGAACACACACAAACACAAACAACCAACCTGGGTTTTATAATAAGCATAACTTGATAACTTGATATTAATAAATATAACTCGATATGAGTTGTCCCCCTTTCATTAATGCCTCTTAATCGTGTTTTCAAATTGATTTCGTGCAAAAACAATTGTGTTTTTCCAATTTTTGGTGCTGTCAGAAACACCGCAAGGTAATTTTACATAGTTCTGTGAAGTTTTGTTGAAATCGGTGGAAAAATGTAGGAAATCCGATCCAATATATAAACGAACAGACACACACACACACACACAACCTGGGTTTTATAATAAGTATTATATATATATATATATATATACCCAAGTATATGATTGGTGTATACAGAATAAATTCCAATAACCAACAATTTCTATTCTTAAAAGAGTGCTCAATACAGAGTAGAGCAAATATAATTATTTATTTAAAAATTATAACATAAATATGTTATAAAATCACTACAAAAATAGTGATTTTATAACATATTTATATTTAAAAATTATATATATATATATATATATATATATATATATATATATATATATATATATATATAAATTGTGTATTTGGGTAGCAATCCTCTTTTTGTATAAGTTTCATTAAAGACAACTGACAATTAAATTATTTAATTTTTCTTTTCTGGACATAAAGTGTGTACAAATTGTCCAAATCTTTTATATATCTGAATGCTCTTGGCAATTCTATTAGCCATTATCAAGGATTTTTTAAGTTTTTAAAAATTTTTGACTAAATATGTTGATTTTTATATATGTAAAGTGATGGGAATGTTTTTTTATTTTCCAAACACTGTCAGCACATTGTGGCCGTGTTCATAGTTGATGTTATTGAGTGTTAGCTTTTTCCTTTTTATTATTAATGCTTCCATTATTTTTAACCTTTTTTTTTTTTTTTTTTTTTTTTTTTTGGGGTTGAGGTTATTATACTTTTATTTTCAACAAATGTGTGTTGCGGATGGAGTTTGGTAGGTTTCTCTGGATTTAAATAAGTCCTAATTGAGCTATGGTCAGAGAGATGTAATGTGAGTCTTCTTGACAGGCATGTAGTGGCATGTCCAATATAATTATGTATTTGATTTGATCAGGAATGCAGTTCCTTAAGGGATGTGTGTGTGTGTGTGTGTGTGTGTGTGTGTGTGTGTGTATGACTTTAACAAAATGAAGATGTCTTTTTTTTTTTCTTTCAGTATACATTTTTATATTTTTATATATGAATTCTATTTCTTTTTGAATTCTAGTTTAAAACTATTTTTTTCTTCATATCACTTTTTATATTATTTTTTCCAGTAAGCTGACATGCATGCATTTTGCATCTTGGGATAATAGCAAAGAATGGTCCATGACTATGCCGGAAGGGGAAGAAATTTTGGTAACAGCTCTCTTTATCTATCATCTGGAATTGTAGTGTGTTTCTGTCAGAAATTTCTTAATAATTATAATAATTATTTGGTAATCTTGGACTTTCATGCCTGCAAAAAAAAAAAGTAGGGTGTCAAAAGGATGGTTTTTCCCTTGACACTGCTATTATTTTAACTACTTTCACTACTCAACAATTTTTATTGCTTTAAAAAGCAATGATTTGAATTTTACTAAACCCTAGACACATGAAAGGAAATTTATATATTTTCTTTATTCTTGAGAATTGACAACAATAAACACTATTTATTAGATTTTTTTATTTACATTAATTATTTATTATATTTTTATTGGAATGGTTGGCAAAACATTGGCAATCAATTCAAACTTTATAAAATGGTAAATAAGGATTTCCTTATAGTTGGTTCACATATTTTAATAATTTAGCAAATGTTTATAAATTTATGAATAAAAAATTGTTTTCACATTTATTTCTTTATAAATTGGTAAATGATAAATATTGCATTGTATCAGTTTCAGTTGTATTCATTTTAGAATGTTGTAAATATAAAATTATTTTTGTAAATAAACAAAATAAGTAGTGTTTAATATTTTTGTTGTAAATTCTCAAGAAAAAAAAAAAGGTCTATATTTCTGAGATGAGGTATTGTAACTATTTACACTTATCTATTTAAGATAAGACCGCATGAACACTGTAAGGCCATATATAGCATGAGGGGAAATAGACAAATCAGGTATGGCTGACCATATATGGAGAGAAAAGGGAGATCACTCCCCTTTGTGGGATGAAATTGAAATAATAGACAGAGAACATCATTGGAAAATATGAAAACTTAAGCAATCAGTGCCTATTCTAGGCTACAAAAATCTCCTAAGCTGGCCAAGCATAGAAATGAATGAATACAATATGGGAACCAATAACACAGAGTGCTAGAGACAAATAATAGTAACAAAAATTGTAAAATCTGATTACTGAGACATTAGGTTTATAAGTCACAAAAATTCACTCAGACATGGCACAGCAGATAAAAACGTGACTTGATCCAAAGAGTTGTGAGTTCAGTCTCTGGCCACAGCAGAGAAAACAAATTGAAGAGTTATCAAGGGGAATTAACTAAAAAGCATCCAAAGACATGGCATGTGGAATTAGAACAATCTACGGGGACTAAATAAAGGGTTTGGTTCAAAATTCCAACATATCACCTGAAGAAGGCCGGCATGTACAACAGCTGAAACATTGTAAACATGACAATACAACAGTTTGAATAATGTAAATAGTGTAAAAAAAAAAAAAAAAATGTATAAATTCAGATTTAGTTTAGATTTTATTACAATTCTAATTACCACTTTTTAAAGCCATAAACATTGTTCAGGAGTGAAGGTAGTTAAAATAATAGCAGTGTCAAGGGAAAAATTGTCCTTTTGACACTCTACATTTTTTTTTTTTTTATTCAAAAGAAGAATAAAAAAAACTACTGATGCTTAGACATTATTTTATTTCATAATTCGTAGCATAATGAACAAGTTGACTGGTTCAGAATATCACTGACAGATTCAAATCCCACAATGCATTAGTTGTTGAGGTTTTCATTGTTAAGCCATCTTTACAACTTGCAATGTTATATTAATCCAAACATTTTTAACTTAATTGTTCATGGCTCTTCACATCTTTTTTTGTGCATTGTCATGTCTGTTTTTGAGTAAGATAATACAGTAGTTTTCTACTGCTTTCTCTACAGCTTTGAATTCAGAGTTGTTCTTCTCCTAGACTGGTTGACAAAAATGGCTAGTCAGCCCAGTCTGTCTTGTTATTTTGTATATAGCTGTTGAGAAGATTTACGCCTTTCCGAAGGTTATGAATGTAAAGTGACTGAAACTGCCTCAGACAGAATTCAAACTCTACCCGCTACTCCCATTTTTACAGCTCCTGTACATCTACATATCACCTAACTTAACTCTTTGTTAAAAATAGGCACCAAAAACCTCATGAAGATGAAATTATTCCTTAGTGCACTATTGATTTTATCATTGAGATTTTGTTCCTTAGAAACCATTGTTTTGTTTTTATTTTTCCTCGTATTTCTTGTGCCAGTTGCCATCAAAGTAACGTAAATTTTCTTCCTGTAAAGTTCCTAATTAACTTAATTTACTCTAGATTCAATGTTATCATCTATTGAAATGGAAGTTTAAAATCTATTCCATTTAAATAATTTGTGGGGGTGAGTACAAAATTTTATTGAAGCTTTAAAAATAGACATTTTAAAAGTATGTATATAACATCAATCAGCTCAGTGACAAACATTTACTTATATTAATTATATATATATATATATATATTATATATATATATATATATATATATATATATATATATATATATATATATATATAAATAATGAACTCTCCCGTGGGTTTCGACGTATGAGGATCTGACAGCTTATTGATGCAGTTATGAAAGTTTGTGCGATAATCTTAAGTGGCATTTAAGACCGCTAGTGATTTACAAAGGAGGCCACATATGGAGCAAGCATGAGGATTGTGAGATGAGATCACTGTTAGATTAATAACCTTTTATATATATATATATATATATATATATATATATATATATATATATATCTGTAAAGTAACAAAATGAATAAAAAGACAAGAGGAAAAATTATTCTTAGCCAACAAGTTTCATCCTCTGAAGAATTTTATCAAGGCAAATGTAGGATTTATTTTTGTTGCATGTGTATACAAGCATAAGGATGTCATTGGTTTATCAAGGCTATATATATATATATATATATATATATATATATATATATATATAGTGTGTGAATGTAAACTAAATAACAAGATATTAGCAACTGTATATGTGTACAATGGCATGCATACACAGATAAACAAGTAAATATTTACTTAATTTATAGTGCAAACAAAACAGTGCTCAATGTAGTTAAACAGAGCTATGAAGTAAGTATTAATAAATACACATACACCTATATTTGTAGTGCAAAATTTTATGGTTTCCCAAGTCATCAGGCACAAATTACAAATGAAGCACTTATTACAGTTGTTTCTTTAAAAAATATGTATATATAAAATGAAGTACTGGAAGAACAAGGATAAGAAAAAAAAGTTACTCACTATAAAGTGGTGGATTGAAAAAATATAACAATGAAAAAGAAATAAAGAAAAAAAATGAGTAGCCAATTGAGAATAAAAACAAATGCAATATGCATGTTGTCCTGCACATATTGTTTTCCTTGATTGGCTCTGAACAGCAAGGATTGATAACCAGTTACCAGTTTTCAATCTGTCTCTTTATGGTGGGTAACTTTATTTTGTATTTTTGCTCTTCCTCCTTTTTGTCTTATAATTTTGTATAAATTCATAATTCCTTTCAAAGTTCATAAAAATTATTAAATTAAATTTTCCTGACTGTTTTTTCAGGCAGTCACAGTGGGTGAAGGATGGATTGCTGCAGGTACAAATAAGAGACTTGTGCGTTTGTTTACTTTGTCTGGTGTCCAACGAGAGATTTTTTCTATTGCCGGTCCTCTCGTATGCCTGGTTGCAGGCACAGTCCAGTTAATGGTAGTGTACCACCGTGGAACAGGTCAGTATAACATCTAACATACTGGGATGTCATTTGATCAGACTGAAATAAAAAAAATTACAACTAGGACAACAATGTCAAGACTTTGTTGCCATCCCTTTTCATATTTTGTCTTTCTCATGAGTAAAGCATGAACTTAGATCTCCCTGCTTGATTCATGCTGTAGTTAGGCATGAAGCTTTTATTCTGTGGGGCTATTTGAAGTGTGATTTCATTCAAATCACCTTCACTCCTCTGTGTAACATTAATTTTGGAGAAGGATCAGGATTATATTTTTCTTTTCTTTTTTTTTTTTCAATTTAATCATTTCACCCCAAGCAAGGTAATAAAACCACTAGAATGCAAAGGATTACTGAATGTTGGAGAATATGAGAAAAAACTACTATTAAGGAGAGAGAACAATAAAAGAACAAGAATTAAGAAGACAGAAGATAACGATTGACATTGCATTTAAGTTTTTGAAGATCAAAGTTGACTGGGAAGCAAGAAACCAGAAGAGTTCTACAAGCGAGAAGTGCAAGAGAAGAAACTGTTAGCATAGAACTTACAGTTACATCTAGTAATTGCAACTGTAAAATGATGAGACCTTGCTGCAAATCTAGTACTACGCTTAGATTCATAGTCTTGGTACTATAGTTGAAAGCTCATCAGAACAATTACCATGACAATATTTATAGAAAAGGCCCAGGGGAGCTACAGGAAAATGATTGAAGCTGAGATGCCAGGTCAGGACCAATAACACTGCAAGTTCTTCTTTTGATTTCATCAAGAATCTCTAAATATACAGCAAGAGCAGCAGACTAGTAATATTCAAAGCAAGGATGAATGATAAACTTATAATATGTAAGATAGATTCTGGTGAGAAAAACTGTTTGGCATGACAGTAAACCAACTTTCTTAGCTGCAGACTTTGCAATTGATTCAATAAATTCTTTCCACTTCATGTCAGCAGAAAATGTTTTGATTAGAAATGTGAAAGTCTTGTTTCTTTTAATCTTCCCCATAAGTACGAATAATTTTACAGTTTAAAAATTGAGCTGAAAATCATTCGGGTGGCTCAAAAGCCACAAATGTCTACTTGGTTCTATTTTGCAAGTCCAATGTTAAAAAGTAGCACTAAAACAATATATAAAAAAAAAATTGGCAGACTAGGACCTTCGTTCCCACAGATATTTAATGTGATTCCTCGGAAATAGCACTGGTTGTGATTAAAACAAAAGATTAGAACAATCTCCCCAGCCTCATCGTTAAAAAAAAAAAAACGGGATCTATTTGAAAATTCTCTGGAGTTTTTTTTTTTTTTTTTATTTCTTACAACTTATTTCTTTTGCTTTTATGGACAGTACTAAGTACTAAATTTTTTTATTTTTTTTTCGGTTGTCAGACTTCTTTAGATGAAACTGTTGATTATTATTAATTTTTGTGTGTGTGTATGTACATTAACTAGCACAAGCAAATGCAAATCACTCATGCACAACACAGACATATGCATATACATTACATGCGCACATATGCAAAGTCAGAGGCATTGTGTGACAGACAATCAGCTCTTCTTTTATAATATAGATTAAATACATTAAATGTAACAATTATTATAGGATTGGGGTATATTCATTTTTATGTATTTGGTATATGGCACTGTAGCAAGGTGATGACCTTTGCATGAAAGTTTAAAATAGTGACTTGCAACAATGAAAGAGTTATGCTAACAGATTTAAAAGAAAAAGGGAATTATAACCTGGAAGTTAAATTAAAGAAGGAATGGTTCAAAAACATTAAAACCAAAATTTGAAGATTGGAGAAAGTCTCAGAATTGCTTGAAACTTAACCCCTTCCCCATTTCAATTTCAGACAATTTTTTTTTTATTTGTTTTTAATATAGTAACTAAGAAACTGAAGTACCTTGAAGTACCCAAGTAGTGGCTAACAACTCTACCAGATGTAAGAATTGACAATTGGACTCATTTCAAACTCGGAAATGCATGAAAAGAATCAAGATCAATGTATAAACACATCTGCGGCTGGTTTTTGAACATTATTTTTTGAACATGTTTATTTGTCAGTGTCTGAAAAAAACATTTTTGGTAAAAACATATATACATTTCTATGCCAGGGTTAAACTATAAACTTACATCACTGGGGAAAATAACTTGTGAGTAACCCAAGGGTCAAACATTATCAAAACTGAATGTGTCAAACTAAGTCAGCTGAAAAAAATTATATTGTCCCAATGAAGTTTGACAAGGAAAATGAAAATTCAAATTTGTAAAAATAGAAATTTTGCATTTTGAGAAACACCTGCAGGGTTAAAGGTGATACTTGATTTTCCATATAAACCAGCTCTTACAGGCAGCAAAAAAAAAAGTGGGCAGGCTAGGCTAGAGCTTCATGACATCGGTAACAAAGACATAGGAGTGTGCAGTTGATTGTCATGGTCGCTGATAAAGCTAAGATGCAAACCATCAGTGGTAGAAGAGAGTTGCAGTAAAAATTAATAAAATGTAAGAGTGGAAATCCAACCATCAGTAGCAGCAACCAGTAGCTTTTTGGAATTGAAAAGTTGCAGAATGCCTGAAGCAATATTAATGTGTAATGGTTGTGATAGTTCCTTAAAATAATTATTGTTATATGTGAAGAACACACAACCAGATTGTAAATCCTTTCACACCAAAAGAATTCCTGAAGTTGCCTAAAGTTTTAATGCTTTGATGTTCTTTATTACTTTTTCTTTATCAACTCTTTATTCTGCCAAAAAGTAAATTTCTATTGATTGTATTCTGATGTTTTTGATGTGTGAATTCACATGTTAGATTTCTAGTGAAATAGCAACCAAAACACGATGGCTTAACAATAACCTTGAACCTTATTAAATACACAACAAGCCATTAGACACTTACAATCTTCGATGTGGGTGGTAGTATGGGGGTAACTGAGGAGGTAGATAGACAATTCCCAGACCAGTATCTAAAATCACACCTCTGTATCTGATGTGGTGATGTTATTGAGATCCTGAGGAACCACACCTGACTACACTCATTTATATTTTGTCTAGTGTAATGATGACATTATACCCACCCCTGTTTATATTCTAAATATACTGCAAGCATAAACAAAGTGAAAACATTATTTTGCAGGTGTACCAGGAGATCAGTGTTTGGGAACAGACCTCTACAGAGTTGGTCGGAAAAAGAAATGTTTACTTAAAGGAGATTTGCTGCCTCTCAGTGCAAAGTCATTTTTGTGTTGGGCTGGGTGAGTAAGATTTTTTTTTTTTTTTAAATCGTTTCACCTGAAGTTACTAAGATACATTGGGGAAAAAGCTTATTAAGGGGAGAGAGAGCATCAAAAGAACAGGAATTAAGATTAACAAAGCAGAAAATAATGATTGACATTGTATTTAAATTTTTGAAGATCATAGTTGACTAGGAAGCAAGAAGCCAGAAGAGAGTTCCACAAGTGAGAAGTGCGATAGAAGAAACTGTTAGCATAGAACTTAGTTACAGCTAGCTATTTCAACTGTAAAATACTGAGACCTAGCTGCCAATCTAGTACTGCACTAAAATCGGTAAAGTCAAGGTACCAATGAAGAAAGCTGATCAGAACAGTTACCATGAAAATATTTATAGACAAGGTACAGGTTTGGATTGTTTTATTTCGTTTTACGGCATATGAATGTCAATGAGTTATTTAATGCTGACAAGATTTTTAAAATAGGATTGTATGAATAGAACGTGTATTCTTCATAAGAAATCAGTTTGTAGATCAGGTTTCATTGAGGTATTTTTGTAAAGAGGGTTTTTGTGGAGAGTTAAATTTATTGATGGTAATATTTTTTTCAAAAATATATTGCTGGTAATAATTTTTTTCAAAAATGTATTGCTGGTATTTTTACTATAAAAAACTATTTTTACACTTTCATAGTTCTTTGACTCTAGTTTGTTGGGGGGTTAATTATTTGCCCATAGCTGTGACCCTAACAGGTGCTACCACTCTAAGTCAGGGTGGACCTAGGAACAACAGCAATTAGGAGGTGGGTCCATGCTCCTAAAACCTCCCGATTAGAGGCCTTGCTGCCAGATGTAGTTCCATCCTGGGTATGATGATAAACTACATCTTTGAGGTTTTGAGGAGTGTGGAACCACCTCTTAATTGCTGGTGTTCCCAGGTCAACCCTGGTCTGGGGTGGTAGCACCTGTTAGGGTCCCAGCTATGAGTAAATAGTTAACCTTCAAACTGGGGTCAAAATTCTATGAAAATGTAAAAATAAGTTTTAATACCAGAAATACTTTGTAAAAAAATATTACCAGTAATACATTTTTGAAGAAAAATTATTACCAGCAATACATTTTTGGACAAAAAGAAGCAGCAATAAAAAATCTTGTTGGCATGAAATAACCCATTGAGGTTGATATGCCATAAACCAAACCAAACCGGATGTAGTTTATTGTCATACCCAGGTTGGAAAAGGTACAGGGAAGCTATGTTATGGTGGTGGGAAAGTGACTGAAGTTGAGATGCTAGAAACTTGTCCAAAAGTTCTCAGCACCATACGTTCTTCAAAAATAAAAATAAAAATATATTTTTTTTATTATAAAGCTGACAACCTCTGCAACATAGTTCTGATTATTGTTCTTTACTGTCTGTGTTGCTTAATTTTTGTTTTCATGTCTAAGAATTTGGTAAAAGTTTTTTTGTTTGTCTGTTAAAGATTAATGTTGCAAATCACCATTTATTTATAGGAACCGGTCGTATTAACAGAACAATTTGTTAAATAAATACATTAAAATTTTCAGTGAGTGTAATGATTTCTTTTCAATTGAATGCTGGTGCTAATAAAATAGTGCTCAATGTATAATAACAGAGCTATAATTTATATTAATAATAAATATACATTTTTTTCTTGTTTTTGCTAAAATGTATTTATTATATATATATATATATATATATATATATATATATTTAAAAAAATTATAACATAAATATGTTAGAAAATCACTACAAAAATAGCCATTTTGTTTCAACACCTCCAGTGTCTTATCAAGTGATGATGTTGAATATATATATATATATATATATATATATATATATATATATATATATATTATATATATATATATAGCCATTTTGTTTCAACACCTCCGCGTCTTATCAAGTCATGATGTTGAGTGTGTGTGTGTGTGTGTGTATATATATATATATATATATATATATTTGAAAGAGAGAAAAAGCTGCAAATGTTGTTTTATATATCTGCTTAGTATTATTTTGTCCTGTTCTTTCTTTTTCTTATTTTTTATTGAGAACTTTTTGTTAGTTCTGTTTGTCAAGCATTTTGCTGATTACACTTAACCGTGGCCAATTACTCCACACATTTTCCTGGCAATTTTCAATTTTTTTTCTTTGAACAGTGTGCCTAATTTAAAACTAGACCCTCACTTTTCGTCCAATTCATTGCAATGTGCATGTCTTTTTCATAATGTCTGTCATTCTAAATTACAGAAGCCTAAAAAGAACGAAAAGGATCAAGTGATGTTTTCTTTTTCTTTGCAACTAGGAACTCAGTTTGTTGACTCTTATATGTATGATTTGTGGTATTTCAGCTTCTCCTTGGAAGGAACTCCATTCTACATGGACTCTACGGGAGTTGTCAGCATGCTAAATCAATCATTTGGTAACAGCTGGACACAAGTATGCCACACAAAGAATCATGTAAGTATTACATCTATAAGAAATTCTGGGCATCTACCTTAGAGCAATGGTTAGCAAGCTTGTCTAATATGCTGTCAGCTAGTGACCCGAATTCACTTTTCATGAGTGCTCCATCAATGTAGTGGAATATCAAACTGTGGTAGCTTTAGATATAAGAATTTCCAGATTTAGATATGAGACAAAAGCTTGTACACTCAAACACATTTTGCCTCATTTTGGCAGTTGCCTTCAAGTTGGAATGAGAGACAAATGTGTGTGTAAGGAAAATGCGTTGGAGCTTTTGAGATATTATGGCCAGAAAGTTTTTTTTTTTTCTCAAAGCTATTAACATCTGCTTGATTTGAAATTAGCCTAATCTGAGTTGATCTGTGTATTTTTCTCTTTTAAATAGTGTATATATATATATATATATATAAGAAATAATATTTTTAGAATGGATCCAACATTTTTATCACTTTAAACGTTATTTTTAGTGGATACTCAAATTTGAGTAGCTGCTGCATCTGTTCATTGAAAATGATAAAAAAAATCCATTCAAAAAATTCTCTTAGTTACATCTCCAAATGTAAACGGAGAATTTTTAGTAGTGATTTTTATCACTTTTAATACATAAATGGAGCCTCTACTCAAATATGAGTATCCACTAAAAATAATATTTAATGTGATAAAAAGAAATATTATGCAGTTATGATGTTAATAGAAAATCTATTCAAAATCTGTGAAAAGTTCACTTTAAAAAAAGCATAGAAATGAAATGTATATTTTTGAAAGAACTTTACTCCTAATTCTGTCTCATTATAGTTTTCCTGAAAAGTATATCGATTCGTTTTTTTATGGGTTATTAACCCCATGCAGAAAGCGAAATAAAGGGTTCAATTCGATATTCCAACCACCTGAAGAAGGCCGGAGCGTACAACGGCCGAAACGTTGTGATAAACATGGCAACAAAGATGGAGACAATAGTCTGAATAATGTAATAATTTCCTTTGCAAACATGCAGCAAACTTTTCTCTGTTTTTGATGCACATCAACGTGAGCTAAAATCGAGATGTAATGTGGGGAGATGCATTGGTTGGTTAATGGAAACCTGGGTGTCAGTCCCTTTGTACATTTACAATGGAGGAAGCTGGTCAGGTGCTCGGATGCATAGTGACCCTAAGACCACATTCAGTCATGGGACAAATGTAGATGATGTTGATGAGACATTGATAGTCATCAGAGAAGTTATACAGCTCTCTGCTGTGAAGTTTGAATGCCAGTCATTGTTACTTTTAATCTATGAAACATCATTCAGCTGGTATTTGTTGCAAAAGTTTATTATGTCTAAAAATGTGCATGCATGCATGCATGTGTGTGTGTGTGTGTATATATGTGTGTGTGTGTGTGTGTGTGTGTGTATATATATATATATATATATATTATAAATTAATTGATTTAAAATATGGTTATTTTCGCTACACAGTTCAACCATGTTTCAAAATAGAAGCTAAAAACCCTAATTTTATTTTTGCAAATAAATTAAAAAGCATTTTCTATTTCATCTTCAAAAAATTTTGGATTAACTTTTAAAGTTACTCATTTTTCTTTAACATGGTTGAACTGTGTAGCGAAAAAATAACCATATTTTAAATCAATTAATTTATAATATTAATGCTCTGTAAATTTACATTGAGCACTATTTTGTAAAAATAAAATATCTATAAGAACACCGGATTTTATATCTTACTGTTCTTTCTTTTTATTTATATACATATATATATATATATATATATATATATATATACATACTCAGTCAGATGACCCATACATATTTGATTATTGTGGTGAAGGCTTGTGCAGAACTAGCTACACATTTTTGAAGAGCAGTAAAATTTGACTTATTTTATTTTAGTTCCAATGAAAATCCTTGAAAAATTTTGTTTCTACCCTCATCGAATGATTTTAGACAATATAAAATACAAAAGTAACACTTTCTAAATATATTTCTGGTAATTAAAAATGGTACTAATCTTACAACAGGAAAGAAAATCAATGTAACTTAGTTATCTTAAAACTAACCTTAGCTTATTAAACAAGAGAAGTGAATTGATGGTTACATATAGGTGTAAAGATAAATATGTTTAAATACATTGATCCAGATTAATTCTTAATGTAAATTATGTTTTTTAATAAGTTTTTTTCAAAAGAACAAGTAATCTCCCTTAATGCTTAATATAAAAAATTAATATTCACAATTCTAAAATTTTTATATATTTTTTTACATATATATATATATATATATATATATATATAAATACTGTTTATTTTAAATGTCAAATATTTTTTTAAGATTAAAAAAACTGTAATCCCGATATAATATATAACTAAACCAACACTGTGATAATCAGATATTTTAATTGAAGTTTACATAACAGTCAGTGTATACCAAACACCTGAAGATTGTATTGTGCATGAAACAATCAAGTTGTGCTATTGATAAGGGATAATATGTATATTTATTAATATATATTTAATAGCTCTGTTGTATTACATTGAGCAGTTTTATTAACACCAGCACTATATGTGCAATATTATATATATATATATATAATCTTACTAAAAAATATTTTGTTTCTCACTGTTTGGTACAACTGAGTTTCATACACATGCCAATTGTTGGGCACAGATTGAAAACTGATTGTTTTATACTTATTTTGATATATGACTGTCTTGCAAGTCTCATTGTATGCTAACTTCAGCATTCTTATTATATATGCTTATATGCTTTATTATAACTAATCTTTGGTTTCATAAAAATTAGACCCCACCCCAAACACATTCGTATTCTGTTGTTCCCAGATTTTTGGTTTCCCTGTAGACAATATTTCAGTTTAAAGAATATTGGTTTTTACTCAAGATTTTGGGTGTTTCATTTTTAGCTGTGGTTATTTAAAATGGTTTTATGAAATCACATTGAAAGTTTTAGCTTAAGTATATAAAATGGTTTTAGGAAAGTTTATAATTTTCTGGCCACATAATTTTTATTATTTGTTATTATTTATTGAATATTCATTTCATTGACAGCTTTCTTTATTTTTTTTTCATTTTAGGCTCAGGGCAAATCTGATCATTATTGGATTATTGGTGTTGTGGAATCTCAGCAACAAATTAGGTGAGTTTTCATGTTCTTTGTTTTTTATTTAAATTTTTATCCTATTTTATTTTTTTTTATGCTTTTTAACATTTTGGTATTTTTTTTTTTAATTTCTGCTGTTTTTTTTTTTTGTTTTTTTTACTGTTTGCTACTTTTTGTTTTTGTTTTTTTCATTCTTGTGTTTAAATGTTTTTTACTTTTTTTAAATTTTTACTTGCATTTTTTAAAATTTTGTGCTTTTTTTTTTTTTTTTTTTTACTTTTTGGCTTTTTTACACTCACTTTAAAAAAAGAAATTTTTCATACTTTCTTTTTTTCATAGAATGGTTTATTGATTTTTACATTTTTTTTTTTTTTGGTCTTTTCTAGCCTTTTCTACTTCTTTTACTTTTTGCTTTTTTAGACTTTCTCTCTGCTTTTTGCTTTTTACAATGCTTTTACTCCTTTACATTTTTTTCACAATTTTACTTAGTGAAGCAATGGTTCTAATCTTGGATGGAATTATTAAAATGGAATAAAATATTTACAAACTATTTGTTATTTTGTAATCTAGTTGAAAGATTATTATATACCAATTATTCATGTAATTTTCAGGATATATTCAAGAAATTAATCCAAATTTCCATTCACTGTAATGATTTCATATATACAGCAAATACTAATAAGATATATATGATATGAATAGCTGATAAAATGTCTATCATATATTTAGCATGTTGGCATACAATCTGTATGCTGTACCTAGAAAATCAGGAAGAAAGGGATTGTCATTGATCAGGAATTAAAGTATTATTGACCAAATAGAATTATTATCTTGTTCTCTCTCTCTCTATATATATATATAATTATTTTAAAAATGACAGGGTTTTTTTTTTTTTTTTAAAGGACCTTTTTTTTGTCCAATGCTTCTTTAGAAAAATTAATTGGAAAAATAAAACCCCCAAATATACAAAAAAATAGTCATAAATGACGAAACTGAAAAAGTGCTTGGAGGGTAAATAAGGAACTGCAACTAAAATAAATTTATTACTAAAAAAAAAAAAAAAATCAATGTAAATAAGCTCCTAGTGAGTATAACAAAAGAAAATTGTACTCACAACCCACCCATGAGAGACAGAAAATGAAGAAAGTTCTCCTGCCTGCATAAAGTTGGTCAGTGAGGCTTGATATGATCAGCTTCTAAAATATGTAAATGTTTACTCGACTGAACTTTGTGCAATATCCTAAATGCTTTGTCAGAATATTTCAAAATGCAATGTGGGTTGTTCACCAAATGTAGTTTAATCACTGACTCACAAACTGACTGAGTCAAGCAGATACTGTCAATGACTCCATTTATCTTATATGATGGTACATGCTGTCCAATCTGGACCTCCAACCACAAGTTTGTTTTCCCCACAAAATCAGCCTCACACTGACATTTAAATTGTTAAATAACAGAACTGCATTGCAGGTAAGGAAAACCATCCTTAGCGAAAGATGGGAACACTGGTATAGTATCAAAAATAGGTAACAGCTGAATGTCGTCCACAAAAATTGTCTTTGTACAATCTGTAGCTATACTTTTGATGATAGGGTGTCCAATGCTGATCTTCTTGCAAAATGCAACATTGGTAACATTGAGACCTTCCTGATGCAGTTACAATTTCCCTGGGCTGGTCAAGGATGAGTGATGAGAAAATATGACAGTGGACAAAGGACTGTTGGTTGGTTGTGGCTCAGGTATAGAGTAACTTCTTAGCTATGTGCCTAATACTAATTTTGAATGAATTGCTCTGGATAGAAATAACTGGAGATATTTGCGTCAGAGTAGTATTGGAAATTTTGAAATCAGTTGTATTGATTGGCTACGAGACGAAAGACAATGCAAAAAGCATAAGCAAATATTCCTGTAACTATGTCCCAAGATTCTCGCTGTTGCACAATATGTGGACATATATGACATTTCAGACCTACTGATGACCTGCATACATGACACAAAATTAAAAAAGTGAATGAAGTTGTTGGATCCCCATAGGTTGAAATCGATGGAGGAGTCCATCATATCATATATAATTATATAATAAGTGTATTTGTAAGGGTTCCCCACTCCCTATAAATGTTTTCTCTATTAGTTCATTCTTTTGCACTGGTAATACCAGGTGGCTGTGTTTTTGTTGGGATAATGGTGTACTGTTCCAAATTCTTTTACAAAACTGGTAGGTGGAAAACAAAGACAACTCCATGAAAGAGTAAATAATAATAATAATAACAACAACAACAACCTCCTCTTCCCCCTCCTCCTCTGAGTTCAATACCTGGTTAAGGCAGTGGAGAACTTGGCGAGGGCAATTAACAGGAGATAACTGACATCCATTAGACATGGCACCTGGAACTGGAACTGGAACAGTCAACCCCAGTGAGCGAAATAAAGGGTTCAATTCGATATTCCAACCACCTGAAGAAGGCCGGAGTGTACAACGGCCGAAATGTTGTGATAAACATGGCAACAAAGATGGAGACAATAGTCTGAATAATGTAAATAGTATATTATGTATTAATATAATTGTTCAAAAAATATATTTAAAAACTCACGTTTGAAAACCTTTCAATGGTAGAACATAAAAGACATTAGTATTTTTGACAGTATGAGTAAATTATTATATAAATAATGTGTGTACAGTTTTGTTTATATATAAAACTAATACATTTTTTGATTCAAATTTGTCTTTGTCATTTTGCTGAATGATCATAAATGCAAATTAAAATAAATTTTCTGTTCAAGTAGATTTTTTTATTTTTATGCATATATTTTTTAATTTTTGTTTTTTTAATAATTACATTTTGATTTTTTTACTTTTCCAGTTTTAGCATTGTCTTTTTTTTAATGTTATTTTTTATGCTTTTCTATTACATTTTTTACTCTTTTTTTTTTTTTACATTTACTTTTTTTTGGTTTGCTTACTTTTGGTTTGCTTTTTTGGTTTTTGTTCTTTTTTTTATTTTTTTGCTCTTTTTATATTTTTGTTCTTTTTTTATATTCTGTCCTTTTTTTGTGAGTGTGTTACTAAAGTGGTGTTTCTAATCTAGAAATGATTAAAAAGAATCAAATATTTAAAGTGAATAAGTGAAGATATGAAAATAAAACTGAAATGCAAGTAAACATGACTTTATTGTTGATTTCATCTTTTTCATTATTTCCTATTATTAAATGAAACATTAAAAATATACATTGTTGATTATTGATTTTAGATGCATTCTTTGCAAAGGATCTCGATTTCCACCTACACTTCCACGGCCAGTGATGGGTAGACTGCCCTTACAGTTGCCTTTGTGTGAACTGAACACTGAGAAAAGTTTATACGAGGTAAATTTTTCATTTTATTGACTTCATTTCTTCATTTGAAAGACTTAAAAAAATTTATTTAAATTTTTGTGTTGTTCATCTTTTTTCTCTTTCATTTTTGTTTCACTTTTTTTTTCATCTTTTACTTCTTTTCACAAATTTCTGCCATTTCTCCTTTATTTCTCTCACTTTCCATCTGTTCACTTTCTCCTTCCTTTTTATTTTTATTCTCTTTTTTTTCCTGCTGCTATCTTTCAAACGAAGAAAGTAAGAATTAGAAAAGAGCTAGAATGAAAGTTCCCAAAATCTTCAGTTACCTTTCCCAATGGCATAATGTAGCTTCTCCGTAGCTTTTCTATAAATACTTTTATGGCAATTGTTCAGATGAACTTTCCTCTATAGCAGTTAGAATTTATGAATTTAAGCACAGTACTAGATTGGCAGCTTGGTCTCATCATTTTACAGTTGAATTGGCTGCTAGATGTAGCCGTGAAGTTCTATGCTAATAGTTTCTTCTGTTGCACTTCTTACTCGTGGAACGCTCTTCTGGTTTCTTACTTTACAGTCAACTTTGATCTTTGAAAATTGAAATGCAATGTCAATCATTATCTTCTCACTTCTTAATTTCTTTTCTTTTATTCTTTTTCTTAATAGTGTTTTTTTTTTTCCTCAGATACTCTAATACTCAATAACCCTTGCATCTTAGTGACTTTATTGCCTTGCAGTAAAGTGATTTAAAAAAAAAATTAAACTGAAGAATTATATGACTTCCATTTCATTTGTAAAATGTTTATCTCTTGTTTCCTGTTTAGGATTAGGTTTCTGGTTCCTTCTAAAGTCAGCTTCAATTCTTTACTTCTAACTTCTATGCTGGAACTCTGAAATGTTATTTATTTTTTTCTTCCTTCAATAGGACTAGATAGATTCTTTGAACAGGAGTAGAGGTTTATCCCTTGTTTCCTGTTTAGGGTTAGGTTTCTGGTTCCTTCTAAAGTCAGCTTCAATTCTTTACTTCTAACTTCTATGCTGGAACTCTGAAATGTTATTTATTTTTTTCTTCCTTCAATAGGACTAGATAGATTCTTTGAACAGGAGTAGAGGTTTATCCCTTGTTTTCTGTTTAGGATTAGGTTTCTGGTTCCTTCTAAAGTCAGCTTCAATTCTTTACTTCTAACTTCTATGCTGGAACTCTGAAATGTTATTTATTTTTTTTCCTTCAATCAATAGGACTAGATAGATTCTTTGAACAGGAGTAGAGGTTTATCCCTTGTTTCCTGTTTAGGATTAGGTTTCTGGTTCCTTCTAAAGTCAGCTTCAATTCTTTACTTCTAACTTCTATGCTGGAACTCTGAAATGTTATTTATTTTTTTCTTCCTTCAGTAGTAGATAGATTCTTTGAACAGGAGTAGAGGTTTATCCCTTGTTTCCTGTTTAGGGTTAGGTTTCTGGTTCCTTCTAAAGTCAGCTTCAATTCTTTTCTTTGAACTTTTAACTTCTATTAGCTGGAACTCTGAAATGTTATTTATTTTTTTCTTCCTTCAGTAGTAGATAGATTCTTTGAACAGGAGTAGAGGTTTATCCCTTGTTTCCTGTTTAGGGTTAGGTTTCTGGTTCCTTCTAAAGTCAGCTTCAATTCTTTACTTCTAACTTCTATGCTGGAACTCTGAAATGTTATTTATTTTTTTCTTCCTTCAATAGGACTAGATAGATTCTTTGAACAGGAGTAGAGGTTTATCCCTTGTTTCCTGTTTAGGATTAAGTTTCTGGTTCCTTCTAAAGTCAGCTTCAATTCTTTACTTCTAACATCTATGCTGGAACTCTGAAATGTTATTTATTTATTTTCTTCCTTCAATAGGACTAGATAGATTCTTTGAACAGGAGTAGAGGTTTATCCCTTGTTTCCTGTTTAGGATTGGGTTCCTTCTAAAGTCTACTTCAACATTATATTTCTAACATCTCTGTCTGAACTCTGAAATTTTATTTACTAATTTTTTTTTCTCTTCATGATAGGTATAGTTAAGTACACCTGTCGTCCTGTTCATACTCATCCCTGGTCTTTTTGAACAGGAGTATAGGTTTATGCCTTTTCCCTGTTTAAGATCTAGTTTCTGGTTACTTCTAAAATCTTTACTCTCTCACTCCTATTAGCTCTTTGTATCTTAGTGACATTGTTGCCTTGCTTGAGGTTAATTGATTAAAAAAAATGTCGAGTTTTGTTTATTATAAATATTACATGATGCTTTTCAGCTGTGACAGTGTCACTTAGCACTCTGCATCATTTATAAATATTACTTCCCTTTTTACTGTATATGGAATCCCTCTTAAAATATAGTGTTTTATATATTAGTTCTATATATTTGAAATTGCAGTAGCCTGGTTATCAGTTTCATTCAAAATTGTTTTAGATGTTGCCATATATGAGTACACAATCAAGAAATTCAAATTGGCAGAACTAACATTTTGCTTGGCAAAAATAGTTACCTACAGAGTGTTAAAAGGTTAAAGATGTCATTATTCCACTTTCTCTTTTTTATTCTTTCTTTTTTTTTTTTACATCTTTCTGTCATAAAGAGAAATGTTCTTGATGACTATCACCAAAATGACAACTTCTACGACTGTCTCAAATATTTACACTGTCTGCTGACATATGATTTACTTTTGAAATTTTTCTACTTTGCTTTTAACCAATTCCAGTATCAAAATTGGTCTTAAAAGAATTGAAGATTCACTTATCATTTGTTCCTAATTTTAGGAAAAATTATGGCGGATGCAGTTCCTTCAAAACACTATTGATTCTTGTGTTGCTGATGGTAAAGAATTTGATCAAAGTGCCAAAGAGGAATCAATCAAGAGCAGCAAAGAAGAACTTATGAAATTATTTGCTGTAAGTAATTTTTGCTGATTCTTTGTTTCTCTTGCAATTTTTGCTGATAATGACTGTGGCCAAGAAATATCAAATTTGTGTGTTGATTTTTTTTATTTTTTTATTTTAGATTAGGTATTGATCATTTGTTCCATTTAGCATTAATGAAGAAAGCATACACCTGAAAATTAACACCTGGAGCATAAATCTTCATCATGTATGTTTCATGTTTTGAATGGAATCATCAAATTGTCATTCACAACATTTTGGCTGTTGTACGCTCCAGCCTTCATCAGGTGATATACATATATTATACATGAATAAAGTGTTCGGTTCAAAATTACAATATATATCACTTGAAGAAGGCCAGAGTGGACAATAGCTGAAACGTGAATATGACAATAAAGATGAGGCCAACAGTCTGAACAATGTAAATAGTGTAAATATGTCCACTTTTATATTTACATATGCTCTATCTCTGATACTGAGCACTTTTACCCATAAATATAGAATACCTTAAAAATATATATTTTTATTATACAGGATGTGGCTCTTACTGTCCTACCATTATGTGGATTTTAAAAAGAAGATACTAGATCTTGTATAAAATATTGGTTTACCTGTAAATATATATATAGTTTTTTTATTTTCTTTTGGTTGGTTGGTTAATTTTACAACATGTCAACCCTTCTTGGGTTATGTAATGTCAAATTTTGTATGGGGCACTCAGTGAAAATTGAACTCGCTACTCAATAATAGTGGTTAACCAGGGTAGTTTCGTTAACCATAACTCCATGCCAAAACATTTCTGTTTTGAGTAAATCTGTTAGAGGTTTATCATATTTTCTTGCGTATAATACAATTTATTATTTTAAATATGACCCCATGTTTCTGAAACTAAAAACTGAATAAATTATATCCCTGAGTATAATATGACACTGTAGGACAGCCATTCCTATGTAAATTTATTTTGAAAAGTTGTGCCCTATTAGCCATTAAAATGCTAATGTCATATCTTCATCATCGTAATATTTTACAATTTGAAATTATAAGTACCAGTATACATCATTTATATTGCGATATAATTATGTAAGTATTGTTTACATATCTATTTTGTATTGTTTTATTTTTCTCAAATCGTTTAAAGTTTTCAAACTGGATGCTTTGTTTCAACAAACAAAGGAATATGAAACAGTACGAGAACTATCTCCCCATTTTTCATGCAGAAACTCAAAGTACCTAATTTATAAAAATAAGCTTTTGTTGTAAGATTAATGGCATCAAAACATGACGGATCTTGTGTGTTCCCTTTTATTGATATTTTTTTTTTTTTTTTTTTTTTTTAAATCAATTTTGGTGAATTACCTGTCTTTGAAAGAAAAGACATTCTGTTATGCTGATTCCCAAAGAACAAATATGGCTGACATGTCAAATACCTTTTGTAAATAATTGTTATCAACACCAGCCTACTTTATTATGTATTGTGCTGATTATATTTGCAATATTGCTGTTTCAAATAAAAAATTTTTTTTTAAGCCAAGTAAAAATTTCTGAAAACATCTACTTGTGTATAATATGTCCCACTTTTTGGCCTTTTAATTTTCATTTAGAATTTCTTTTATTATGCACAAGAAAATACAGTATGTATAATTCTTCTAATTAAGTTACGATTTCTTTCTTATTTTAGCTGTCTGTTCGTTCGGATCGTGAATGTCGGGCTTTGGACATTTGTGAAATGATGCCAGACCAGCACACTTTACAGTTGGCCATTAAATATGCCAGTCGACTCAAGAGAATGCAGCTTGCCCAACGAATTAGTGAATTGACACAAAAGAGGGCTGTAGAAGAGATGGAACGGCAGGCTCGATCCAGACGAGATTATAATGGCATGGATGATGACAGTGAAGGGGAGGTGGAAGAGGATGTAGAAGATGTTCAACCTGTCTGTCCAAAAAGTTGGCATATAATGAAGTAAGCTGGACAAGATGCTTTTCTTATTGCTACAATATTAACCTCTTCAAGTCTAGATTCAACCAACGGTTATCTTTGCTGCATATCCTCATTATATGTACATCTTACCTCTTCTTCGTACATTCATATAACAATCACATTCTTCAGTAAACCTCTACCTTGAGTGGTTCTTCAGCCTTACATTAGGCCCCGAAATGTTGGAAACATTTGTCACTTGTTCTTTTTGGGTATTTGATCTTCTTTAATATTGTAAGAAAAACTGCCAAGAATTTTAAAAATAGGTAATTTTAAAATGGTAGAAGCATTTGTTTTGGATCATTTTTCATAATTGTAAAAACAGACACATTCTTCAGAGATCAGTGTTCAGTGAAAAGTGTGGGAAATTCCTGCAAATTTCTAAAAGTCAAGGAATTTCTATCACATAAAAAACTTATAGTAATTTTTTTATGTGATATAATGCTGATCTTTCTCATGTAAAAAATAACCATCTTTAAAATACATCTGACTCATCATCATTCAGTCAAATAAGTAGTCAGTTGACCTGCAATTATTTAAATAAATTGGTCTTTTTTTTTCTTTTCTTTTTTGTTTAAATCCTTTCACCTCAAAAAAGGCAATAAATCTACTCCAGAGAGATGACGTCTCACCGGCTTTGATCTTTGCTCTCTGAGACTCATTCTGGGCATCAATTGGTCTGACCAGGTCACAAGTGCCATAGTTCTAACCCTTTCGCAGTGACCCAGCCTATAAGGCCTTTTACCAAACAGTGCTAGCTCTGCTGGCTTGAACATGTATGACAGATGGGAGGATTCTGAAGATACTTTTGTACAGGGAACTGGCAAAAGGTCTCAAGGCCAAATTACGCTGAGGGCTGGAATGAGGAGAGGAGAAACGAAGGCTTGCTGCCAGGGAGAAACTTTTTCAATGGAAAGAAAACAACACAGCAACATCGGGAGAGAGCAACTTCACATGCATTAGTTGCAATTGAGACTATCACTCCCGTGTAGGCCTGTACAGCCATAACAGATGCTGTACCACCATCAGCAGCTAGAGGCATAACTCTTTGGGTGCAGACCCAATGTTTCTTGAGACAAATGGATGTTGCATAAAAAAGGTAATAAAGCCACTAAGACACAAAGGGTTACTGAGTGTGCGAGAATATGAGAAAAAAATGTTATTAAGCAGAGAGAACAATAAAAGAACAGGAATTAAGAAGACAAGATAACGATTGACATTGCATTTAAAATTTGAAGGTCAAAATTAACTGGGAAGCAAGGAACTGGAAGAAAGAAGTGCAATAAAAGAAACTGTTAGCATAGAACTTACAGTTACATCAAACTATTTCCAGTGTAAAATAATGAGACCTTGCTGCCAATGCAGTCATAAGCACCCATTTATTTTGCAAGATAATGATAATGCCCTTTGGTCAAAATTCAGTTCTTTGTGGGTGAGACTGGAGTGAATGCAGGACTTGATCAATGGCATATGGAGGCTGTATGCGGCCCAGTCTATATGATCCCCCACCACACACACACACCAGCTCTCAGCCATACCGACAAAGGAATAAAGAGCTTTACCTTTGAAGTCAGATTGGCTGCAGGAGAGGCCAGAAGGTTGTCAATGTTGACAACCAAGCACTTTCAGGTCGCCACTCCAAGTTTTCTGTCCGGATTTACTTCTGTGTCTTGATATGACCACAGGGTACTGGAGGTTTAAAATTAGGGTTTTCCTTCCTCTAAATGGACTCCCTTCCTGGGCTAGCAAGCTCCATCCGCCTGAAGCAGCTGGTTTAGTGGCACCACTTTTCTGTCTTCACCCATTCTCCGGCTTGGAGCTGGACTTAGTTGTCAGAGGTTATCTGAGAATCATGCCACAGAAGCATTTTATAGACAGCTTGTCCCCCACTATCACCTCCGGCTATGATAACCTTTGGAACATAAATAATATACGTATATAGACATTACATACATTGTGTTTTAGAAGCTCAAAAAAAATGAATGTTGTAAATATATAAAATGTTAGGTAAACAAAGAGACTAGAAAGCAAGATAAATTATTTATGAAATAGGACATAAATAAACAAACATAAATATCATAAAGTTTGTTAATTTTTATGTAAGAGTTCTTGGATTGCAAAGGAAATATTTGTTGCAGATTACTTCCACAACACAGAGAACAAATCACTGTAAGTTTAGACTCAAATATCAGGAGCAGAAACAAATGCCGAAATCTCAATTCGCAGGTACTATCTCACAAATCACAATGCAGGTAACTGATCAGAAAAATAACTCGCTTTCCAACGAACTTGGTAGCCAAAATACACAAATTTTATTTCTCCCCCTCGATTCAAGAACACCAATTGCTTTTATTGGCCGAGCATTTTTTCCATTCGTCAACAACTGGGGGAGGACGCTCAATTTTAGCATATCAAAATACTTTTATAGCGACTCCTGCGACTGACTTGTTTAATTTAATTATCCTTCTTCAGCATCTCATGAGGAATACATGCCCCCCCTTTTTTTTTTGCAAGTAATTTTGTTTTTCTCAACATTTTGTGTCGTAGGATACATGTGACATGCTGTCGCTTGGTTTGATGAGGTAATTTGCCGTTTTCTCCACTATATTTTATAAAAGGAAACAAAAATGAAAATATAAATTGAGATTTAAGCCTAAAATACTTAGAAATTACAAAGTCATTATTTAACATGCAATAAAATAATTTATTCTATCTTTTTGAGAGAACTAGCACCTAAACTAACAATTCATAAAAATGAACAAGAGTATAAAATGCAAAATTGATAAATATAACTTTAAGTAAGCAAAAAGAGAAAATAAAAATAAGACAATCTTCAGGTTAGTTGTACAAAAAAAATATTAATACAGAAAAACCCGGTAAGTGGAAAAAGTTAAAAGAAACAATAATCAACAATACATACATAATGTCAAATAAATATAATAATCGTAATATATATAATAAATAAATAATAAATGCATATTAGACTAAATTATTATACTACTTTTAAGCAACCAGATTCCATAGACAGGCTATGGCCACATGTGGCAGGATGCTAAACCAATGAGAGGGTATGCAATTCTGACAGTGATGAATTGTCTTTGTCTAAGTTTTGGATATAAGACCAAAATGGTGAGAAGTCATCAGAGGGCCACAAGAATTTCAAAGCGTTGACTGTAGATAGGTGTATTTATGCCAAGGGGTCACCAGTGTGGATATGTGGTAGGATTTTCTTTACCAGAAACTTTGGAATAAAATGAACTGACTCAAGGGTATAAAATAAATAATATATTTTTTATTTAGTGATTCCTTTGGTATTCAGTGTAGCAAAATGTTTGTTTATAAGGCAGATATTGGTAGCAGTCTGGGGAAATGTTTGTTTTAACTCTGTAGTGGGTATTTTTATGGTCAGATTGTTCTAGGGAAAGTAGTAATATTAGAAATAGGTCAATGTCAATCAACTGTGTTTTTCTTGGCCCAAAACAGCAGAATTTTCATTAGCAGATGACCTTTTAGTTACTTCTTCACGCGTTATACATGGCTGGTTTTTCTGTGTTAATGTCTTTTGTTCTGTCCTTCTCACTGTCCCTTCTGCTTCTAGCTCAGAGATGCCAGCTTATATCCTTTTCACCAGGCTCTGAGACTCTGGCAAGAACATTGGTTTCAGCTAGCATCAAGTCTCTTTGTGTCAATTATTTTGATTGGCCAAAATTATTTTATTTTCTGGCATTCCTTTCTTTATCATTTGAATCCTTTTTATTTTTGTTTATATATATATATATATATATATATATATATATATATATATATATATATTTTCGGGATGCACTACAGATTTAAATATTGATTACATGGCAAACTTTTTGGAGTTATTTGATTTTTCCATTGATGGACAAAAGATTATTTGCTATTATTTAGTTTTTTTAGCTGTGAAATGAAACAACATTGTATGCTTCCAGGGAAAATGATTAAAAACATTTCCTTTTCTTTTTTTTAAAACAGAAGAAACCAATCCGTGTTGCAAAGTGGCAGAGTGAATGGCATAAAAGAGAAACGGTCTGTGGATAAAGAGGATGAAGCGGAAGATGATAATGTAGACGAGAATGACATGGAAACACCGGAGCAAGAAGAAGAGGTTGACAATGATGTTGATGAAGAAATGGATGATGACAGTGAAAAGAAAGAAGAGAATGAAATCAGCCAAAATAGTAGTAAGTGTTTCATTGATTGAATGCTATATTGATCCATTTAGTTTGCCACGTGTCATTTACAATAAACTCTAGTACAACCTGCCAATACATTATTTTAGTTAATGTTCACGAATTGCAGTTCATTGCTTCGAAAGCTACCTGCAAACCCGTTTCTGAAATGAGGTATTATTAATTTTTGGCTAGTTTGTCTCATCTTTTTCTTGTTGCTTTTGTTTTAAATGAAAACACTGTTTGTTTTATGTTCTATAATTGTTAAATATCAGAAAATATCAACTAAATATTGACTTGCATCCAAAACAAATTGGTAGATTCAAATTCTCACTTCTTATCTCCATGTATCAGCATGTATCAGTCAGGTTACAATGGATAACAATCAGGTGTCATTTTAAATTTAATCCATTAAATTTAATACATTTCAAAACTTTATACAGCTATGACATTTCATGCCACTTCCACAGAGTTGAATCAACATCATTTCCCCTTGTTCCAAATATAAGAAAAAAATTCCTCTCATATAGCTTTTTTTCCCCTAGAAGTGCCATTTTGTGGGACAAACTCCCACGAGGTTGCTTCCCTGAAGACTTTGATCTTCACTTTTTAGTGCATTCTCTTCCATTCATATCACATGCTGCATTCATCATAACTATTTTAACTAACTCTACCTTAGTATTGGGGAAAATTTTGTATTAAAAAAAAAAATAACTATTTTTGGCAAACATGGACCTTTGTGCCCGGAAAAAAAAAGTTTCAAAAGAACTTTTTTTTTTGACACCGCTATTATTTTAACTACATTCGCTCTCTTGGCAATGTTAACTTACAAGACGCTAAAAAAAAATGAGAAAATTATGAAAATACGATGATCAGCTGAAAAGTTCAAAGTCTAACAAAAATATAAATGTAAGTAGACACACCAGTTGGTAGATTAAAAGATATGTAAGTGTACCAGAATACAACAGCTGGTCAGCCAGGGTGGTTTGAAATCTAATTAGCCTCTTAATTTTGTGAAATATTTTTTCTTCACTGTTTTTATAGTGTTATTTTAATCTTTATTTTGATTTGAAAATTTATTTAATATTTGTTTCCCATCATTTAAAGATTAACCAGCCAAAACATTGTTTATTGTGTAATATAGAGTTTATTCTTCCATTTGTAATTCCCCCATTATGGGCATTATTATATCCATGATATAATAACAATGTATTTCACGGACAGAATGAAATGGATGAAAGGAAAAGGAATGACAAACATGCTTGGTTCTCAGAGAGACTTTTATACTAAGACATACACAAAACTATATATACATATTTACACATGTCCCATGCAGAGAGAATATAATATATATCTACACAGGAAGCAGAGTGAAAGGAGAACAAAAAGATAGTGTCTTAGATATAATATGGATATTCTTCTGTGTTTCTGGAGAAGCCATGTTTAGAACTCTGGATTCATCTACTATGTGAAAGCATTCTGCAAAAAGAAAAAGACAAGTCTTGGATTGTGAGCCATAGATGGTTTCTTTATTTATATAATTTATATATATATAGGGAAAATATTTCTGAACTTCAGGCATAGGAAGGGGATTATTACTATTTACATTATATGCATGTAAGTTATTGTTCTCATCTTTATTATTATTATTATTATTATTACTATGTTTCAGCTGTTGTCCTCAGGCCATCATCAGGCAATTATCAATCCAGATAAACTTCAAGGAATTTTGAACCAAACCCTTTAATTAAACTATGAGAATAGATTGTTCTGATTCTGCTGACTATTGTTAGTCAAGATATCCCTAGACATGGTCAGCAGAATGAGAACAATCTATCTTTGTAGATTAAATATAGGGTTCAGTTTGAAATTTCCTGAAGATTATGCTGTTCACAAAGAAGGATATAACGGCTAAAACACTGTGGTAATAACAAAGTGAAAATAATAGTTTTCATGTATATAATGTGATATGTCCCGGAAAGGGATATATTTGTTCAAAGTAGCAAAGTGGTTGTTGACTACTGTAACCAGGTAGGACTATCTATCAGGTAACCATAATGGACTGGTCCTCATCGTAGTGGTAGTCAATGGGCGTAGCCCCTATACCTCCATATCAGTCTGTATTTATGGCTGACACCAACCAATCTTATTACTGTGAGGGGGAACCCAGGTGTATGCATATTCATTGCATCATAATATAAATAAACAAATAAATGTAGGGAGTTTTTTTGTTTTTTTTTTCATTTCACCTCAACCAAGGCAATAAAGCCACTAAGACACAAGTCTGATTCTGAGTGTTAGAGAATATAAGTAAAAAAAACACACTATTAGGTAGAGAAAATAATAAAAGGGCAATAGATAAGAACACAGAAGATAATGATTGATATTACTTATAGTAAAAAAAAAAAATAAAGATAAACCAAAATCTTTTGTCAATGAAGAAAAATTTGTTTGATCCGTTTTATGAGAATTAAATAAACTTAGAAGAAATGTCAAAGAAATGGTTTTATATTTAAAAAAAAAATATATAATCCAATTTTTATTTTGTCAATAATGTTTTGATTAATTTTCTTTTTTGGTTAGATTCAACTGAACATCTGGTAGAAGAATTTCTTACTTCATCTGCCAAATCATCTTTAGTGAATTCTCCCAAAGGTTTTCCTACTTCTGGAAAAGCAATCAACCCATTCAAAGTAAGTATTTTACAGTTTTATGAACCTGTGATTAAACATTTGACAAGATACGTCACAAAGAACTGTTTGAAGTGCTAGGTAAGCTCGATTTATTTAGGAAGGATATTAGAATAATCCAGAACTTACACTGGGAGCAAACCACCTGCATGAGGATAGAAAATGAATTCAGTAAATACACAAAAATAGAAAGAGATGTAAGACAAAGATGCATCTTCTCACCAGACTTATTCAACCTTTGAACATTGAAGCATACCTGAGAGAATTGGAAGTCCTACCAGGATTCATTATTGGCGGCTACAATCTTGACAATATTAGATGTGCAAATGACACAGTGTTGATAACAGGGACAGAAAAGGAACTACAGAAACTCCTACAGAATATAGTAAAGGAAAGTGAGAAGAAAGGACTAAACATCACTGGTAAGAAGACTGAAAAAGAAACAGCCCAATATGCAAATTACAAATTGGAAATACAGAGAATGGAAAATGTGACACTGAAATATAGGCATATAGGGATAAGGTAAGCAATGTATTAAGAAATAGGAAAATTTCATTTGAAACAGAAAAGACAACTGAACTGTTACATAATACCAGATATCCTGTATGGCAGTGAATGCCGGACCATCTAATCAAAGATGGAGAAGAATTGAAGCAACAGAAATGTGGTTCTACAGAAGGATACTGAGAATACCATGGATTGAGCATGTGAGCAACAAGGAAGTTTTAGAGAAAACAGAAACAAAAAGGAAACTTTTATGTAACATCAAAGGGGTTGGGTACATAAAAAATTTGACACTCACAGGACATATTGAAAGCAAGAGAGACGGGGGGAAACCAGCACATAATCAACCTAACGAGTTTGTGTAAATGGTTGGCAGAACAGGGATTAGGAGATATAACAAAAAGAGAAACCTTACAAAGGGCAGGAGAGTGTGGAGAGCCATGATCTTTCACGTTTTGAAGGGACACACCACACAAGAAAAAGATGATTGACTTTTTTTTTTTATGACTGCCTTAATTATCCTAAAATATTATTGATAGTTAATTATTTTATCTAATCATTTTATCCCTTTAAAAGTAATTGGTTATTTCATTGTTATGAATTATGAGTTAGCTGACCAAAGCAGAAACAGGGTTGGATGTTATGAAATTATGTCTAGAATTATTTTATCAGCTCTTCTCTTAGGGTTTTTGGAAAGTATGTATTTCATTGCTGTGAATGATGAGTCAACCAACCAACGTTGAATGATATGAAACTGTTTAGAATTAATTTATCACTTTTCTATCTGAATGGATGTCGTTTATAATACATTTCAAAGCTTAATTGAGGGAAAAAGGAATTTGGTTTCCTCATGATCTTTTGCTTGAGAACCAAATAATGTTTTGCCATCTACAGCAGTCTTTTAACCAGGAATGATAACCTTTCATTTTTGCATTGCCACAGGTGATGAAAAATGGGTTTTGCATGGCTTTGCTTTGTTGGAATATGAGAATGTGTCCTCTATTAAGAGCTATTAGAGAATGGAAGGACCATCACTGCAGATGTTTATTGTCAGCAACTTGATCGGGTAACATTTGCCAGATTTAGCATCCACAGATTTTAATTTGTTTCACTCACAAGAACATTTTGTAAGTGCAGAATATTCAGAAACAAAGATGAAGTTGAAAACAATCTTTTTGTTTTTATATCCTATCTGGTTAATAAATAATTATTTTCTGAACAACCTAATGTATTATATTTACTAATAAACTCTATAAACTACTGTTACTATTTTGTTCAGTATATCCTTGTATAACTTGAACAACTTTCTATCCAGTATTTATTGCCTAAAACATTTTTTTTCTTTTTCTGACAGGTCAATACTCCACAGAAACCATTACCAGCTACAAAAGGCACTCAAGTATTTGATTCGATGATGAAAAACAAATCAAATAAAATTTCACTTTTCCCAGCAAATGAAGAAACCAAATCCAAAAATTCAAAAGTAAAAAGCATTTTATTTGTTGGCAATTTTGATCTTTTTTATAAACAATTTAAATTTCACATGTAAAATTGTATGATTCAGAACATTTAAGAGAATTGAGACATCATGACTAATAAGAATTTAGCAATGACTTATTTTTGGTAATAATACTATTTTTATTCATTTTTTAACTAATATTTACTTTTTTTATTAGATGAAGCATTGTCAGCCATTATTATTAATTTTTGACTAGTATTTTCATCTCCATTTTTTATTAGATGAAGCATTGTCAGCCATTATTAATTTTTCATTAGTTTTTAATTTCATATTTTAGAAAAATTAACTAATACTGTAAACCTTAAATTATTAAATAAAAGAATCCCTTTATGAATTAGAAAACGGAAAGAATTTTCTTGAAACATTTGTAGAAATAAAAACCTAACTACACTTTCTAAAAAGTATAAATTTTAATGTCTATTTAGTGCTACATGAAAAATTATCCTTCTTATTCTTCGTTTTTGAGGGTTCAATTCCAAATTGAAATTGGTTAAAATAAAATGTATAAGAAGCTTCTGTTTATTATTTTCCTTAACCTAATTTTTTAAGTAGAAATTAATAAAACGGTTATGAAAAGTGAGATTCAATGAAAAATATATATAAACTGACCTTTTACCAGACAATGACTGTGAATATTCAACACAATATAAATCTACTGCTAAAGTGAACCCCCAATTACTTTTGTCTGGTTTTATGTGCAGATAATTTTAAAGTAAGCACTAAATGTAAAGTTTATATCATTGTTAATAGCCTGGGGTTAGAATGGGGGGGGTTCTGCCACTACAAACTGAGTTCTTAATAACAGAGAAGGAAAAAATACAATTTTATTTGTTTTTATATTTTTAGTCTTCTGTATTTTTAAAACTTCAACCTTCTTTCCTTGAAAGTGACCAATGATGGTCAAAAAGGATATGGAACATTACACACAATTTTGGGGGATGTATGGCTGGTGTAATGGATAGTGGCTCAGAATGAGAGATTGGAGTGCTGAGTTTGAATTCCAGTTGAGTTCGTTGCATTCACTTATGCACAAAAATACCCTTGGGAAAGATACGAATCTAGATCTCTTCCCATCTATGGGTTAAATAGACATATCTGAAAATCATTATTATCTTCAAAAGATGTTAATACAAAAAAAGAAAAAAAGAATTATTCTTACAATCAAAAAATATGTGTCAGCTTTAAATAACATACAAAAGGTCGATAAGCCATAAAAAACAAGTCAATAATCAAGTTCGGCAAGATCCTTTACAAATTTCCAAACAACATCAAACAGTTTTTTCTACATCTGGAAAAACTAATCAAACATTTTCAGATATTCCCTGTTTTTCTATTCAGTAAAACATATTTAGAAGATGGATTGCTGCTGAAATATACCATGTTTACTTTAAAATTATAGATTAATGAAATAATGGCATGCTAATTTGCATAAAAATGGACACAAAATAATGGTCCAGTTTAGCCCTTACTTTTGTAAATTGAGTTAGTTTGGATGAGAGTCTGAGCTGGGTAGACATTTTTTCTCTGATATTATCGATTGTACATAATAACTCTTGAGTTCATTAATAGATTGTAATCCAGTGTCATTGTACAGACAACCAATAAATAAATGATTGAGTCTGTCTTGGTTTTGTGCCCCATCCATAGATTGCCACAGTACAAATTTTGATGCTTTCTCAGTCGGATGTTGTATGAAGTATCCAGCAAGTTTCACTCATCTTTCAATGTAAATTGAGCCCCCCTCTAAAAAGAAAACGAGATTTTATTTTTCTTTCTTTATTTTTTGTGATGTTTTATACTATAAATAAATTTTGCTTTAACCTTTTGGCATTCAACACACTGAAACCCACTCCATAAATATCAGCTCTTAAAGTCTCACTGTTGGTGTGACTTCCCACGTTATTTGCGATGATGTAGTCATATATTATGGCAAAGTATTCATGGGTTGGGTTATGGTGGGTTAAACATTGAGAGCCAATATTTAAGAAGCAGTTTTGGGTGGGTTAATTCACAGAAAAAGTAACATTTTTTTTTGCTAGCATAACAGAAATTTCTGCTACTATAATGGAAATTTTTTTTTTTCTTCACAGAATCTCCCAACTCAGATGAAATTATTTTCAAGCAACAATAATTCTTGCAATGAGAATTCTACAAAGAAAAACACCAAAGCAAGCAAGGCGAATCCGAAAAAGTGAGTATATTGCTTTTCTGGCAGATTTAAAAGATCTGATCTCTTGAATAAAATAAGTGGATCAACAGTAATCCAACAAAAACTGGAAAAAAAATTAAGCGAGTTTAGTAGCTTCCCCCCACCCTGTTTTGACAGCTACCTATCTTTTGTTATTTTTAAAATGTGGAACAAACAGAGAACCCACAATACCACCAAGCCCCTGGTCATTGTACACTGTATAAGGTGAACCTTCTGTAAAATAAACAAACAAAAAAAAACACTCACTAAGTAGCTGTGGCAAACTTACCTTATATAAAAATCTGGCAGACCCTGAATTTAAGAGTTTTATTGACCTTACAAGATCAGGGTGATGCTTAGTCATATAACTGTTCTTCACGGGTTCCCTTACTAAGTTGTTTCTCTTACGGTGGTTTTCTATGCATAATTTAGATGTGGCACAAAGCCAAAAGAATGGGGCAGTCAATGAGGATTGAACTCACTATTCAGTAGCGATACAAGCTTACTAACCATTAATACCATGTCAAAGTTCCTAAATCATTTCTCTTATGAGAGAATAGTTTGACAAAAGAATGCTATCCTCCTTGCTCCATTGAAAAAGTGGAAAAATATATAGGGGGCAGATTGAAAAATCTGCTATGGTGAACCATATTTGAAATAAGAAAAGATGGGCAATGATTGTTGGATCACATGGTTGCTGATTTACGGAACTTTAAGGAAGGAGGTGGCATATATTGTCTAATGGCATGATTGTCTGTATCAAGGTTTACCTACTGTAAGGATTATACATTATGTCTAATGTCTTAAATTTGATATAAAATAATAATAACTAATACTTTATTTACACTGTTTACATTGTTCAGACTGTTGCCCTCATCTTTATTGTCATCTTCATGACATTTCGGCTGTTGTACACCCTTCTTCAGGTAATTTGAATTTTGAACTAAACTCTTTATTTCGTCCACTGGGGTAGATTGTTCTAGTTCCATGTGTTATGCCTCTTCTGGATATCTCAGTAATCTCCCTTTAATTCCAATCTCTAAGTTTTTTTTTTTTTCACCACTGCTGTAGGTATTGAATTCACAACACTTTGGGTCAAGTCACTGGATAATAACTAATTACATTGTAACCAGTCTACCACAAAAAGAAATGGTAGCAGACATTGGGAAAATCTTAGTCATGAATTGAAAGAGACATGATTGCCTAAGCATGTATTGCGTATAGCACTTGAATTACTGACTGACTAGATTACTAGCTAGGTGTCATCATTTCAGTTTTGAAATATGTAGATGCAACCGCCAGTTCTATGTTAATAGTTTCTCCTCTCACAGAATGGAACTCTTTTCCAGCATCTTGTTTTCCTATCAATTACAATCTTTAAAAAGTGCAGCATCAATTATCACCTGTCTCCTTGAATCTTGTTCTTTTACTGTTTTTACTTTTTACTCCTCAATAATTGTCTTTTTTTTTCTTTTTTTCCTCAGTAACCCCCTTGCATCATAGTAGCTTTTATTGCCCTGTTTGGGGTAAATGGTTTAAAAAAAAAATTATGGGATGAACTAGGTTTGCTTATCATCCTATTCACACTCCTCCCTGGCCTTTTGAACAGGAGTAGAGGTTTATCCCTTGTTTTCTGTTTAGGATTGGGTTTCCGATTACTTCTAAAGTCTACTTCAACTCTATACTTCTAACGTTTCCACCCGAACTCTGAAATTTTATTTACTATTTATTTTTCTCAATACATGTAGATAGTTTTGTCTATCATCCTGTTCACGCTCCTTTTCGGACTTTTGAACAGTTTATCCTTTGTTTCCTTTTTAAGATTGGGTTTCCAGTTCCTTTTTAAAGTCTTCTTTATTCTCTTTCACTCTCAATAGCCCCTTGCTTGTATGTGACATTGCCTTGCTTGGGGTGAATTGATTACAAAAGGAAATCATTTATTTTGAACCAGATCCAATGGCTTACCATCTCAGTTGCTGCTGTAATATCATTTTCTTTGCTCAATTGCAATGAATCCCAGCCAGCCCTGCAAGTGCACACACGCGTATCATCTGCAGCCAACCTCAACAGGGAAAAGTTTAGCCTGTCACCCTGCATCTTCATGTTCTTTCACTAGTTTTTCGTAGTTGTCTATTCTCCGAATTTGAACAGCATCAATTTTTGATAACGCATCTCAGATAGTATTAATACTTCTGGCATATTTTGTAAAAAAAATCTAATGACTTTGTATATTAAAAAATCCTCCCCCCTCTCTATAATGCATGCATCTA